>CM076570.1:122098169-122651405 GCA_034641835.2 Pinus albicaulis | reverse complement strand
GTGTCTTGGGCCTAATGCCCCTTCATCATATAGACATATTCTTTGTAGCATTAATGGTTGAAACGACATTTTTAATGTTGGTGAGATTCTTAAGAAGGATAGAGAGAAGATATCACAACTGTTATTATCATAAAACTTGAGCATTAGGCATTATGATTCAATCTTCACATAGTTTGAGAGATAAATTGAACAACCAATATTTTCGATAAAAATAATATGTTTGGTTTTTGAAGAGTAATTTTCTTTAATTTAATGTTTTTATGTATTTTGGGAAATTCCAAATCATAAATATTTTTAACCCAAATAATAAGAAAAAGATACAGTCATGCTAGATTGTTATGTTCCTGAAGGCCCATACTGTAAATAAGGTCACTTTATTATTTTTGTAGTAGTTTGATAAGATTACCACCTTTCAACAAAGACTTTAAGCCCTATTATATTTTTTTTTCCTAACCAGATCTAGAATTAATATGGCTCTAGTGGTTAAGTAATACTGGAGAATGCTCAAAATATAAATATGAGATGCACTCCACATGCATCATATGGATAAATATTGTATCCTTTCTTACATCGATATTAAAAATAATAATAATAAGATTTGTGATTGTGTTTAATATTTTAGAAAGTCATACTTAACATTTTGAAATTCATCCTATAAAAACAAGATTAACAGTTCTACAAGTTGATTATTATTAATGTATATATAACTTCTCAAGAATTTTTATTTGAAATTACAAAGTATTTTATTATCATTTTTGTTTGTGAGTTTATGTTAGTCCTGAGATGATTCTCACTACTCTCATAGGCATCTAACCTATCAAAATCACCGCGGGATTGCACCCACCGTGGGCCACAAGCCCTTAGCATGGTTGGATTTCTCCCAAAAAGTTTCCAATCTGTGACCTTTACACCTTAATTTGCCATAATAAAACACCTCTCACCATATACTCTAGGCGGAATGAGCTACAAAGTATTTTATTATTACTTTTATTGAGATTTTAATTTAATTATTTGTTTGTTTATTATATCTAAACATTTTAAATAATTAGAAAAACAATATTTTATTTTTAATATTATATCGTTTTAATCTATATTTAATTTATAGTTCATTTTTCAATATTTTATCTCAAAAAGTTAAATAAATGCATCCTTTAACTTAAAATTAAATTTTTAAATATGATACTTGCATATAAGTCCTATCTATCCACTCAAATATGCAACAATCAATAAACTATGAGACTAAGACATGCAACATTCAATTCACTGATAAGTTATATTTCAAAGCAATTCAAATCATAGTAGTTTTTAAATACTAATTTTTAGAGTTTTTGGTGGATTTTTTTGGAACAAAATTGTGATTAGATTTTGATTTGATTTATATTGTTTAAACTAGTTTTTTTTTATTATATATATATAGATTCAACTCGTTTGAAAATCTGAGAGACACTTCGATTGTGAAGAGTTCATCTATTAAACTTGTGATTTCAATAGATTCTATATAAATAAAATCCAAAAAAAACTAATTATTAAAAAATATTAAAATTTTTTGGTTTATTTAAAATCCTAAAACTTTGATAATTGTAATTCAAATTTTCAAAATTTAATTTAAGATTTTTTCAAAATTAAATTAGAATTTCTATTATTTTCCTAATAAAATTGTTTCCTGTTTAAACTACCGGTTACAGAGATACAAAAGTCTAAAGATGGTCAGGAGTTTGTGGTTAAAAGTTAGAAAAGAAAAAGAATTTCAATAATTCAATGAAATAGGCGCATGTTGATTTTGACAAGTCAAAATGTTACGAAAGCTGTAGTCTAACTAGACTGCTTTTTTGCCCTGAAAATCATGGAAATTTCGGTAAGATTTTAAGAAATTCCAGCAGAGATTTTTGTAAATCAATGTTATAACTATCAAACTTTAATATTTTGAGTGCCCTAGAAGTTTTTGAAGAGTGCTGAATCCATTTCCACCATCAAAATCATGATTCAAACATTATTATTATAAGATTTCTTAAATTATTTTGACTCTCCAGTCAATTTTGGTGATCTGCACAATTCCTCTATCTCGTGTTACTAAATACAATAATCGCAAACAAATGTGTTACTCAAGGAATGTGTGGAAGTTAAAACTTTTGAGTCATCTTTTATATTTAAAATATTATCCAATATTTTTATTATGACACCAATATAAAAGTTGCTGGATTCATTAGACCATGCTCGTCTCTTTCCCAAAATGTAGAAAGTCGTCTTAGTCCACCTAATGGGATGCAATGCATTTCCACGTCGGCAAATTGGGGTAAAAATCACAAGGATAGGAACCCAACAACCACCGTTAACGAAGACATCGTACGAAATATCAACTTACGGCGTTTCTAGTCTTTTACGATGACTTGTAAAGAGGATACAGAATTTTTTCGACTTGTAATAATAATAACGATAAACTAAGTCTAGCCGATAAAAGAAATTTAAAAAATAAAGTCTACGATGGGATTATTTTTCAAGTATGATAATGGCGATAAAGCAAATTTTAAGTCAAAATAAATTTGAATAATGAAGAAAATCACCAAGCACGTTTAAGTTGACTCTCCGTTATCGCAACAATCATCACTATGACTTTTTAGTGAATGCGCATCCCTCGGAAAAAAATAATATCATTATAAAGCAAATCTATCATATATTTAATGTATGAAATATATGTAGCTTTATAATTGATTTCGAGTTTGTTATTTTTATTTTTTATTTTCCTGAAAAATTAATCAATTAATATTTATATAATTGATTTTTAGTTTGTTATTTTTATTTTCTCTTGAAAAATTAATAAATTAATATTTATTTTATGTGTTGGATATGATTTGAATTATGTTGATAGACATGTAGTTTTTTTTTTTTTTTAATGGAATGGAACGGAATTTTCAAATTGAATGTAGAAGTACAAAGTTTTGTTAATTTTTTATAAAATTTAAATAGTTTGTATTAAAATAATATATTAAAATTTGATGATCACTCTTATTTATCAAACAAGTTTTTTTTATGATGGTTTTTTCATATGAAGTTTTATATATATTTATGCATTTCATTTAAATGTTATCATTAGTTTTATTTTATTAATTTTGTGGGAGGGTAATTTTTAAATTGATTTAAATTTTATGTTTTATTTTATGAATTTTAGTTTGATTATATAGTATAATGGAAGCAAATAAAATTATAGATATACACATTAAAAATAAATATGTTAAATTATGTTAGTTATTGTCAAACTAATTAATAATTTAGGAAAAATATGTATAGTCATTGTTTATGTAATTTTCTAGCTTTTGGTAGTTATGTTGAATTATTGTGCGAAAGCTTTTAATTGTCATTCTCAACCCCTTTAATTGCAATGTATTTTGAAATGGAATAATTGATCTCAACTTTCAATGTGATGATTTGGATTGAAAAAAAAAATTATAAATAATAAAACAAAATTAAACCCACTATTATTTTTAAATATGTATTCGGAAGGATTTTCTTATTTCAGAAAATAATAATATACAAGGTAGGTGTCTTGAAGAAACTCATGATTGTTTTACAAGTAATGAGAAATCTCTCGAGCCAACATCCTAAGATTTGAAAGACCCAAACCTAGTCATGTTCATATTACATTATGAATTTATGGAAGGGATAAGAGCCACCATAATTGTCCATTTGATATTTCCATTTCCAACCAATAAATAGATCCATTTTATAAAAATTCGGATCTATCATGAGCATACTAACACTGAAAAAAATACATGAAAACTCTCAAAATTATACCAAAAAATGTTATGTCATTTTTATTATTCTTATTAAACAACTAAAAGACACTTCTATCTAATTACTCTATCCCCATAGGTATTTTATATACTATACATATGACTCATGGATGTGTTGAAATTCAACAAGAAAATTTCAGCACCCACGCCTAGTGCATTATGCACCAACACTAGGGTGGGGCTTATCAGACTAAATTTGGTGCATGTCTATTTTAGTTATCCCTTAATTAAGATGGACAATAAAGTGTAATATAGTCTTAAAATAACTTGTAATAGTTAACTAAGTGTGATAAACTCAGTTAGCTCATGAATTTCAAGTTATAGGTAGTTGGTGAGGCATGCAGAGTAATTCTAGTTGTAACAGAGTTCGAAGTGTAGTGGTGCATTAAAGTTAATGCAGGTTGTAATCAGTTTACCTTGGTTAAGTGAGTTAAACTCAGTTGTGCTAGTTGTAATTGTTAGATATACTAGTGAGAGATGAAGTGAATTAAATATTATTTAATTCATAATCAGTGATCTAACATGCAACTGATGATTTACTATCATTAGTTGCATGCATGTCAGATCCAATGGAGACCCAGTTGAGATCTACATGAAAGGGAAGTTGACTATCAGTTGTAGGATTATTGGGTTGCACCCATACAACCAAACACCCATTCGAGTGCCCATGATACTTGCACAGTCAAGGAAGGCCAAAATTCCTATTCTTTAGGGATTGCATTCATCAGGGATTGCAAAAGAAAGGAAGGCTTCCTGGATGCAGTAAATTGGCTAAGTATTGGTCAGTTTTATGTATGAAAGTGTGAGACAATTAGTTGAGTACAGGAGGGCTCTTGTGAGAAGAGTTGTATGTAATTGTTTCATGATTCCATGTTGAGTATACAATAGAAGGTAGTGGGGTTTTGAGAAGCAAGCTTTCCCTGGGAAATTATCTACATTGTGGCTTGATTGATTCTTCTTTGCTTCTTGTGATTAGAGATTGTGTTTTTAATTATGCAATTGATTTGTAGAAGTGATTCAGTATTTAACTTTAGTACATTGTTAGATCGGATTGAATCCATGATATACATGCTTGTTGTATAATTCTACATGGATCATAGCACAGGAAATCACAATTGTGAAGAAGGAGCTCAGTTTGTAACTGGATAGAATTCAAATTTGTAGAAAGAATTTTTTAATGCTATAGTTGATTCCGGATCGAAATGGATTTTAATGGCTTGAGGTTGGAGTATGCACTCGAGGGAAGCTCAAACTATATTGCTTAGACATATAAGATGGAGGCAGTACTCGAAGACAATGGCTTGAAGGAATTCATTGACAATGATGTTCCTAAACCCATTGTGACATTTGCTGCAAATCTTGTTGCATGACAAAAGAAAGTGGCAAAGGTGAAGAGGATACTATTGGAGGGAGTACAAGAACACATTGTCTTAAGGCTCCATCGGAAAGCCACACCATATGCAATGTGGAAGGATTTTACGGATCTATTTCACAACATCAACAACCATAGGAAACTGGTGCTCAAAGATAAACTCAGGAAGATCAAGATGGAGAATGGCAACTCCACAACAATATATCTATCAAAGTTTGTCCAATGTCGGGATGAACTGGGGAGCATTGGTATAACTCTCATTGATGATGATTTGGTGAGCTTGGCTCTCCTAAAACTTCCCAAGAGTTGGCACAACTATCAAGACTCTGTCAATGGAATCAAAAAGCTGTCAGATTGGGAACGACTGCGGTCAGATTTGGTGCAGGAGAAGTTCAGATAGAACACTAGAGATGGATCTTCATCTAAGAATGAAGATGAAGAATATTTTGCTTTGGCTTCCAAGGCGAAGAAGGGGAAGGCAAAAAAATTCCATTCCAAATCTGAGTCCATAGATGGCAAGAAGCGGGATATGTCCATGGTGAAGTGTTTTCACTGTCACGAGCATGGGAATTATGCTACTAACTATCCACAAAAGAAGAAGCACAAGAAGTCTGGAGGATATGTAGCTGGTGAGGCTTTTGCTTCACAATTTGAGGTTGACTTCTCATTTATCACATGCATGGTGTCAAGTGCATTGGGATCTATGTGGTATTTTGATAATGACGCTTCCTTTCACATGATGGGAGATAAGTAAATTTTCAGTAGCTTGGAGGAGAAGGATATCTAGATGCAAATTGAAATGGGTGATGATGGGCAGTACATTGCTACCGGGATTGGTACCAGTACCTTCCAGAGGCAGTCAGGTAAACCCTTTCAATTAAAATATGTAGTGCATGTGCTAGCTTTGAATAAAAATTTAGTCTCAGTTGCAATGTTGGAGAGGCTATGGTGTTGTTTTGAGTGAATGAAAAGCTTTACTGCAACACAAAACAATAGGACAATCCAAAAGGATAGGGATTTGAGTTAAGGATCTCTACAAGATGGAGGTAGATGGCTGCGCAACAATGATGCGCAAGGCAGACAAAGTGGTGAGCTAGGATGAGGGCGAATTATGGCACAAGGGATTGGGCCATCTACACCATGGAGCCTTGAAAGTCATGTAATATATTTCTACTAGTCTTCCCAGAGGTACACTTGCGTAGTCAGACACATGCAAGGGATGTACTATTGAAAATATGTAAAGGCCACCTATCATGAGAAGGAGAATTGAGCTTCGGGGATACTTGAGAGAGTTCACACAGACGTGTGTGGACCATTCTCTATTGCTTTGACAAAAAAACATAATTAATATGTGATATTTGTGTATGAATTTTCTCGTAAGTGCTAGATCTTCTTCATGCAGAAGAAAGATTAGATATTCTCTAAGTTTCTTGAGTAGAAATCACTGGTGGATAAAGGGTCGGAGAAGAAAGTGAAGGCTCTTAGGAGAAATAATGGTGGAGAATACATCTCTAACGAATTCAAGAACTTCTGCAGCAAAGAAGGAATTCGAAGAGAACTGATAGTGCCTCATAACCCACAACAGAATGGGGTCACAGAAAGAAAGAACAAAACAATTGTGGGTGCATCAAGAGTGATCTTGCATGATCAAGGCCTACCAATGCATCTGTGGGCAGAAGAATGCAACAGTGCGATATTTGTGTAGAACCGTTGTCCTCATATGATACTTGGCATGATTACACCTGAAGAGGCTTTCAATGGTAAGAAACTTGATGTTTCACACTTTAAGATTTTTGGCTCATTTTTTTATGTGCATGTGACCAAGGATGCCAGGAAGAAGCTCGAACTGACAACTGAGATTAGGATTCTATGGGGTACACTGAAACGCCCCATAATTATCTATTGTATTTTCCAAACAACAGAATTACTGTTGTGCGATGAGATATAAAATTTGATGAGGAGAAAGCCATGTGTTTGTCTTTTGAGAGGGAGCTGGATTTGCATGCAGATGAGGAACTGTTGGTTCCCAAGGATGAGCTTCAAGATTTGGATCAACCACATGCGAAGGATCATGGAGTGGAGGAAAACACTCATGTAGAGCCATCCATCATAAATGACAGAAGGTGCACCACAAAAGTTGATAGATTGAGACTTGATGCTGCAGAGAATATAGGAGCCCCTACTTCACAGCACAGACAGAGACAACCTCCTGACATGTTTACTCGATACATGGTTGTTATGAACAAATGTATTATTACTGAACCATCTTCCTTTTAGGAAGTAGTGTAGCAACCAACTTGGGTTGATGTAATGGTGGAGGAGTATGACTCCATTGTCAAGAACAATGCATGAGAGATTTTCTGAAGACCGGTTGACAAATCAGATGTTGGATCTAAATGGATTACAAGGTAAAGTAAGTTGTTGATGGGAGTGTGGAGAGATACAAGGACAGATTTGTGTCCCGGGGATTCTCATAGAACGAGGGGATCGATTATGATGATAATTTTGCACCTGTTGCAAGGTACTCTTACATTAGATCCATCCTTGCACTCTTCGCACAGATGGGCTGGCGCATTCATAAAATGGATGTGAAGACTGCATTTCTTAATGGGATCATTGAGGAATAAGTGTGCATAGAGAATCTTTAAGGTTTTGAGATCTTCAATAGTGAGTTGCATGTGTGCCGACTCAAAAGAGCACTGTATGGGATGAAGCAAGCACCTCGTGCTTGGTACACTTGGATAGACAACTATTTCATGGGATTGGGCTTCACCAAAAGTGAAGTAGATGCAAACCTGTACCAGATTGTGGTTCAGGGTAAGCTATTTATTATTTTTCTTTATGTTTATGATCTAATTTTGACTGGTGATGAGCAGCTGATACACTCATGCAAGGAGGATCTCGCAAGGGAGTTTGAAATGAAGGACATGGGACTCCTTCATTATTTCCTTGGATTGGAAATATGGCAGCGGGATGGTGAGTGTTTTGTGTCTCAAGGAAAGTATGCCAAGGAGATATTGGGTAAGTTTCACATGGAGAGCTACAAAGCCATGAATACTCCTCTTCCAGGAAATTGGAGGAAAGAGGATGCTACTTTGGGAGAGGTAGTGGATGCTACTGTCTATAGGTAGTTAGTTGGTTCACTGATGTATCTAGTGAATTCCAGACCAAACATTTGCTACGCAGTTACCCAGCTGAGTCAAGCTATGGTTAAGCCTACCAAGCTCTTTTGGAAGGTAGGGAAGCATGTCTTGAGATACCTGAGGGGCACATTAGAGTATGGTCTTTGGTACAGAAATACAGAGGGATTGAAGCTTCAATGCTTCATGGATGCAGATTGGGTAGGCAGTCCACCAGACAGAAAGAGCACATCAGGAGGCATCTTCAACATAATATCGACAATAGTTTCCTTGTACAACAATAAAAAATGATCTGCGGCACTTAGTTCATCGGAAACAAAGTACATGGAAGCAATTCAAGCTGCATGTGAGGCTATCTAGATGAGAAAGATCTTGGTTAGTTTTTTTGGTTCTCAGATGTATCCGACAGTGATACATTGTGATAATCATAGTTGCATTAAACTCTCGATTAATTATGTGTTTCATGATAGGTCTAAGCACATATATATCTGGTACCATCATCTTAGAGATTTTGTGCACAGAAGAATAATGTTGCTTTAGTACATTCCCACGGAAGATCAGGATGCAGATATTCTGACGAAGGTGCTCACTAGGAGAAAATTTGAATACCATAGAGGCACAATCAAGGTGAAGGATAATCCATTTCTTGTTGAGAGGGAGTGTTGAAATTCAACAAGAAAATTTCAGCACCCACGCCTAGTGCATTAAGCACCTACACTAGGGTGGGGCCCACAAGGCTAAATTTAGTGCATGTGTATTTTAGTTATTCATTAATTAAGATGGAAAATAAAATGTAATCTATTCTAAAAATAACTTGTAATAGTTAACTGTGTGTGATAAAGTCATTTAGCTGATGAATTTCGAGTTAGAGGTAGTTGGTGAGGCATGCAAAGTAATTCTAGCTATAATAGAGTTCGAAGTGTAGTGGTGCATTAGTTAATGTAGGTTGTAATCATTTTAACTCAGTTAAGTGAGATAAACTCAGTTGTGCTAGTTGTAACTGTTATATACACTAGTGAGATCAAGTGAATAAAATATTGTTTAATTCACAATCAGTGATCTAACATGAAACTGATGATTTACTATTATTAGTTGCATGCATGTCAAATCCAGTGGAGACCTGGTTTATATCTAGGTGAAAGAGAAGTTTACTATCATTTGTACGATTATTGGGTTGCACCCATGCAACAAAACACCCATTTGAGTGCCCGAAAAAATTCCTATTCTTTAGGGATTGCGCAAGAAAGGAAGGCTGTCTGGAGGCAGTAAATTGGCTAAGTATTGGTCAATATTATATATGAAAATGTGAGACAATTAGGTGACTACATGAGGGCTCTTGTGAGAAGATTTGTACATAATTGTTTCATGATTCCATGCTAAATATAAAATCAGGGAAAATTTTAAGAACCCCCATAAATTTATATATATAATAAATAGGCGAATCCCCATGATACATAGGAAAAATGGAAGGCGATTTTATTAATAATATAATATGTATATATAGTTTTTTGGCGAATCTCTCCGAGACCAAGCATGGCACATGGTGACTCGTGAGGGAAGTAGTTCTCGTGTAGTTTGGAAAACGTGTTCTTCTAGTTCTGCTAAGCGTAGTGTTGTTTCTCATGCTACTACTAACACTGATATTGAGGTTGGAGAGGAGTTTGAGGAAGCATGGAAGGTAGCAGTGGTGGAGAATTACAAAGAGTACCCCATGATGGGCTCCATTTTTCCCTTTGGTATTTGTGCCTGCAAGACCTTCTGTCCATTGAACCAACAATTAGTCGTTCAACCAACAATCAACTTGACTGAGTTGATTAGGTATGAGTCAACTTAGACTAATCTTCAAAACTATGCTTTGCACTATCCCATATTTATCACACTAATGCTACACAACATTGTGCATTTGCACCTAACTATCAATAATTCTTTTCCAAGAAAAATCTATAATAAGAAAAATATTTTACTATATTCTAAAAGGTGTAGATGTCGAAATCATGCCACAAAGTGAAAGGAAATGAAATATCTTTCCTCAAACCACCAAATATATAAAGAAAACAATAAAAATTATGATAATAGAACTAGATCTATCGATCTATCGATCTATGCATGATATGAGAACCATAAGCATTCAAGAGACTAATTTCAAACTCAACAAAATCCTCTAAACAAGAAACAAACAAACCACTAAAATTTTCAAAGATATCAAGGCTAGACATTAACACAATTTCATGTACTTGAATAAGCCCATTGTTGCTTAGTGTTAGACTTCTTAAATTAGTTCTTTATCATTTAATACTAGGACACTATCTATGTGAAAAGAAATAGGTCCCAACTTCATCAAATCTGATTTCATTTCCAATCAAAGATCAAAACTAGCTTTGTTTCCAATACCAATATAAAATCACACATTTTCCAAATATCAATAATTATTTTCCAAGAAAATATAAAACTTGAAACTCAGCAAAATTCCCCAAACACAAGCAACATATATACCATTAAAATTTTCCAAGATGTCAAAGCTAGACATCAAGGTAGTTTCATGTACTTGAATGAGCCCATTGATGCTTTGCATTAGTCTTGTTAAATTAGTTATTTATCATTTAATACTAGTCAAACACTATCTATGTGAAAAGAAATAGGTCCCAAAATCATCAAATCCAGCTTCATTTCCTATCACAAATAAGAAACAAAAAATGTAAGGATTAAATATGAAAAATCAATCTTAAAATAACACACATGAAATAAATTTAGCTACAATGTTACAATGAAAAATACAAAATATAGAACCCATTTTTACCTGAATTTGACATGTAGTAATCTTGCATGATCAACGGAACATGTATACCAAAATAAGAGTCCTAGGGTATTTCAATTTCCCAGTTCTCATCTTGGTCATCATTTTCTACATTGTGAACATGATCTTCTCCAGATGTACTATCATTATGAGCCTCCAAAACATTATGTTCTGTATCAAGTTCATTAGATAAATTTGTTATATTGTTTTCTCCCCTTCTATCACAATTTGATCGCCAAAGCGCTAGTGCTCTTTCATATGGAAAATTGTCAACGTCATACTTTGTTACATATAATATTAAACATGTATCCACATGTTTATCAAGATTGTTACTCAACTTTGACTTCAAAAGTGATAGTGCACTAAACATTCTCTCATCCTCCACCGATCCCAAAATCATGGTTTGACACAAATCTACTAATTTAAAATATTCTGATATGTTTTCTTGCAGGTATTGGCTAGCACTTAAAGTATTCCATAATCTTGTTATAGCATCGTTTTCATTAGGATTCTCCAAAAAAGGATATTGGTTCCACATTTTTTCAGCAAAGCGTCCACCTTGTTGATACAATTTTGATGAATCTAAAATACCTTCAATCTGTTCTCCATGTATCGAGACTTTCTTGCAAAAGTGGTCTACTAAACATTTTAATCTCTTTTGAAAATCGGCTTTTAAATTTCTTGAAAATTGACAATTGTTCCAATATTGAGGGTATACCACACACATGGCCTCCAACAATTCATCTCGAGGAAATCGTTCTCTTATCTTTGATGATAGTGATCTTGCAATTTCTATCAAATTTTGTCTCACTGAGATAACAATATTATCAAATTGGTCTCTTGACACGGGGCAATCTTTGGTGATTCGTCCTGTCTTACTAATATAATGAAAGGGGACCATATACCCATGCACTGTGATACATAGTATCCCTTTTTCATCAAACGTCAAAAAATTTTCAGTATTTTCTATATTGATGATCTTAGTCCAACTTGTAAACTTTGGACCAGTAAAAGAGTCCCGCATCATATACAAATTATCCAATGCAAGGCATGCTGAATTTCTCGCATTTGTGTATTCGGCAATATACATTGTGCGATTCTGAGACATTTTCACGAGGACATTCATTTCATGTAGCATAGGAAGAATTCCAGCCAATGTCAGTAATGTTTCTATATTAGTTAGTCGAAAAAGAAGATCTTGAGCTTTGTCTACATTGTAGCGATTTTCATACATCAACCCTACCAAAGATTTGAACTCACTAAATAGTCTTTGAGCTGGTCCATTTAATGAGATCCATCTTGTATGAACATCTTTCAGTAGTTTTTTTTCCATCCGTAACACCATATGCAAATTGTTGAAACTCTAAATATCGTTTGGGACTACGAGAAAAGTATGCATGTGTCTCACGTACAAGATATTCAACTTTTGAAACTAATGGAAACTTGCTTACTATTTTAAATGCAAGATTCATCCTATGAGCCATACAATGAATATTAATCATATATTGCGAAGCTGATAGTTGTAGTCTAACACAAAGACCATTCCTTTGTCCTTGCATTACCGATGCTCCATCTGCTCCAACACATACCAACTTTTTTGCAATCATTAAATGATCCATACCACTTTCCTTCAAAGTATTAAGAACAAGTTCATAAATATTTTCAGCTGTAGAAGTCTCTCTCATCTTTTTAGTCCCAAGTAGATAGGAATGCTTAATATGGTCATTAACCATATAAATGATCATGTAGATCCATGAAGTATTATCAATAGCTATAACCTCATCCAAAGACAATGTCAAAAACCTAGCATTTGCAATCTCCTGTTTCAAATCATCAATTTCTACTTGAGCTAGATATCTTTCCCATTCCCAACCACTAGTTACAGACCAATGAGAAGATGGAAAGTTTGGAACGTGAAGAAACGATAGAAATTTCATCTGATCTAGATAATTTGTCATAGGACGACCTTTACATAAGATGTGAAATACAGTGCTCAATTGTATCGTCTTGGATAACAAACTTCTTTCCATCATCTTTTCAAATTGAGATATGATGGTTCCTCCACTTGCCTCAAGTTTCTTCTTATTTATTAAATATTTTCTGTATTCTTCCACACATTGGCTATGTCGACATTCCTCCAAATATTTCCATCTGACAATAGATTTCTCTTTACCATTTACAATTTTATTTTCATAAACCTTTCCTGCATGCTTTTGTACTGTATCTAGATTCATCTGAAATTTCACTACCTTGCAACTTTTCCAACTACACGCAAGACATTTAAATTCTCGTAAATCCTCATTTGTAGAAGGTATTTCTTCAATAAATGGAAAACTTGAGAGCCAATCATCTTGGAATTTTCTCCCTATGGTCCACTGGCCTTTTTTCCTTTTCCATGAATGGTTTGTGTCACCTTCCAAGGAAATATCTTTAACATTTTCATCATCAATTTCTGTTGAAACTGCATTTATCTCACCCTGATCACTTGAGGAACCTATTATTCCATCCATCATATGGATATCAGATGCATTTTCACAAGAGTTAACATCTCTCTCAGTAACAGATTGTTCAAAGGAGCTTGAAGCATGAAGAGAATGTGTATTCTTGGATTGAGACTTTTTAACGTATGATAATACATCAATTTTCCTTGATAGTTTCTTCCCAGGATTAGATTTTGACATCTCACTGAATATTCCAGAAGTAAAATTTCAAATCGATCTAGAAACCTGCATCAATAGTTTCCAAGAGTTGAGAATTAATAGATTTGTAAGTAGCTTTCAAAGTAAAATAAGTGTAATGTTCACAAAAACCATTATGCAAATTTTTATTAAAATGTTGTGCCAAGGCCCAAGCCCAAAAGCAAAAATAAATAATTATACACAAAAAAATAGCATCATGAGTCATCATCTATAAAACAAAGAACATCATTCAAATATAAAATATAAAAAAGTTTCCACTAAATTAAATCATATCTCCAAATCACCTAATGAACACTTGAAAGCTTTAAACAAAACAACAAAATATTACAATAACTTTAATCATCCTTTCCAAAACACCTCTCCCTTAAGTTGTAAAGAATTGGTTATAAGAAGTTGAAACATATCCTCTATCATTTTCCATGATAAAAGTGAGGAAGGAAACTAGTCAGTTACTAGTGATTCTCTTACTTATCAATGGAAAGAAATCCCTTAAGACATTGTCCTCCTGTTGACCATAATTTCCTTTCCATAGTGAAACACGTCCAGTATGGCCATGAAATAACCTAAAAAGACTCAAATGTTTTCCATGATTTGTAAACACATGGGTGCCATGTAAAGTTTCAGGCCCAAAAAAGCACATGTGGGATCCTATAAACCAAAATTAGTTATTGTATCAAACATTTAAAACTCCTAATTAGCACTTAGTGTTTTTTATTTAACCAAGTTCCATTGAAATAACAGTCATGGGATGTTACCAAAGAGTTAACCAATAGATAAATGCACACCACAAATCATACATTCACTGGAACTTTCCCTCCCATGAATGACCATCTAAGGGAAAGGGGCAAAAAAGAAGAAAAGAAGTCAACAAATCACCACAGTCAGCCAATGATTCTTAGTGTCAAATCATTGGAAACTACAAATCAAGTGCAAATTTAACCCATGCATCCATGGGTTGACAAAAAGAGTTTATAGCAGCCACAAGCTAATCATTCTACGAGTCTACCCAAATCTGACACAAACTCCTAACACTTGTTGATTAGAAATTCCCCAAGAAATTTCACTTGGTTCATGAGAGAATGAAAGACGAGTGCAAATAAACTTCCATGAAAGACGAGTGCAAATATCCTTCCATGAATGGATATCACTCTCCAAAATCATTTTGGGCATATTCCAATATGTAGGAGCTAGGGAAACATGGTGCATAACAACAGTCTATTGTGCATGAATTTAAACTGCATCAAGGGAACATTTGCACTCTTCACACATTGAACATTGAAGACAATTAATTAATGCCTGACATGACCATAGCAGCAAAAGCATCAAGCAGAGGCTATAAAGAGATTATGTGAAAGTGAGAAATAACACCCATCATGAAGCATCAAGTAATATCATCCACAACATCAACATCACTATTGGGCAGATTTTGATCGCCTTTGCCTACTAGAAGTAACTTCTGGTGGTAAAGGTGGTTTTAAAGCTAATCTATGCGAACGACGGGGGGTAGGATTATGTTCTTCCACGATTGTTGATTAATTTTAACCAAAAATAAATAAACAAAAAGAGGGTAATGCTAGGCAAAAGGGTTTACCAGTAAACTGTGAACTGCAGAATACCTCCTGGAAAGCCAAGAAGTACGGGCAGTCAATCTCCCTGAATGATGTGTTCGGTGTATCACAATTTAAAGGCGGCCGACTCGGTTCACTATGGATGGATAGCACCTAAAAGTTGTCCTCCCAAATATACCCGAAGGTACGTGGAGGCCCAAGTCCGTAATAGCGTTGTCTAATGCGAAACCGCACAGTGAGAGCACCACCTATATACTTATCGTACTGTAACGCTGCCCCGAGGGACGTGCTACGATATACTTACGTACGTGGGGTGAGATATCACACTCGGAATGTATCGCAAACAAGTTAACGACAACTGCTATGTTTTACGACGCTGGAACACGTCTCTAGCCTAGACCTTCTAAATGTTATTGTAATGGTTCCAATGCGTTTTTAGATTAATTGAGATTAATTTTATGTTGATCTTTCTTAACAATTTTCCTTTCAATGGTACCGCGATGATGTATGTAGAAATTCCTAAATGCAAACTAAGAATGATAAGCAAACTTTTCAATTTTAGTTTTTCAATGAAAGACCTAGCTACAAAGGGAAGAGAGAAAATAATTTTGTGAGCAAACAAATCAATGAACAAAAGAAAACATTGAGCACAAAACTAAATGCAGATTTCCAAATGTTCCTTTTTTGCAAAAAAAACACAATCCTACATGCAAATGCAAGTTTTTCTTTTCAGTTCCTTTAATGTTATGAATGCAGAAAAGAAACTAAGTGCATCAAACAAATCCTTTTACTTTTCGAGAAATGAAGAATATGAATGACAATTGTATAACTTCCATCATTGCCAGAGTATACATGCCATTTACAAAATGTCAAGGAACTAGATTAGGAAGAGATATCTCAAAGATCGAATTAAAAAGGAAAATAAAAAAATCATCATGATACAAGAAACAAAAAATATCAAGTGAAAGAGTTAAGGAAATAGCATCTTCGTGTTGGAGGAGATGTGAATATGTAGCCTTAGATGTTAGATGAAGTGTTAGATGGAAGTGTTTGGGGTTTGAAGTTATACACATAAAAATCCTGTTACAAAAAACATAAACTCTCATAGACCAATGGTCCCATTGCCTATAGATCTTTGCTAGGGAAGAAATGATGCAAATACTAGTATAGATTCTCTGTAACTCTAGATCTATTAAGCAACAAAAGGGATAAATATCAAATAACTTCTCAAGCTTAAAAAAATATAGGGTCAAGTGGATCTATGCTAGTTTATATATATTTGTAACATTAAACATCGAATATGAAATACTTTCCATGTTATTTTATCAGTTTCCATGTCTATTACAATGATGTCTCTGCCACCCAAGCTTTAATGCACCTCACTTTCTGTCGGTGCAACTAGAGATCTAAAATGTAGTTAGTTCTATTATTGTTTAATACTTTTAGGATAGAATTAAGTGTTTATTCCCTATATGATTTGCATGACAAATGAATGACTTTTAATTTTTTTCCAATTTAGTCTTTTTATAGTGAAATCAAGTACCACATAAAATAGCATGAAAGAGGAGGACAGACTTTTGCTGGCTAGCTTAAGTGTTGTATCCGCTGACCCAGATGACATTGATCACCAGCTACTTGCCAAGGTATCCCTTCTTGTGAAATTAGCTTTATAAGCTTACAGGATGATCTTATATGTTGTAATTGATATGTACTTAGTCTTCTAGAGTGTAACACATGCATTTTATTTTTTTGTTAAATGTAGCTCATTTTCCTGTATTGCTTCCCACTTTTGATTGTACTTATTGGTATGATAGGATGAGAACAGAGCTCATGAAAACATCATTCAACCTACACAAGTAAGCGATGGTGAAAAAAATTCTGAAAGAGAAGAAGGTGATCAAGAAAGTTTGCTTACAAAGGTCCAAATTCATGCTCAATTAAGGGTAGTGGAGGCTGAAATAGCTGCAGTTTCAGCTAGCCTTGAAATAGTTCAAAGCATTGCAGGCAAAGATTCAGAGATTTTAGAAGGTGAAAAGTATGAAAATGATCAAGACTTAAGTGAACACAAGCCTTTTGTAGTGGATGGAGGAGTGCTTCAACGAGCATTGGCTACTGAAAGGCTTAGAAGCCTTAAGCAGAAAAGAGGACATCTTAAGGAACAACTGAAAGCTTTTAAGAGAGATGGAAAGACACGGGAACTTGAGGAACAAAAGGTGCTTCTGAATTCAGTGAAGAATAAAGAAGAAACAGTGATCAATAGACCTGGACGTCTGTTGGATAAGCCAACAAGAGGGAAAAGGAATAATTTTTCATTGCAGGAGGATGATGAGTTTGATGCGGCAACGTCAGGGCTCATTGAAACTCTAATTTGCATTTCCCTTTAGTCCTGTACTAGTATCAGATGTCTTAAATGCAATACAAATACTTTTGAACTTTATTTTAAAAGAGTAAAATTCAGGGGCAGTAAGCAAAGTATCAATATAAAAATAAATGTATTTAATTGCACATGGTGTGTGTTGTGTGTGTGGATGTCTTGGTATTCTTTTTTCCAAGGAAAAAACTGTAGATTTATATTCAAGAAGAAATTTACCTTCTGAAGGTGCTTAGAGCACTGATATCAAATAAAAGATGATAAACAATCCAGCAGAGAAAAGTCTTCTGCCTATATTATCTCCTGTACTGGGATAACACTACAAAACAAGAGATAACAGTCCTGTCATCTGGGTTAATGTCCTATATTTGTCTGGAAGATGTGCTTGAAGTGGTTGATCACCATGCTTTGCAAGTTCTTTGTTTCCTCCCTTATTGTGATTGGTGACTCCAGTTCTATGTAGTTATAGGGAATATTGCAATGTAAACTGTGAGTGAAACCTAGAACAAAATTATAAATATAAATATTCTCAGGATTACCACTTTATCTTACTAAAGTTGAAAATATTTTGAGACTTTTTTGTCCTTTAGAAATCTATCTTTTCCTAACAGTTAATGGTTTTACTGTTTTGGTAGAAGACATCTTGCAAAAAAAGAATGATAGGAATAAACAACAGGAAGGTTCAGATTTAGCAAACTATGATTGCAAAGTTGAAGGTTGTGAGGAAGATATGGATGATGTTGGTAGTATTGAGGAAGACACTGTAACTCTTGAAGGAGGATTCAAAATCCTGCTAAAATCTTTGACAATGACTTTGATAACTTTGATTATTGATTGAATCTCCATATGTTTTGTAGAGTTTGGGTTTAAGTCCAGGTTTGCCCTCTCCTATTGCCTTCAATTACTGGTTATGATTGTAAATTTTCAATTACCTTTCTTATTGATTGAATCTCCATATGTTTTTGTAGGGTTTGGGTTTTTTTCCGTAGGGAGATCCGCCAACATAAATCCATCCTATTAAGTTAGAGATGGAAATCTCTCTATATTTTATCTCTCCTATATTTAAGATATCAGTTTTAGGGAGGGTGATTTACTAGCATGGCCCATTTGGGGGGATGATCCACTAGCTTGGATCCATCTTACTCTTCTATCTATTAAACCTTGAATTGCAAAATGTCGTGTTTGTAATTTTACTGGATACACATTCCCAACTCATGGTATCTATTAAACCCTGAAATGCAAAACTCCATGTTTGTAATTGTGGGTTATGATTGTAATTTTTCAATTAGCTTTCTTATTGGTTGATTCTCAATTTCTCCATATGGTTTTGTAGGGTTTGTGACTGTTTTCTGCTTTGGGTGATCCACTGACATAAATCCTATCTTAAACCTTTACCTATTACATTAGATATAGGAATATAAGATATAAGTTTTTGGGTGGAGGATCCCCATCTTAAATCTTTACTTATTAAATTAGATACATAATCTCCTTGCATTTTATCTTTCCCGTATTTAAAATATCATTTTTAGGGTGGGGGATCCACTAGCATAGATCCATGTTAATCGTGTATCTATTAAACCCTGAAATGAAAAACTACCAATTCCCTCTCATCTATGTTACTAGTTCATTTACTATTTGTTAACTATGCAATGGGTTAGCTCATGAACAATTGGTAGAGTGCATAAATCTTTCATGTCCCCTTTAGGTTTTTTCATGTATGAATCTCTTTCTTCATATTAAAGTTGGTATTCTCTCTCCATGTCAAATGAGTATTTATACTCCCTTAATGCAGAGTTAAGCTTTTCATTGATTTGTCAATATAAAAACCTTGTTATTTAAATATGCAATTCGTTTATTGCTATTTTTAATATGTAATTTTTATTGTTTTCTTTTAAATACGTGAAATACATATGATGTTTAACTTTTTAAAATTTAAATTAGCTTATTTTTTAGTTTTATACTCATGGACACAGTTTTGAAGATCTACACTCCCAAAGCTGTAGAGTACCTTGTTTCTCTTGGTGCAATCAATTCTTTGTTTGTGCAAGTAACAATGCATTGCATATAAATGATGGATTGTGTGCATTGAAGGTAGATACTGTTATAAAACCATGTAAACCTTGCTCTGATATCACCTTGATGTTGTAAAGTTGGAACTTGATATATGCAACCTTCAGCATTGCAAGCTCCATAAAAAACCCATGTTTAGATGGGTCTGGGTTTGTACAAATTTTTATCGTCTCAGTTGAATTGTATGCACTGTTAAAGAATTGAAACTCTCTCCCATCCTAGGCTGTAGGAGCATCTTGCTTCTCTCAGTGCAATCAACTCTTTTTTGTGTCTATGTAATACTAGTTTGAATCTAGATGGTGAATTGGGTTCATTGAATTCGAATACTTTCAAACCCAGCTAAACTCTTCTCTAATATGCATCTGGAGGTTGAGGCTGTGAAGTTAAAACTTAATATAGTTAGCTTCCAGCTTTGTAACCATGAGATTAACCCAGGTTTAGATGGTTCAGGGTTACTTTAAATTTGTCTCTCAGATACTATGCACTGTTAATTAAGATGTTGAGTATCCAGATCACTGAGAGAGAAATGAAGGGGTTTTTGTTACTGTTTTTGGTGAATGGGACGTTCCCCCATGGTGCAGGGTATTGGGTTTTTGTTACTGTTTTTGGTGAATGGGACGTTCCCCCATGGTGCAGGGTATTTTATTTCTCTTCTTCTTTTCTCCTACACTTTTTCAATTTCTGTTCATTGGGGTAGCTATCCTAACCTTAATATTGTATAGAACCGATTTCAAGAACTGTCCTGCTCGAAGACAGGTTGATGGATTTTGAGGGCAGAGTACCACAGTATTCCTTTTTGAAAAATCTAGAGGGCTCAAGGCCTTGACTAGAGGCTTTCATGCCTGGTCTTTACCATAGCATTGAGGAATGTATAAGGCCCATATTCTGGCCAAGGATAAGCATCCAAATTTATTCTAAATCTGTTCTATGTGTGTTATCCTGGGCAGGAACAGAGACCTGAAACTTAAGTTGTTTTCTTTTCAGGTGAAAAGGCTCCTGTCCTGACTGCATATCGGATATCCACATATATAACATGTGTATGCACATCTGACTAGTAGCTAGACCAGCATGGATGCTTGCGAGCTGTCCAGCTTACACAAGATTTGTCAATGAATATCCACCAAGCTTTCTTATCACCAGCACCCTTGGTGCATCTACAGGTCTACTGCAAGGGAGGCCTTAATGACACATAGGCTAAACCCAGGTAGTTTAGGTTGCATAAGACCTTCTGAACCACCATATAAAGGTTTAGGTTCTTTCAATATATGCGTACATCTAAAAGAATTGTAAATTTCTAGGAATTAGAGTTTTGTATTAACACCACTGAGAGAACTATCGTATCATCTGAAATTGTCAGTTTTCTTCTTTTTCACCTGATCTCATTTACCTATCTTTTTGATGTTTCGTTAGATGTTAGCATCTAAGTCACCATGCACAATTTGGAGTTTTCTTGTGATAAGCAAAGATTCCCGAAGAAATTAATGATTGTCAAAAAGTTGAAAAGAATTGTCATAATACTACGCAAGCATGTACAATAAAGTCTATCTTCATAGTATCATACCCACATTCGTTAGTAAGAGAGGAAAACAACAAAGTATCATGGAATAGGCTTCCATGATTCTACTGCCAAGTTACCTCAACTGAAAAACAAACATCCTACTACAGTGGATACATTCTCTATGACTTGAGCTCCATAACCTGCTTTGGAGTCTAACCTGTGTCATGAGTCCAACATGACCAGTTTTGAGCTTCAACATGATTTGCATGTGGGATTAGAGAATTACAGCAGCTGCCACAGTGACAAATGGAATAATTGGCAGGTCTGAGATGTCTTTCGCATTTAGTGTTAAAGCTAAATATTGTTTTTTCCACTCTGAAAAATGAAAAAAATGGCAAGTGTGAGATGACTTTTATGTTAAGTGTTAATGCTACTTTTGTAGAGGTAATAGGGTAGGTGCAACATCCTCACCCTAGTAAAGTGCATAAGAAACCTAATGTGATAGGAGTATGTTAGAAAATTAAATATTACAGAGTAATGCAACACATAAAATATGCAGAAAATACAAGCACACAAAACACATAAAACCAGAGAGACACAGATATACGTGGTTCACCCAGTTCGGGCTACGTCCACCCCGAACAGCCAGTCCTTCCTTTCTATTATCCAGAAAAAATGAAGAGACAAAACCTACAACAGATCCATTGCAATATCCTTTGTTCTCTCTCACAGTCTCCCTATCTGTTTCTTTCTTTGAGAATACACACGCAATACACAGCCATGTCCAAAGAGGAGTCATTGTCCAGCAAATGAAGCAGCAGTGGAGTTGCTACAATCAGTCTCCAAGTGGGAGATTGTTGGGTGTGGAGCCTGATTATCTTGTTTATTTTGTATCACAACATTGGACCCCTGTACCTTAAAAGGGGCAGCAACGCCGCCTGTAATTAATCGCTGCCGTGGGGGGTCTAGGGGGGGCGGCAGCACTTTTTGGAGCCCCCCCCCCCCCTCGATGGGGGTTTCGGGGGCAGTGCACCCGAAGCTAAAAACAGATGTAAAATTTCCTTGTAAAAGTATAGTAATTTCTAGTCAATCTGGGTCGTTCATAGGCAGATGATCTGATGATAGAAGTTATGTTTAGTTTAGGGTTTTTCTTGCCGTAGAAGGCAACCCTCTTGTATATATGAGGGTATTGTATTGCGGCTTTGTATTGTGTGTGTATTCTCGGAGCGAGAAACAGATAGGGAGACTGTGAGAGAGAACAAAGAATATTACAGTGAATTTGCTGTAGGTTTTGTCTCTTCATTTTTGCTGGATAATAGAAAGGAAGGACTGGCTATTCGGGGTGGACGTATCCCAAACTGGGTGAACCACGTATATCTGTGTCTCTCTGGTTTTATGTGTTTTGTGTGCTTGTATTTTCCGCATATTTTATGTGTTGCATTGCTCTGTAATATTTAATTTTCTAACAACTGGTATTAGAGCCGAAGGTCTATTTGGTTGATAAACTCGCAAGAAAGAAGGGTTCCTGGTTCGAGTGGGAGCAATGGCAGAAGATAGTAAGTTTAGGGTCAAGAAATTTAATGGCCAAAACTTTCTGCTTTGGAAGATGCAGATGGAAGATTATCTGTATCAGAAAGATCTGTACCTACCATTGAGTGGAAAAACAAAGAAGCCGGGGGCCATGACAGATGCGGAATGGAACATTCTCAATAGAAAGGCACTTAGAACAGTATAGTTGTGCCTTGCAGCATCAGTCACCTTCAATATTTCGAAGGAAACAACAACAGAGGGTTTGATGCAGACGTTGGTGAAACTATATGAAAAACCCTCGGCCTCAAACAAGGTATTTCTTATGAAAAAATTATTTAATATGAAGATGTCGGAAGGTGGATTTGTTGCAGACCATTTAAATGATTTTAATACAGTTACCAGTTAGTTAAGTTCTGTAGGGGTAAACTTTGATGATGAAGTTAGGGCTCTTTTATTTCTGCACTCATTACTAGAAAGCTGGAATGGTTTAGTTATGGCAATTAGTAACTCTGTCTTTGGATCTAGTACTTCAAAGTTTGATGATGTTGTCGGTGCTATCCTTAGCGAGGAAATGCGACGAAAAAGCTCCAGTGAGACATCGGGTAACGCTTTCAGTGCAGAGTCTAGGGGAAGAAGAATGGAAAGAGGAAGGAGCTCGGGATATCGTAGTAAATCAAGGAAAGGCAGATCCAAGTCCAGATTAGGGATAGTGTGCTGGAAATGCAAAAAGAAAGGGCACCTAAAGAAAGACTGTAGATCTCGGAAGGGAAAGGAAGGAGATGCACAGCAAGAAAACAATCATGAAGAAAATGCAACAGGTGATGTGTTACAAGATGCTTTGATTCTTTCTTTCGAAAATTTTACTGATTCTTGGGTTGTAGATTCAAGGGCTTCATTCCATGCCACACATGATAAGAAATATTTTCATGACTATGTTCAAGGATATTTTGGACAAGTTTTTTTGGGTGATGATAAACCCTGTAAAATTGTTGGAATGGGTAAAGTTCTTGTAAAACAATAGAATGGAAACCAATGGCTACTAAAGGAGGTAAGGCATGTTCCAGATCTGAAGAAAAATTTGATTTCAACAGGGCAGTTAGGCAGTGAAGGTTGTGTGACAACTTTCACAGATAAAAATTGGAAGGTCACCGAAGGAGCGTTGGTAATAGCAAAAGGTGAAAAGGTTGGTACATTGTATTTATGCAATGGTATTTCTAACTCTGTTAATGCTTTAAATTCCAAAGGAGCAGATGCAAGATTATGGCATCATAGGCTCGGACACATGAGTGAGAAGGCAATGAAGATTATTCACTCAAGAAATTTGTTGCTAGGTTTGAAGAATGTTGATTTGGATTTCTGTGAAAATTGCATTTACGGAAAACAAAAGAGAGTTAGATTTCTTAGAGTTGGGAAAGAAAAGAAGAGTGCAAAATTAGAGCTTGCGAATACAGATGTATCCGGGACCTGCTTAAGTATCATCTCTCGGTGGCTCTCGTTATTATGTTACTTTTATTGATGATGAAACTAGAAAAACATGGATTTATTGTATTCAGAATAAATCTGATGTATTTGATACTTTCAAGAAATGGAAAGATTTGGTTGAGATTGAGACAGGAAAGAAGTTGAAGTGTCTCAGATTAGAAAATGGAGGTGAATATTGTAGCAAAGAGTTTGATAGGTACTTCTCAAAGCATGGAATTCGTAGAGAGAAGACAGTTCCAAGAACACCACAGGAAAATGGTGTGTCAAAAAGAATGAACAGAACAATCATGGAGCATGCAAGGTGCATGAGATTGCATGCAAGATTGCCTTTACAATTTTGGGCAGATGTTGTAGATACTGATGTTTATCTAATAAACAGAGGGCCTTCAAGTTCCTTGGATGGTGGTATTCCAGAGGAAGCATGGACAGGTAAAAAGGTAAACTACTCTTTTTTAAATCCTTTTGGTTGTGAGGCATTTTTCCATATTGCTCCCGTTCCTTAGCTCCGGCAGATCATGATCCTCACGATCTCCGTGATGGGACACCTGCACATGCAAGAAACAAAACGAACGCAAGCATAAAATCCAGTATATACAACTATATGTCAGTCAAAGAAGACATAACTCATAATCATAAACAAATACAAGAGTGGAACCATAACCATTAGTCGCTTATATATTAATTCATCAAAAGAAGAATACAACCATAGCTCCGACGTTGAATTCTCCTTCGGCGGGTCGTCAGCAGAACATGTATCGATAAAGCCTCTCAGGGATGGGATAAGCCTCTCTCTTCGGATACTAGAAAATAGTCTCCTTGCTTGGATTTGGCTTTAAGAGAACTAGGAAGGCTCTTGCAGCATTTGGCTCTTGTGAACTTGGAGATTCAAGACTATCTTTGCAAAGGAGATGAGCAAGATTTTATAATGGAGGAAGGGGAGTTGAGATCCCTATTATCATGGGATTGGCCCTATCTTCATGGAATCTTCCATGAGAGGTGGCAAACCACTTCCTCTCTATGGAAACCTGTAGCCAAACCTCCCAACTCAAGATAGATAGCAGTCCAGGAATTTGTTAGGACAAAACTTCCGCCATTTATTTTTTTTAAAAAACTCCTTAAATTGGCTGGCGCGAGTGCGACTCTGGGACAGAGCACCAATTGGCACGCCCTCTTTGAAGGATTTTCCCCATTGGCGTGGGTACTGAACTGGCTGCCCGCGCCAATCAAAAAAGAGGTGTTTTTAGGGTTTTTCAACAGGAGATGTCTTCAAGGCATTCAAAGCTCATGTTCAGAGGAATATCATGCAAGTGTTTTTAGGCCATGTCACTTCTCATAGGTCCCAGAATGAGTCCTCCAATGTGCGGGACAGGGGTTGCAGGGATGGTGAAAAATTGTTGTGTAACAGATGCCACCTAAAGCACGAGGCCCGAGAGAGAGAGAGGGGTGAAATGATTTACGAGAACATGTCCAACCGAAAACAACGTCGTCGGAAAACCTGCGTGGAGAAGTACAACTGATATCTCAGATACATGCTATATATGTGGTATGGGCACATCCATCTATAACAGAGTATACAATAATCCAGATCTGAGGTATGGACGCAACCATATAGTGAGGATCGATAAATAGACTCAGGTATGGTCATAGCCATCCAGTGAACGAGTCATGTAACAATCATAGTAATCCACAAAATCGCAGCCTGGATTCCAATAGACAAAATCCAGGGTCTTGCGCTCCATCTCGACCCGATCAAAGTACAAGTTCAGGCATGCAAATGAGTGAGCTGAAGTCGAACATGCAAGAACATCGTCTGATTACCAGCCAATGATGGAAGCTGTTAACAGATGTGAGAGGTACCACCAATAATGACAATGATCCTCAAGGTACTAAAGGTACAGTCTATGGCATGTGAATCAATGCGCTGGCGTCGAACACCCGTAGAATCACTCGATCAAAGGCCAATGATGAAAACCTCGCGTCGAATGCGAAGAACCTGCCATTGAGGCATGCAGGCTCCAAGGCACCAGAAGGGAGTCTCTAGATCAGCTTCCTGGATAATGAATTGAAGTCGACAGGAAGTGACCTTAATCAAAGGTGGGCCATAGTGTTTCCCACATCATCAACACGAGACAGAGGAATGTAATCTCTTTTGTGAATCAGGATCAGATGAGTATCAAAGGAGGGTTGAAATCTGCAGAGGTCAACTTCTCTTGAACATATTGGCGGCACAATAGTGGATTTGGCAGTAATTGACATCAAAAGATCAGAGGTCATGGTGACGAGGAAAAGAGCAAATGAGAGGTCAAAAAGGATCACCCAAACCCACGGAGGCAAGTGAAAAAGAAAACGAGATGAGATTTCCCCAACCCGACAAGAATGTAGACAAGTGTCATGTTCAAGAGCGACATACTGCCGACACGACAATGATTTTGGTTCCATTTTCCCCCACCATTTCTGGCGAGTACCTCTTTATTTTTACACAAGCTTGAAGAGGATACCATATGCTTATCATATAAGTCTGCCCTTCGGGCGAATCCATCCTAGTACATTTAACGAGCCCTAGGAAGGAGGAACTTGTATATCGTCATTTCGACTTAATCCGATGTCATCAGGGTTTAACGAGTCTGACAAAGGAAGAACTTGGCATATTTTCATGTTTAGAGAGTTTGAAAATACAGCGGAAAAGTAAACTCCAAAGGTCCCTTTTCGTAAATAGTTCCTCAGATCCGAAAAGGTAGAAAACTATGTCTGATAAAACCTCCTAGTCGTGATAGGCTAGGGTATTCCTTTTTCGTAAATAATCTATCCCAACCCAAAAAAGGGGTAAACGTATACTGGGTAGATGTCATTTTGCAGCCACTTTAACGAGATCAAAACGACGAGGGCCTCGACAATATTTTCATGTTTAGAGAGTCAGAAAAGAGCTGAAAGATGACTCCTCCTGGAGGAACGAGTGGTATAAAGGGTAGCAACTGGTTCCGGTAATGGTGGAACTGCTCAGAAAAACTAAAGGTCAAGAGGCTGGCTAACAAGACCACTCAACGCAGCAGTTCCTTAGGAACGGGTAAAATAACCAAGTGAAGGCATATGATTGGCCAAGCAGATAGTGACGATGGAGTGAGAAAAACAAGGCTCATCTGGAAAAAACAGGCTGATAAAATGGCAATCACAAGAGGTAAAATGGGCATGGTTTCATTTTTACACAAGCTTGAAATCAGGAAACTCTGCTTGAAGTTGGTTTCATTTTTACACAAGCTTGAAACAAAGATAAACTATGCTTGAAACCAGTTTCATTTTTACACAAGCTTGAAACAGAAACAAACTATGCTTGAAAATTTTAAGCATGCCCCCAGCATGGTGGCTCAATTCGAGGTACATGCCCCCCAGGCTTCAATCCATATGAAAGGCAGATGGAGTGAAGGTTCACGTTACGAGATCAAGAGAAAGACTCGGCTGGGATTTTACGAGATCTCATTCAAGACTCGAATTGAACAGGAACGTGTTTCATTATTTTAACGAGGTTGAAACATTAAAATAACTATCCTCAGGACACCTTGTTTCATGGTTTAAGGAGATTGAAACAAGACAAGGAACTCTGCTCCGGTGACCTTGTTTCATTGTTTAAGGAGCTTGACATAAGAAAACGAACTATGCTCTGACGACCTCGTTTCATTTTTTAAGGAGCCTGACAGAGGAAAAGAACCATGCTCCGACAAACCTCATCATAATGAACAAGAATTCATGGCTTCCAAGAGTTCCACTCCCGATGGAAGGAAAACATCCTGGAAGTCAAGACCCAATGTCCCCAGCACCTGATGCACGACGGCACTATCACTGAGTACAAGCACGGGGTAGGTAGCCACATAGTTGACCTGTGGTGGGGCAGATACAACGGGTGGATAAAAACCAGGAAGGGATGATGGCGGGCCAGCTGCCATATCAGGACCAAAGAACGCAAGTTGATCAATGGTCACGATCCTTCCTTCATGTGGAGAATAGACCACACAAAAAAGGGAGGAGACAAGTGCTCCCATGGCATAGGTGTAATCGCGCCCCAAGATTAGATTGAAATCCAAGGGGCCTGGAACAACCATCACATCCATATGGACGGTTTTACCTCCCAGAGTAATAGGTAATTGTGGAAGGATCCCAAATGGTTGACTAGTTCTTCTGTTAAATGCCAACAGATTCTGTGTAACAGGCACAAGCGGGGGTGAACCGAAAGCTTTCCAGGTAGTTGAGGATAGAACACTAACAGAGGCACCCTCGTCTATAATGGTGCTGGGTACAACCAGACCAAAAACCTGTACCGTGATCTCGAAAGGCACATAAGACGGAAGGCGATATCCTGCAAATCGATTCCAATCAAAAGAAGCAACCAGACTACTCGGAGGGGCTACCATCGAACTGAGAAGGTCTTCCCCTGGTGTTACGGAAGAAGGGGCATCCTCCATGACCTCCATCTCGAAGGTGGGAGGAGTATCCTTCGGGACCTCCATCACGGGAGGTGAAGGAGCTTCTTCTTGAGGTACGAGGACAGGAGAATATTTCTCCAAGTCTGAAGAATCTGAAGAAACCAGAAGGACATGGGGGGTGTGAGGTCCACTCTCAATGGAAAATACCTGGTGCACTGTAGACGGGGCCAGCTCAACTGATCCCACGACCAATGGTTGGTCGGGAATGGATTCCTGAATTTGAATTTCTGAGGGAGCAGGATCGACCAAGGATGACCCTTGACCAATTGATGCATCAGCTGGTGGAAGACTCAAAGAAAGATGTTTGTAACCAGCCGGAAGGCATGGTGTAGAAACAGTCGGGTTGTCCAACACTCGCTTGGCTTCATCCATATAAGGAAAAAGGTGAATGGCATGGTGCCCTTCACACAACTTATAGGGATTGGTGATCTTACCCTGTTTCTTAGGAGTCTTACCAGCACCAGTTGAAGACGTGCCCCCAACCTGACTCTCGGAAGCCAACGGCAATGGTGGGCGACCGTCGGACCATTCTTCGAGGAACTTGGGAATGCCAGGGCAGTCTCGAAGAAGACGGTCTCTCGTGCATAACATGCAAGGGAACTTTACTTTCCGCGGAGGGTCACGAGGTTTATCAAGAGGAGAGATGGTTTTTTCAGAAGCAGTAGTGGCAGTTTTAGCCTCTCTTTTATTAGACTTCTTCTTCGTTGTCTTATTCTTCTTCTTCTTAGCCACCTGGTTACTTGAATCTAGACTTTCACTAGGCGAAGTAGAAGAGGAGGACGCAGAAATAGGTGAAGAAGGGGAGAGGTCCACCTTAGAATCAGCATGATGTTGTTCAGGCAGAGGAGCTAATTGACCAGTAGCTGAGACATTTGGGACCACAGAGGTTGAAAACAACCAAACAGGAAACCCAACAGTTAACCCAGGAAGGGACAACGTTGCCATGTAAGGAGCACCAACATTCCCAAAAGGAGGAAAATGATCAGGATTCCCATCGGAGGGGATTCCTTGGTTGGTGAACTCTGGAAAAGTTTCCATCAACCACTCAAAACCGCACATGGGCTAAAAACCAAGGCACACAATCAAACAGCCAACAAGCAAACTCTAAAAGGGCATGTGATCGCGGGTGATTTATTTTACGACATTGAAACTTAGAAACTTCACCGTTTCATGTTTTAAGAGTCAAGAAATGGATGGAAGGTGACTCTATCTCTTTTAGTTTTGAAGCAAGTGTGAAATGACAAGCGCTTGGTGATCCTTTCAAATTTAAGGACTCAGAAAAGATCAAATGACTGCTCAGGAATGCTAGGCAAAGGGTGTACCAAATAACCGTGAACTGCAATATACACCTTGGCTTCAAAATGAGAGAAAAATCAACCAAGGACTTAACGTACGTGCAGGAAATCTCCCTGAATGTTGTGTCCGGTGTATCACGGGTATAGGGCGGTAGACTCGGCTTCCTATCGATAAAGGATTGAAACCTAGTGGGGTCTCCCTTTATATACGCGATGGTACGGGGAGCACAAGTCCATACTAGCGCTATCTAAAGCCAAGAGGTGAACGACAGCTACTAGGTTTTAAGATGCCAGAACACGTCTCTAGCCTAGACCTCTAAATTTATTTCGTTAGATTTCAATGCTGCCTTAGTGTAAATTGAGTAAATTTTAAATTTTATCTTCAATTACGTTTCAGTTTTCAGGCCCTACCGTATGTAATGTCTCAAAAAATCTCCTAAATGCAAACTATATGCCACGGTATATCATTTTATTCGATGAATGCTAACTATGAGAGAGTTGAGAGCTTTTCACATGATAGTAAAATGATCAGAAAACAACCAATGATATCTCTAATGCAGCTAGTGAAACCAAAACTTTTCTTCAACGTCACTAATCACTAATAACACCAAAAATCTCTAATTCATATTAACTAATGAAAAGAAAAAGAGAATAATAATTTTTTTTGTGTATTTTCAATGTTAAGAGCTAGATGCACTAAACAAGATGAAAACCAATGAAAAGAGAAATTTGAGAAATGATGATAAGAGAGCGAAAAACAAGCAAATCTCACTCAATAGAAAATGCAATCAGACCTCAAATCGATCAAAAATCCCTCAAAACCAAAAAAAAAGTCCCAAAGACTCTAATGAGCCATGTAATCCAGGCCCAAAGCGAAATGAAGCAGAATTCAAGTGAAAAAGGTACCAATCACTCAAACAATGCAATAAAATGATAAACAACTGTCAAATGAATGCAAGGAAGTAATCTCAAAGCCAACTGAATGGATGAAAACCAAAAACTCCCAAGGGAGGCTCGACTCACAAAAGCACCTAGATGACCTAGGGCTAAAAACGTAAAATCGAAAGAAATAGGTAAACACCCAAAGGATGGAGGCTTCAGTCAGTCAAACCAGGCTCCAATGTACTCAAACAGTCGTAAAAACAAGATTAAAATCACAAGTCAGTCCCAAAAAGCTTAAAACATAGAAAACCCTAATAGCTCACAGGATTGGCGCGACTGTGAGCTTGAAATTAGCGCCAGAAAGGCATTGGCGCGGGTGATACACAAGCAACCTGCGCCAATAGGCGGGACTATCGAGCTAAAAAGCGCGCCAGCCAAGTTAACTATGCCAAAAATAAAAAACAAGCAATCTCAGACACAGACCAGTGATGACAAGGCTAAACCAAAGCCAAACAAACAGAAAAAACCAGCCCAAGGAGCTGACCAAGCAAGCAAGACCAAAGATGACCGAAAAGACAAGACACACCCCAAGTCATTTAGTTCATAAACTAAACCGGAGATTGACTGAAGCAGCATTGATCTACTTCGCTAATGCAGAGCAAAAGCATTTCAAAGGCTATCTGGTTGTACTTCAGGCTCCGTCTATAGTTTACAAAGTAAACAACAAGCTAATTCCCCAGCAGAGTCGCCAAATTGTTGGAGAGGTTAATCCCCTCTACGGACAGAGGCGATCTCTACTAGCCCAGGATGGGTCTAGCAACAATAAAACACGCTATGGTGCAGGTTCCTAATTTTAAACAAACCAACTAGCGATGAAGGCTTACCTGGAATCCAACACTATTGCTCGTAGAAGAGGTAGTGCTCCCGTTCCTTAGCTCCGACAGATCACGATCCTCACGATCTCCGTGATGGGACACCTGCACATGCAATAAACAAAATGAACGCAAGCATAAAATCCAGTATATACAACTATATGTCAGTCGAAGAAGACATAACTCATAATCATAAACAAAGGCAAGAGTGGAACCATAACCAGTAGTCGCTTATATATTAATTCATCAAAAGAAGAATACAACCATAGCTCCGACGCTGAATCCTCCTTCGGTGGGTCGTCAGCAGAACATGTCTCGATAAAGCCTGTCAGGGATGGGACAAGCCTCTCTCTCTGGATACTGGACAATAGTCTCCTTGCTTGGATTTGGCTTTAAGAGAACTAGGAAGGCTCTTGCAGCATTTGGCTCTTGGGAACTTGGAGATTCAAGACTAGCTTTGCAAAGGAGATGAGCAAGATTTTATAATGGAGGAAGGGGAGTTGAGATCCCTATTATCATGGGATTGGCCCTATATTCATGGAAGCTTCCATGAGAGGTGGTAAACCACTTCCTCTCTATGGAAACCCGTAGCCAAACCTCCCAACTCAAGATAGATAGCAGTCCAGGAATTTCTTAGGACGAAACTTCCGCCATTTATTTTTAAAAAACACTCCTTAAATCGGCTAGTGCGACTGTGAATTTGGGACAGAGCGCCAATTGGTGCGCCCTCTTTGAAGGATTTCCCCATTGGCGTGGGTACTGAACTGGCTGCCCGCGCCAACGCAAAAAGAGGTGTTTTTAGGGTTTTTCAGCAGGAGATGTCTTCAAGGCATTCAAAGCTCATGTTCAGAGGAATGTCATGCAAGTTTTTTTAGGCCATGTCACTTCTCATAGGTCCCGGAATGAGTCCTCCAATGTGCGAGACAGGGATTGCAGGGACGGTGACAAATTGCTATGTAACACATATTAATAAAGAAAATAGAACAAAGCTTGAGGAAAAATCAAAGAAATGTACCTTTATTGGATATGGTGTTAATGATTTTGGTTATCGCTTATATGATTATGAAAATCACAAAATCATTATGAGCATAGATGTAATATTCAATGAAAAGGTCTTGTATAAGAATTAGTTGCAGGAAAAGAAACAAGAAAAAGAAAGCAAGGAATACATAGTTCTTGATGAGATAACTAAAAAAGTAAAGGTGCCTGAAAATAACAATAATCAACAACCACAACTGTAAAGTGGTGTTAGAAGATCTACCAGGATAAGTAGACCCCCTGAACGATACTCTCCTTCATTATATTATTTATTGCTCACTGATTTTGGTGAACCTGAATGTTATGAAGAAGCAATGCAGGTTGAAAGCAGGAAAAAGTGGGAGCTAGCCATGGAAGAAGAGATGGACTACTTAATGCATAACCAGACTTGGGACTTAGTTAGGTTTCCTGCAGGTAAAACTGCATTGCAGAATAAATGGGTTTACAGGCTGAAGGAAGAAGATGGAGGAAAATAGAGGCACAAAGCTAGACTTGTGGTGAAGGGGTTTGCATAGAAGAAAGGTATTGATTTTGATGAAATATTTTCTCCTGTTGTTAAAATGACTTCAATTAGAACTATTTTAAGTCTTGTAGCAGCAGAAGATTTACATCTTAAACAGTTAGATGTAAAGACAACATTTCTCCATGGAGATCTGGAGGAAGAGATCTATATGGAGCAACCAGAAGGATATGAGGTCAAAGGGAAAGAAAAATTAGTGTGCAAGTTAAAGAAGAGCTTGTATGGCTTAAAACAGGCTCCAAGGCAGTGGTATCTAAAATTTGACAAGTTTATGTCTAAACAAGGTTATACTAGATGTCACTCTGATCATTGTGTTTATCTGAAAAGGCAAAATGATGGTAGCTATATTATATTGTTATTGTATGTAGATGACATGCTTGTTGTAGGGTCTAACATGCAGGAAATAAATGTGCTCAAAAGAAAATTGGCAAATTCATTTGCAATGAAGGATTTGGGAGCTGCAAAACAAATCCTTGGTATGAGGATAACTAGAGATAGGAAAAATCACAAATTAACACTGTCTCAGAATGAGTACATAGAAAAGGTGTTGAAAATATTTAATATGTAGAATGCAAAACCAGTTAGTACACCTTTTGCTAGCCATTTCAAACTTAGTAAGGAGATGTGCCCTAAGACCCAAGAAGACATGGATTATATGTCTAAAGTTCCATATGCATCAGCAGTTGGAAGCTTAATGTATGCAATGGTCTACACAAGGCCTGATATTGCACATGTAGTGGGAGTTGTAAGCAGGTACATGAAAAATCCAGGAAAAGAACATTGGATGGCAGTAAAATGGATTCTCAGATATTTGAGAGGTACCATAAATCAAGCATTATGCATTGGTGGTTCAAACATTGCTCTACAGGGATATGTTGATGCAGATATGGCAGGTGACAAAGATAACGGGAGGAGAAATACAGGATATGTATTTATTGTAGGTGGAACAGCTGTCAGTTGGGTTTCAAAAATCCAAAGTGTTGTTGTACTTTCAACAACAGAAGCAGAGTATGTTGTTGCTACAGAGGCTAGTAAAGAAATAATTTGGTTAAAAAGGTTTATGGATGAATTAGGTAAGAAGCATGATATGGGCACGTTATACAGTGATAGCCAAAGTGCCATTCATCTTGCAAAGAACTCAACATTTCATTCCAAGAATAAACACATACATCTCAAGTACCATTTCATACGGTCAGTATTGGAAGATGGAGAGTTGAAGCTGGAAAAGATACACACTAGCCAGAATCCTGCAGATATGCTAACAAAAGTTGTAAGCAGGGAGAAACTGAGAAAGTGCTCAGTTTCAATTGGTCTTCAAGGACGACGATGAAGATGAGGAACAACCATGTCCAAAGAGGAGTCATTGTCCAGCAAATGAAGCAGCGGTGGAGTTGCTACAATTAGTCTCCAAGTGGGAGATTGTTGGGTGTGGAGCCTGATTATCTTGTTTACTTTGTATCACAACATTGAACCCCTGTACCTTAAAAGGGGCGGCAACGCCACCCGTAATTAATCACTACCGTGGCGGGTCTGGGGGGGGTGGCAGCGCTTTTCGGAGCCCCCCCTGGCAGGGGTTTCGAGAGCAGCGCCCCCGAAGCTAAAAACATATGTAAAATTGCCTTGTAAAAGTATAGTAATTTCTAGTCAATCTGGGTCGTTCATAGGCAGATGATCTGACAATAGAAGTTATGTTTAGTTTAGGGTTTTTTTTCCCTAGAAGGCAACCCCCTTGTATATATGAGGGTATTGTATTGCAGCTGTGTATTGTGTGTGTATTCTCAGAGCAAGAAACAGATAGGGAGACTATGAGAGAGAACAGAGGATATTACAGCGGATCTGCTGTAGGTTTTGTCTCTTCATTTTTTCTGGATAATAGAAAGGAATGACTGGCTGTTCGAGGTGGACCTAGCCCAAACTGGGTGAACCACGTATATCTGTGTCTCTCTGGTTTTATGTGCTTGTATTTTCCGCATATTTTATGTGTTGCATTGCTCTGTAATATTTAATTTTCTAACAGAGTAAAGCTAGGAGAACCTTCCCTCACATGTAAAATACTTCATAATGATCCTCATCATAGGTGCATATCTATCAAGCAAGTGAGAGAAAGGAAAGATATATTTATTATGATCTTTGTAACTAGCTTTTAAATATGGTTCATAGTAACCCATGTCAAGATTGGTCTGCTTGAACCATTTCTCCCCTACACTTGGTATCCCAGTGGCATTGGCAATTGCATCAAGAAACATCTCAAAAGTTACTCCTGCAAGGTTAACTTGTTTCTCATGCAAGTTAATGATGAAAATCCTAGTTAGCTCAGGGTGGTTTTGCACCTGCTGTACCCTTTCACAAAAATCAAAGCATCCTACATGCTGGAAGCAGGAAATAGTTAAGGGAGATGTCATTAGTTCTATGGTGTTGAGTGGTTCAAACCTATTGATCTTTCCACCTTTTTTCCCCTGCCTCCTTAGCATTTGGCCTTCTCCACCACTACCTCTGTCCTCTCTTTCTGACATTTTGACCACTCTCCCTTTGAAACCCTAGCAAAACTATGAAACTCATATGGAAGAGTGTAATGGAATGATGATGAAAAAGGTAGCTATGTAAGTGAATGAGAGGAAGGAGTGAGGGTATTTGTATTAGGTTGAGTGAGAGGCAAAACCCAATGACAACCTCAGCTGCTTGTTTAAACTCTATGTTGAAACTCCTTGCACTGATGTAAAAATAATAGGAAAGAGGGCATCTAATGTCACTCTGTTTGTAATGTAAGGGATTGAGTGTTATGCCAAGTCTTGATGGATGAAAAAATTTAAACCAAGGCAACCACCTTAATTTCACCTCCTTTCTAGACTGATATTCTTTATGGGTAGATGAAATGAGGCTTAAGTAGTGACTTCAAGCATGATTATTTAGGGTTTTCTCCTTAGGGTTTGATATCATCCAATTTAACCCAAAAAAATGCTGGAAGATGTGGCTAGGGTATCTACTTACCTCTTAGCAATGCTTGTAATACCATGGGCAGATATTTGGGGGTACTTGACTTGATTTGGAGGGTTAATTTGCTTGCAGGGCCCTCCTGGTCAAGCACACAGCACCTAGGCCAAGAGCACAACATCGAAAGGCAAGATTGTTGTGGGTGTCGGGCAAGGGCATGGCACCTTAGCAATTTGTATGGGGAGAAAACGCTAAACATGCAGCGCCGATTTCTAGGGGCACGACACCAACCTAAGTGTGCAACGCCACAACACTTGGCTGAATTTTGACCTGAAAAATTCAAAAGACTTCTCTCTGTGAATTCTTATAATTCTTTGCAATGGTACAATGAGTTGTTTGAAGTGTTTATATGGGATTTATAGGCTTGGAATTTGAATTATATTTTTAAACCCAATTTCTAAAGTTTAAGAGTTTTTTTTTTCACTCTTTTCACTAATGCTCTTTTAGGCCTTTCTCCCTATAGGTGACTGAAGTGATGAAACTTAACTTTCCTTTGATCTTAGAGCATTCATATGTTTATTTTTACCATTTTGTGATGATTTCACACAGAAATATTCTCAGACCTTCTGTGGTTTCCATTATGAAGTTCAACTCAATCTTTCATCTTTTCTCACTAACCTTTTGACATTGTTTGCATGCAGGTGACTGAGATGATGAATTTGACTTCTTCTTTTAGTGATGGAGGCCTAACAAATTGATCTTGACACCTTTGTGACTCAAACACAAGGCAACACCTTCACAAATCTCCCTTTCCTGCACCATATAGTTCAAACCATGTGTCTTACCTTCTCTGGCCACCTTCCTAAAAACCTTAGGTGTCTATAGTGCTTTAAGACAATCATCAGTGTTGTCTTCTAAGTTCTCTATAGCCCTTTCAAGTTCATTCGTTTATGTCCAGTTCACCTCACCTTTTTCCCTATCTCATCAATAATCTCTGATAAACTTCTCTTCATGTTTTTTTTTTGGTGTACCTCCTCCATGGTCATTTCTGCATTTGATCACCGTTTTGCATTCTACATGGTCCATTAAGCTCAAAACCCTAGTCTTCCTAAAGACCAAGTGGTTCCCTTTCCTCTGCTGTGAGTTGTCTTGACTTAGGAGCCAACCATCTACCTTATCAATTCCTTCTATTGATGGACCTCTTAACACTCCTGAAGCAGTGTTAAAATCTTCATATTTACCTCTTGCAGAATTTGAGCTGATAGGGTAGTCTTCTTTGGAAACTTTTAGGTCTTCCTTGAATAACCATGTGCTGACCTTCCATTAAATATGAGCCAGATTCTAGAATAATAAAAATAGTGTTTGAAACATCAATGATGACCTTACAACCTATGAAACCCTAATGAACTAGTGGGAAGGTCCTTTGACCATGATCTTTGACTGAAAATTGGCTTGGAGGATTTAAGTGAAAAACAGAGCATTTGTCAAAGTGTTGTATTGAAGATCCAAAATCCAATGTACCTGATTTATCCAAAGAGCCTAAAGAGATAGTTTTGAGACCATCAATGCTTGAGGAACTTGGGGATCATGGGAATGAGTTAGACTATAGGTAACCCTAGATGTAGAGTGGAGTTATGGGCAAGGGAAAAACAGATTAATGAGGTCATAGGTAGGAAAAAGGATGGAGAAGAGTGGCACAAGCCCATAAGGAGTCTTTTAGGAGTGGCAGGGTGACCATGAAATGGCAAGGTTGATAGAATAGTGAAAAATTTCCTATAAGGATAATGAAGGTAGTGAGATTTATAAAACTCACAATGTTCAAATAATGTTGTTTTTATAAATCTAGAACCAATCTATAGTCATCTATAAATAATGAAAAATACTGATGACTAACACTGGCTCCACTTGGGGAGGGAAAATCCTTTTCAGGAGGTGTCCATAACCTCAAAGTTCAGATCTCTGAGTTTTGAAGACTAGTACCTTACTTGTACTTGGCAGACCTCTCTTCCTTCATTTGTTGATGTTCTCTTGAAGATGTGATCTCAAAAATCTAAAAAGACATGATTGCTTCAACATCAGTTCTACCTACACATCTTATTTTGCGTAACATTTTCTCTTCTTTTGGGTGCACTTGGACTAGAAAACCCTTGACATTCTTTTGTTTTGAAAGCATAAAAAACTATCCACTTGTACCCTTATCACTTCCAAGAGTTTAGATTAGGCTCATGAAATGTTTTATCCTCTACCTAGTCTACTTATCTGTCAAGGTTAAGCTGTTTGAAATATTTTCATTCTCTAACCTACTGAAATGAAATTAAAAATATGAGCAAACCATGATTAAAAAATATGATTTTCCATGGGCTGTGGCATTTGGATAAGATGCATAGGGACATTATTTTTGTTCAATAAAAAACTAGAAAACATGAGGGTTGTGATTCAGAATTAGTTATGCATCCCTCTCATTTTTCTTTGGTTTAGATTTATGCTTTGGGAACCAACATATTTTCCTAATCTAACCTACTAACAAGTCAAGCTTAAATGTTTTGACAAGTCTTATTTCAATAACCTATCAATAGAAATTTAAAACATGTTTAATCATGATTAGGCTAGATGAGTGAACAAGACTTTCTTTTCTCAAAAATAGTGGCATTTAGGCTTGCACACTTTCAGGAATACTCTTTTTTGGTATGGGGTTGTACCTCTTCTTTTTTCCTGCCCTCTTTTTCTTCTTTTCTCTGTTTTTGTGTTTGTTTATTTATTTTTTTATGATTTTTCATCATGCAATGTTATGTATAATGAATGAATGCTTCAAACCAGGAATTTCAACAAAAATAGTGCTTGAGCATCCTGCCATTGGCAGGACCTCAAAATAACTCTGTTCCATCCAGCTGTTATAAAAATAATGCATTGTTACCTCTAACTAAATGGATGATGTATGGACCCTTCCACAAATTTTCAAATTTTCCATGCTTGCCTTTGTCCTCTCTTTTTGAATCGAACTTTAGCACTTTGTCTCCTATCTGGATATTATTAGCATTGGTCCTTCTGTCAAAGATTTTCTTGATATTCTCTTCTATTTCTTGTGTTCTATTGTAAAATTCTTCCCTTGACTACTGCAAATGAATGGTTTGATTCAGCCTCCTTTGCATATAATTCTCTTCTGATTATACCTCTTGAAGAAGCTTCATAACTGGAACTCCCAAGTATGTTGGGAAAACTAAATCCATGCCATACACTAACTGATAGGGAGACATATTGATTGATTTCTTGGTTGTTAGTTTATTAGGCCATAGTGCATGCACTAGTTTTCTATGTCATGACTTTTTGTTCTATTCCAGTAGCTTCTTGATGATACTCACCAAACTTTTGTTAGAGGACTCAACCAACCCATTACCCTGAGGGTAATAAGATGTAGAGTTTCCTAGTGTGATGTGGTACTTGTAGGAAAAGTCCACCATTCTCTTGGACTTAAATGTAGTAGCATTATCAATGATGATCCTCTTGGACAACCAAACCAGGACAAGATGTTGGTTTCAAGGAATTTGATGATTACTAAGTCAATGGAATTCCTAGAGGGGATGGCTTCTATCCACTTGGTGAAATAGTCAGTTGCAGCGACGATCCACTTGTGTTGGATAGATGAGGTAGGGTGTATTTCTCCAATGAAATCTAAAACCCACTGTTGAAAAAGAGTTTCAACACTGATAGGATGCAAAGGTAAGGGCAGAAGCTTTCTCTTTCCATCAAGTATTTGGAATTTATGGCAAGTGGCTACTAGTTTGTGTATGTCAGGGAAAAGAGTGGGCCAATAGTAACCAACTCTAAGGATCTTTTTGGCAGTGGTTTTCCAGTAGATATGAACTCCACACTCTCCTTTGTGAAACTCATGTGTGATTCTATCTGCATCATCTTCAAGTAAATATTTAATCAAGATACCAACATAATTTTTCCAATACAAAGCTCTATCTAGAATGCAGAAATTTAAAGCATTTTGTTTCAAGAATCTAGCTTTTGTTTGGAGAAATCACGAGGAGAATTTAGATTAAAAAGTACATAAAATATATCAGCATACCAGAGTGAGTTCAAGAATGATTCTTCAATGGGTGGAGTCACTAGTTCCTCTTGTTCATCCAAAGAATGTATCATGTTTATGTCTAGTGCTTGAAAATTTTCTTTAGCCATGAGTTTGGAAAGTCCTTGTCCTTTGATCAGTTTAGTGGGCCTAATTTCTAGATCATATTCTAAGATGATAGCAATCTACTTACCCCTTTTACCATCAGGATCTTGATTCAGTATGTCCTTGACAACTGTGTGTGGAATAAAATCAATGATATGGAAATGCAAGATGTAAACTTTGAAATCTTTCAATCCTTTGATCAAGGCAAAGGCTTGTTTCTCCATGATGTTATATTTCAGAGGTGCATCTCTCAATGCCTTTCTAAAGCTATGGGCTATTTTTGTTCCATCATGTTCTTTTGTAGCAATACTGCAGCAATAGTGTGTTCTGATGCAAATGAGAAAATGAAGAAGTCCTTGGTAAAGTCAAGGCTGATTAGAACTGGTGTTTGAGTAAGTTTTTTTTACCAGTTCAGAGGATTGTTTGGCTTCTGTGATCCACTTGACTCCTATTTCTCTTTTCAACATGTTTGTGATGTTTCTTAGGAGTTCAACAAGGTTTGGTATGAACCTTCTTAGGAAGTTGATCTTTCCAATGAAAGATTACAGCTCTTTAATGTTCCTATGGTGGCCGATCTGTAATATACCTTCAATCCTTTTTGGATCTATCTTAATCCCTTCTTCAGATACGATGTGGCCTAAGATTTTTACTTCTTGAAGACCGAACAAAGTTTTCTTAGGATTTAAGGATAGGCCATACTTCCTACACTTTTAAAAGACTTTTCTTAGGTGAACTAGGTGTTATTCATTAGTTTTAGAATAGACAGTGATGTCATCAATCTATGTCACAGTGAAGTAACCTATGTCTTCTAAAAAAAATATGTCCATGGCTCTTTGAAAATTAGCCCCGCATTCATTAACCCAAAAGGATTTTTTACATACATGAAGGTGCCTCGAGGTTTAGTGAAAGTGGTTTTGTGCTGATCATTTGGAAGTAATAGCACCTGATTGTAACCTGAGAAACCATCAAGCAATGATATTCTTTTAGAGCCTACTACCCTTTGCGGTATATGATCCATCTTAGGTAAGGGTAGTTGTCTTTCAGGGAGGCTTTTTTTAAGTTTATAAAGTCTATGCATAGCCTAATCTCCCCTGTTTTCTTTCTTATCGACACAAGGTTAGAGATCCATTCTAAGTACCTAAGTGGGACTATGATTCCAACATCATACATCTTCTTTATTTATTTTTCAACTAGAGGTACTAGGTGTTGGGGTCCTGTGATTTAGCAGATTGGCATACCAAATGACAAGGAAAAATCAAAACCAACCTTTAGAGTTCTAGGACCTAGCCTTCCTAGTCTCAGAGAGGGATCTCTCAATTGTTTGCAAATATATGACTTGTTTGCTTGTAAAGGTTGATTTTAGGCTAGTTATTAAGCATGAGTTTGTTTTATTGTTTTGGTGGGACATGATGATCTAGGCAGCATAGATATAAAAGGGAAATCTCTTGGGCAATGGAGTCAAGTGGAAATTGTAACAAGTTTGTAAACAGATCAGGGGTATCAGAGGGAAAATCTAACTTGGCCAATGGATCCACAAAGTCTTTCAGGTGAAATGGAATGGACATCAAGGGATTAGAATGAAAAGTATAACTAAGGGCAATTAAGAATCCTTAATTATATGTACTTCTCAACAAAGGGACTTAAAAAATTATCTAAACTTGAAGAGGCATTCCATATACAGGGCTAACGATAAATTCTAGAAACCACACTTTAGTAAATAACAATTTCAAGACAACATTTTCAAATGAAATCTAGGAGTTGAGAAACGCTCTATTTCATCCAAAGATTTCACTTCGGATAATAAAACATTCAAGATTCACAAATAACTGCATTCATAGAAGAGGGAACTCCTAGACATCTTTGATTACAGCTATAAAGACTTTCAAAACAATTATTTGAGCACGTACAAGGGGTATGATCGGAACAAAACCTCTTTGGTAGACTTTGAACAATGGTACTTTGAAGGGAGACTTCAAAGATAGTTTTTAAGTGGCAGCAAGTAAGCAGGGAAAACCATAAATCATTATTCAGACCAACTGTATTGAACTATTTAAGAAATAAAAAAGCATAAGGGCTCAAGAGAGAAATTAAAAATTCCCTAGAATGCCTCAATAGAGGAAAACATAAAAAAGTGGAGAGTAAACAGGTCTAAGGTTCTTCTAAGAGACATTTCTTAGCCTAAACCTTTTACTCTACTGTAGTAAGAAATCATGAAATAGAATGGAAAACAGGAGAAAACATTAACAGATTAGAATACTTCACCAACGACCAAGCTTAGGGATCCGATGACAAAGATTTCTCCATCAAAAAATAGATCAAAACATCCACAGGTTCCAAAACATCAATTTTCTTTCAACTTCAGCAGAACTATGCACTACTTCACAGAGTCATCAAATGCCCCCAATAGAATGAGTTCGAATGCAGTATTTACGCTGAAAATGAGGAGGTGGAATTGATCTAGGGTCCAAGTGTTATTAATTACAGAGTAAATTCATCCCTGACCTTGAAAACCATGCAAGGCATAAGGTAGGAACATGTGTGCAACTACTTCTCTGTTAACAACTCTATCTTAACTTTCTAAGGAAAAAATATGTGAAAGATTGACTTTCAAGGCTTTATCCTATTTTTCCAATAATTGTGCTGACAGTTTAAATGTATTTCTAGTTGGGTAATAACTGTTGATTTGCTTTATGGATAGAAAGTAGGACTAATGTGTCAGTTATATATTTCTGAGTAAATGACTGCTTTCCTTTGATGTATTTGAGGCTTTTTAGCCTAATCTTTTCTTTAATTTCATCATATAAACTATGCGTATGCCTGATATTTATTTTAGTCTTCATAATTCATTATGCTACCTTTATTACTTTCGAATTTCTTTAAACCTCTATTCATTTGTTTCAATGGTGTTTTTTAACCTTTAGTCATCAATTTAAGCATTTAATCTTTTATCTTCTCCTTTCTTCTTCGCTGATCTTTTGTTCTTGTTTTATTCCATACAGGGGTTTGCTTTTAGTGCGCTGGAGGGTTTTATGATTCAACCAGTGGTCATGAAACACTAATTAAACCTTTGAATAAAAAAACCCTATCCCTTTTTTTTTCAGGCCCTTGGATTGTCACTGTGAGGCCTCAATCACTATCTTGACTATGGGATGGCCCCTTGGGCTAGGGGCGCCATCAAACCTGCACAAACAAAACGAATATTTAATTAAATCCTGTGCTTTTTCAGCTTTACTGCATTCCAAAGTTCGGGAGGTGTCGAAGGAGAATTTGCAGAGGTGGAGGACGAGCAGGGGAAGGTTTCCAGAGGTGGAAATAGGCAGAAGGAGGAAAAAGGTTTAAATTATGGCGTGAAGAAAAATGAGCATTTTTTGCGTTGCATATGGGTAGTAAGTGGTTTTAGCCCAAATGAAAGTGATTCCACATGATGGTCGCCACGTGTCTGGGCCAATACCTCATGTTTCGCATTGAAATGGGCTGTTAAATCCCAGCATAAGATTTTGCGCAATATTGAATCTGCGCTGTCAGATCTGGGGGAGCCAGATCAACGACGCAAGATGGGCGCGAATAGGGGTAAGATGATCAGGCGAGGAGAATGGTGGAAGATAGGTGGCAGACGGGGACTGTGTGATGGTGGAATAGTGGGTGGTGGGACCGGTGGTGACATGGGAAATTTTTCGGGTAGTGGAAATGTCATTCGGGTGATGTTTAAAGACTCAGGATTAACGAAGGCCGTTAGATTGATAAGATCAACGGTGTAGATGTGTTCAAAGGATGAGTGAGTAATGGATAGTCAAGAGAAAATATGAGGAGAGGGGGATCGATCACCATTAGATCAGATGGGATCAACGGTTGAGATGGATTCGAGAGAAAACAAAGCACGGGATGAAAATAGGAGGTGAAGGGGACTTAAGCGAGAAGAGATGTGGTCCTGTGGAGGAAGAATGGGACTAGGGTTAAGATGAAAAGGGCTGAGGCTTTTAGCGAATGATCGTGGGCCTTAGGTCATATGAGGAAGGAGCGGGAAACTTAAGCCCAAAGGGGCTTAAGGCTTTATGCTACAAATGATCAGATTTAGGCCTAAAAACAGGGGGTTTTAGCCTTTTTTAAAGGTTCTGATAGGGTAGAAAGAGGTTTTTAAACCATTATAAAGTGGTTTTAATGGTTTTAAAAGGGTTTTTAAATGGAATGAAGGATCAATGAAGGGAATATGGTCTTTTTAGAGGGAAAATACTGATAAAGAATAGGAATAGGAGTGATAAGATGAGGGGATGAAATGTAGGTAAAAATGGTGGGGATAATCTGAAACAAGCTTTCTTCTTAGTCAAAAAATTTATCTTCTTAGAAGACATAAATGAAGGTTTTAGTGAACTGATAGACTTAGGATAATAAAGGTCGTGAGATTTCTAGAACTCATAATGTTTCTGCAATATTGTTTCTAGAAATCTGATTTTTTCAACTTAGTCATCTTTGGACAAGATCAAATTATTGATGAATAATAGTGGCTCCACCTGTGGAGGACAAATTGTTTTTTAAGGTGTCTAGAACCTCAGAAAATAAATCTTTGAGTTTCAGCAGACCAGTGCCTCATCCATTGGTCAGAATCTCTTTTGTTTCTTGCTGATGTCCTTGCTAGATTTTAATAATTTCAATCATCTGCAACATATAATTTCTTCAAACAACATCCCTACCTACCCAATCCTACTTGTCCTAGCATTTTCTCTTCTTTGAGCACATTTGAACTAGCAAACTCTTTGACATTTTATTTTGAAAACAGAAATAAACTATATAATCCTATCCTTATTTCTTCCAAGAGTCCAGATTAAACTGTTGAACTCTTTATTTCTCTACCTAACTATCTATCTGTCAAGATTAGGTTGTTTGACAGATTTTATTCTCTATTTCTAAGACAGGAAATTTAAACACAGTCAAATCAGGATTAGACAGTCTGATTTGCTATGGAGGCTATGGTATTTATGTACAAGTTTCACATAGACTTTATTTGCAGAAAAATAAAAAACTAAACTATGAAGGCTTAAGATCTGAAAATTTATGAACATCCTTATTTCTTTCTTTGGTTCAGGTTTTGAGTTTGTTACAACCATTTCTTTTCTATCTTATTCTATTCTACTAATAAGCCAAGTCTGAAATAATTTTATCAATCATTGCTTCTACTAACTTATCAACATAAATTTAAAGTATGTTTGACCATGATTAGGCTAGATGATTGAAAAATATATCATTTTTGTATTAGCAGTGGTATTTGGACTTGAACACCTTCAGCAACTCTCTTTTTGGGTATGGGGTTGTACTGCTTTTGAATCTTCCCTATTTTTCTTTTCTTTTCTTTTATTGTTTTTTTTGTATTTTCCTATGATCTCTTTTCAACTATGTTATGTACAATGAATGAAAACTTTTGAATTTAGGATTCTTGATAGAAGTAGTGCTTGAGCATCCTGCCATCGACAGGACCTCCAAATAAATCTTCTCCATTTAGCTCTTGCAGAAAAAATGTATTATGACCCTTTATAGAATGAATGATGTAGGGCCCCTTCTACAGATTCTCAAATTTTCCATGCTTTCCTTTTTCCTCGCTCCTAGAATCCCATTTTAGAACTATATTTCCAACTTGGAAATTATTTTCTTTAGTCCTTTTGTCAAATAAATTCTTGATACCTTCTTGGACTATTTTTGTTCTCTTGTACACTTCCTCTCTAGATTGTTGTAAATGAATGGTCTGATTGATACTTCTCTGCATATCATTTTCTTCAATTTGTACTTCTTGAAGGAGTTTTATGATAGGAACTCCTAAAGATGTTGGGAAGACTGCATCCATGCCATACACCATCTAATAGGGGGACATATTTATTGACTTCTTAGTGGTTAATCTATCAGCCCATAAAGCATGAATAAGCTTATTATGCCATGATTTATGATTATGATCCAATATTTTTTTTATAATATTGATAAGGCTTTTGTTGGAGGATTCAGCTAATCCATGTCCTTAAGGATAGTAGGCAGTGGAATGGCCCAAGTTGATATGGTATTTATAGCAGAAGTCAACCATTCTATTAGACTTGAAGGCAGCAGCACAGTCTGTGATAATTTTTCTAGGACAACCAAATTTGGATAGTATGTTGGCTTCAAGGAGTTTGATAATGACAGAGTCAGTAGCATTCCTAGAAGGTATGGCTTCTATCCACTTGGTGAAATAATCAGTGGCAGTGAGGATCCACTTATGTTGGGCTGAAGAAGATGGGTGAATTTCCCCAACGAAGTCCAAGCCCCATTTTTGAAAGGGAGCCTCAACACTGATGGGATGTGAAGGTAAAGGTAGGAGTTTCCTCTTGCCATCAAAAAATTGACATTTGTGGCAAGACATCACAAGCTTATGAGTATCTGAGAAAAGGGTGGGCCAATAGTAAGCAGTTCTGAGGATTTTATTTGTTGTAGTCTTCCAGTAAAGATGTTCTCCACATTCTCCCTCATGCAGATCATGCATTATTTTTCCTGCATCAAACTCAAGAAAACATTTAAGCAATATTCCAAAAACATTCTTCCAATATAAAACCCCATCTAATATGCAATAATTTAAAGCCTTCTTTTTTAAAAATATAGCTTTAGTTTTAGACAGAGAAGGAGGGGTATTCAAGTAAAGCAGCACATATATGATATTAGCATACCAAGGTGAATTCACAAAATTTCCTTCAATAAATGGAGCTGTGAATTCCTTTGTTTCTTCTAAAATATCAACCATATTCATATCTAGTGCTTGGAAGTTTGACTCAGCCATGAGTTTTTCTAATCCCTGCCCTTTGATTAGTTTGGTGGGCCTGATTTTTAAGTCATATTCTAAAATAATAGCAATCCATTTTCCCCTTTTACCATCAAGGTCCTGACATAGAATGTCCTTGACAACAGTATGTGGGACAAAAGCAATGATGTGAGAATGTAAAATGTAGACTCTAATGTCTTTCAACGCTTTTACCAAGGCTAAGGCTTGTTTTTCCATGATATTATATTTGAGTGGAGCATCTCTTAAGGCCCTACTAAAAAAGGATATTGGTTGTTCTTACCCCATGATATTCTTTTGTAGTAATACTGCAGTTATTGTATGTTCGGATGCAAAAGAAAAGATATAAAAATCTTTGGTAAAATCAAAACTAATAAGAACTGGTGTTTGAGTTAAAGCTTGTTTTACTAGTTCAAATGATTGTTTAGCTTGTATTGTCCATTTAACACCTATCTCTTTCTTTATCATGTTTGTGATATTTGTCAATAGCTTAGCAAGGTTGTGGATGAACCTCCTTAAAAATTTTATCTTCCCAATGAAATATTGTAATTCTTTGAGGTTTCTAGGATGGCTAATCTTCAATATGTCATCAATCCTTTTAGGGTCTACTTTGATTCCCTCTTCATAGATTATGTGACCAATAAATTTTCCCTCTTGGACACCAAAGAGTGTCTTTTTGGGATTCAAAGATAAGCCATATTTCCCACATTTCTCAAAAAAATTTCCTAAATGAATCAAGTGTTCTTCATCAGTTTTAGAGAAAACAATAATGTTATCAAAATAAATGATTATAAAATAGCCTATGTCTTCTGAGAAGGCTATATCCATGGCCCTTTGGAAGGTGGCCTCTGCATTCATTGAACCAAATGGCATTTTGACATACATGAATGTACCCCAAGGTGCAGTAAAAGTAGTTTTATGTTGGTCACTTGGGAGTACTAACACCTGATTATAACCTGAGAACCCATCCAATAATGATTTTCTTTTAGACACGACCACCCTTTGGAGTATGTGATCCATTTTAGTAAAGGGGTAATTGTCTTTCAGGGAGGCTCTATTGAGATTTCTAAAGTCAATGCAGAGCCTGACTTCCCTTGTCTTTTTCCTAACAGAGACCAAGTTGGAAACCCATTTTGAATATCTGAGAGGAACTATGATCCCAGCATCATACATTTTTCTGATTTCTTTCTCAACTGAAGGCAATAAAACAGAATTTATGCTTCTGAGTTTTTGTTTGAAAGGTTTCTGATTTTCCTTAAGAGGAATTTTTTGTTGAATGATGCTGGTTTCATATGATTTTATATCCTTGTATCCCCATGCAAACGCATCTCTAATTTATTCGAAAAGTTCTATGTATTGTTGTTTGATATGAGCTGGGAGAGTGTTGGATAGCTTGATCATTTTGGGTTCTGCTAGGCTTCCTATTTTATGTTCTTATATGTTTGTTTCTATAGGCTCCATTTGTGGTTTTTTGGCTACATCATTAAAATCAAAAAGTTGTTCTAATGGTGTAAGACCTCTTGGAATTGTATCATTTTTACATTGTAAAACTTCCAGGTCTTTTTGGTCTGTATTATCAATTATTTTTTGTCTAAAAGGATGTTCAAAATAGTTTATATCAGCAGAAAAGGGTAGCATTGTTTCAGGTATTTGTTCTTCATTTAGACAATTTTCCTCATGGCTTGAAGTAGATGTTGGTATGGCAAAGTCATTCTTTGATTGCCAAAAATCATTTATGTGTTTGTCTCCTTCAAACACTTGCCAATAATCTTCATTGTCTAGTATTGCAGGTTTGTTTTTTACCTTTATATTAAATTGTTCATTTATCTGTGGTATTTGGCAGTTACTAGTAGCAAAGGCAAGTTCATTTGCTAGATGATTTTGAGCTTTTGGGATGAAAATGAGTTCATATCTTTCAAAAAAATTTAGGAGATCAAGGGCAACATTTCTATATTCTCTGAGTTTTGGATTTTTAGCTGAATATTCCCCTTTAATTTGTCTAATGATTAGCTCAAAATCTCCTTGGATTGATATTTTCTTAGCTCCTAAACATTTGAGTAAGTGTAGGCCAATAAGGAGGGCTTCATATTCAGCAATGTTATTTGTGCATGGAAAATCCAGTTTATAAGAAATTCTTTTGTTTGTGTTCTGTATCCATACACCATCCCTTGAACTTAATTTGCTACAAGGGCCATCAAAGTTTATTTTCCAAGTTACTTCAATCTCAATTTCATTTTCTTTTTGCTGTTCAAGGCTGCTAAAGTCTGAACTGTTCTTTTCTTGAGTTGATGGTAGATTTGACTGTTCTGTTGGACTAGATTCTTCTTTGTTTTCATTTTCTTGTTGGCTAATTCATCTTCATTATACAAGATAAAGGAATCCAAGTCTTAATGAATAGAATAAACAAGAGTATTGTTGGGTCTATCTATATTTCTCACCATGTATTTCATATGAGACTCTTGGTATAGTCTTCTTGTTTTGTTAAACACTGGGATGTGGCATAGGCATGTCCATTTGAAGGCTCCCTTGAATTTTGGCTCCCCATGATCTAGATAAAATCATGCCATACTTAGGGGGTATGTCAGCGACTACTATGTCCATGACTAGACCTTTAGCAGGAATCTATGCCAAATTGACACATAAATATTTGATTAGACCCAAGCATTTGACCCTGCTTGAATCAAAGGAATACATGTCTTTGTATGGTTTAGTAATTTCTAAGCCTAGGCTTTCCATTACTACTTTGGGCATAAGATTGTGTGAAGCACCTGAGTATAGCATGGCATTATGAAATATTTTGTTATGTATATTCAAGCTAACATAAAAGGAAGGGACAACCCCTTCTTGGTATTTTTCTTCAACTTCAGGACCAAATAATAATTCTGGTTTATCATTTGTCAAGTTTAAAGTATCAGTGTCACTGCCTATATTCAAAGCTTTCAAAACTTGACTTTTATATACATCCTGAGTTACTAGTTCAGCTAAGCATATGGTGATTTTAATTTTGGCAATTTCCCCTTCAAGGCTGAAAGGAACTATTGTTCTTGACATATTTACATTTGTTTTGTCATTTACAACTCTTTCAACAATTCTGATTTGTTGAAATTTATTTGGACTGTTATTTGGGACAGATTTGTTAGGGCCACTAGCAGAGGTACTAGGGAAGCTTTGTTCAACACTTTGCTGACTGTTTTTTTCTTTATTTAGATCATTTTTCTTGGCCATAGTGTTGGTGTTACTAGTTGTCTTCTTAGGCTATTTTTCTGAAGTTTTCCTAGCATCAGTACTAGTGTTTTTGTCATTGGAAATCTTTGGGCTCCCTTTGCTTCTAAGATTATATTGTTTGCGTACCTCCATGATTGCATTTTCAAACCCCAATATGTAATATTCAGAATCTTCATTGTTGTTTTTAATTTTTTTTTAGGAGAAGAATCCTTGTTCTTCTTCAGTGAGAAAAACAACTGTCTCACTATCAGATCCTATCAAGTTTACATGATTTTCTTCCAAAATTTCAAATTCCCTTTCTTCTTCTTGATCAGCATAGTTTTGTTGAAAGGGAGGCCTAATCTGTTGGTCATGGTCTCTTTTCCTATCTTGATTAGGGTCTCTTCTGAAATTTGGGTTTCTTTTTTTGTTTTGGGGGTTGTTTTGGTTTTCTCTAGGAGGCACTCTATCATTCAGATTTATATTTTCAAGCATCCTCTCCATTACCCTTACTAAGTTGTCAATTTTGGCACCGGATGATGAGGTTGATGCCATTGTTTCATCCTTGTATGTAACTCTTTCTTCCGCTTTCAACCTAGCTCTTTTCTCAATCAGATTTGATTCTACACTTAAGGCTCCCCTTTTCATGTCTTCTAAAGTTGAGGGGTCTCTTTCTCTTAGCTGGTAGGCCATTTCAGGATGAAAAACCTCTGGGAATTTAGCTAAGGCTAAGCCTAGTGGAGGTTTCATGTTTGGGGGAAGTGCATTATAAACACTATTGAATCTAGTGCAATAATATTGGACACTTTCCCCAATGTCTCTTTTGAGGTTGGTATATTTTGAAAGGATTTGGAAAGGGTTCTTCCTAATTTCCCATTTTTTTATGAATATTTGATATAAAGAAGGAAGATCATTTATGCTATTAGGAGTTAAACCCTTAAACTATTTCTTGGCTTCTCCTCCTAAACTTTGGGAAAAGATTCTCATCTTAATGGTCTCTTCTTCTATTTCCATGTAATCAAAAGAATCATTCATTTTATCTACATGCTATTAGGCAGTAGTAGGCTCATTTCCAGTGAAATGGGGAATTTTGGATTGGTAATCATTGGGTAAGGGAACCTGAGGTTGTGGTAACACTAGTGGAACATACCATGCTGCCATAATAGGAAATAATGGGGGATTTACAAGAGGTGGATTTACAGGAGGGAAAGTGGGCTGAGTTGGAGTTTTTTCAACAATGTATGTGTGTACAGGAGTGGAAGAAACACTTGGGCCAACAAACTGATGATGATCAGATTTGTTATGGAAGGAGCTGAAATGATGGAGAAGTTGAGAATCAGGTGGAGTAGAAGGTGAAGCTTCTCTGCTAAAGCTCTGTTGCAAATCCGTGGTTTCAAAATCAACATGGTTTAAATTAATTTGAGACTTATTTCTAAATAGGTTCTTTGTGTGAGGTAAGTCAAAGTGAGGATCTTTCAAGACTGTGAGATTTTCAGCGACAAATCTTGTTCTTGGGATGGTCCTATCAGTAGTTGTTTTTCCAGATCTAGAAGTTTGCCGCAAAATCCTCTCTGGATTTTCAACTATGGTAGGAGGGTTAGGATCTGGATGTAATCTAGTATTGACCATATGTGAAGCCAGATTTTAGTTTCCAAAATTTAGAGAGGTTGAGGTTTTTAGGACTGTTTTTCAAAATTTTTCCTCTCAGAGTGATTTATATAATAGGGGACTAGGTTTCTAAACTTCCTCAAAGCTCGTTAACATAGTTTTAAGGAAATATGGAGATCTAGAGAAGTAATAGGCCTACTAGGGCTAGTGGAGTCGCCAGGTGGAAATTTTTAGCTTTTCTAAAGGTAAAATGTTTTATGGTCCACCACCAATGATTTATCTGAAAACCAATGTGAAATGTTTTGGTTTTTATGATTTTTTTTAGTTGTATGGTTATCCGAGTGTCATATACCCGATTCAACAGTTAGCTAAGGTGGTGAAACAAACATAGTCTACTCTATGGCTTACTAGCTGATTTCTTCAAGGTTTGATAAGGGTCTCTCAGAATCCTAAGGGTTACTTAAATTTCCACTGATTCAGACAGGTCCTATCATGATCACCATTATGTTGGTAGTGCTTGAAGAAAGCTATAGTTCACTTGAATGAATAATGAGTGTCTTTTTTAGGGACTTTTACTCACAATGTCCCACCGTGATCGCCAATATGTTCGGGTCCTGTGATTTAATAGATTGGTATAACAAATGACCAGGCAATGTCAAAAGAAATCTTTAGAGTTCTAGGACCTAACCTTCCTAGTCTCAGAGAGGGATCTCTCAATTGTTTGCAAAGATATGACTTGTTTGCTTGTAAAGGTTTATTTTAGGCTAGTTATTAAGCATGAGTTTGTTTGATTGTTTGGTGCGACATGATGATCTAGGCAACATAGATAGAAAAGGGAAATATCTAAGTCATTGGGAAATGGAGTCAAGTGGAAATTGAAACAAGTTTGTAAACAGATCAGCGGTATCAGTGGGAAATTCTAACTTGGCCAATGGATCTACAAAGTCTTCCAGGTGAAATGAAATGGACATCAAGGGTTTAGAATGAAAAGTAGAACTAAGGGAAATTAAGAATCCTTAATTATATGTACTTTTCAAAAAAGGGACCTAAAACATTATCTAAACTTGAAGAGGCATAACATAGATAGGGCTAACCATAAATTATAGAAACCACACTTCAGTAAATAACAATTTCAAGACAAAATTTTTAAATGAAATCTAGGAGTCAAGGAAGGCTCTATTTTATCCAAAGTTTTCACTTTCAAGGATAAGAAAACATTCAAGATTTACAAATAATTGCATTCATAGAAGAGAGAACTCCTAGACATCTTTGATTACAGCTATAAAGACCTTCAAAATAATTATTTGAGCAAGTTCAAAGGGTATTATCGGAACAAAACATCTTTGGTAGACTTTGGACAATGGTACTTTGAAGGGAGACTTCAGAAACAGTTTTTAAGTGGCAGCAAGTAAGCAGGGAAAACCATAAATCATTATTGAGACCAACTATATTGGACTATTTAAGAAATAAACAAGCATAAGGGTTCAAGATAGAAATTACTAATTCCCTAGAATGCCTTGGCAGAGGAAAACATAAAAAAGTGGAGAGTAAATAGGTCTAAGGTGCTTCTAAGAGATATTTCTTAGCCTAAACCTTTTACTCTATTGTAGTAAGAAATGATGAAACATAATGGAGAACAGGAGAAAACATTAACAGATTATAATACTTCACCAATGGCCAAGCTCAAGGATCCAATGACAGAGCTTTCTCCATCAAAAAATAGGTCAAAACATCCATAGGTTCCAAAACATCAATTTTCTTTGAACTTCAGCAAAACTATGTATTACCTCAAAGAGTCATAAAATGCCCCCAATACAATGAGTTACAATGCAGTATTTATGCTACAAATGATGAGGTGGAACTGATCTAGGGTCCAAGTGTCATTAATTACAGAGTAAATGCATCCCTGACCTTGAAAAACATGCAAGGCATAAGGTAGGAACATGTGTGCAACTACTTCTCTGTTAATAACTCTGTCTTAACTTTCTAAGGAAAAAATAGGTGAAAGATAGACTTTTAAGGCTTTATCCTATTTTTACAATAACTGTGCTAACAGTTTAAATGTATTTCTAGCTGGGTAATAACTATTGATTAGCTTTATGGATAGAAAGTAGGCCCAATGTGTCAGTTAGATATTTCTGAGTAAATGACTGCTTCCTTTTGATGTATTCGAGGCTTTTTAGCCTAATCTTTTCTTTAATTTCATCATATAAACTATGCTTATGCATGATATTGCTTTTTTTCTTCATAATTCATTTTGCTGCCTTTATTACTTTCGGATTTTTTTAAACCTCTATTCATTTGTTTCAACTGTGATTTTAACCTTTAATCATCTTAGGCCTTTAATCTTCTGTCTTCTCCTTTCTTCTTCACTAATCTTTTGTTCTTCTTTTATTGTGTATAGGGGTTTGATTTTGGTGCGCTGGAGGGTTTTATGATTCAACCAATGGTCATGAAACACTGATTAAACCTTTGACTCAAAAAACCATATCCCTTTTTGTTTCAAGCCCTCAGATCATCATCCTGAGGCCTCAATCACTATCTTAACTGTGGGGTGGCCCCTTGAGCTTGGGGCGCCATCAAACCTGCACAAATAAAATGAATCGTTAATTAAACCCTCCATTTTTTCGGCTTTACTGCATTTCAGAGTTCAGGAGGTGTCGAAGGAGAATTTTCAGAAGCGGAGGATGAGCAGGGGAAGGTTTCCAGAGGTGGAAACAAGTGGAAGGAGGAAAAAGGCTTAAATTATGGCGCCAAGAAAAAGGAGCGGTTTTGCGAAAACCAGAGTGGTTTTCGTGCTGCATATGGGCAGTAAGCGGTTTTAGCCCAAATGAATGCGATTCCACATGATGTTCACCATGTGCCCAGGGAAATACTGCCTGTTTTGCGTTGAAATGGATCGTTAAATCCTGACGTAATATTTCACGTGATATTGAATCTGCACCATCGAAATTGGGGGAACCAGATCAATGACGTAGGACGGGCGTGAACAGGGGTAAGATGATCTGATGAGGATAATGGTGGAAGACAGGTGGCAGACATGGATTGGGTGATGGTGGAATAGTGGGTGGTGGGACCGGCAGTGACGTGGGCGCTTTTTCTGGTAGCGGAAATGTCATTTGGGTGAGGTTTAAAGACTCAGGATTAACGACAATCGTTAGATTGATAAGATCAACGGTGTAGATGTGTTCGAAGGATGAGTGGGTATTGGATAGTCAGGAGAAAATATGAGGGTATGGGGAGCAATCACCGTTAGATCGGAGGGGATCAACGGTTGAGATGGATTTGGGATAAAACAAAGCACGGGATGAAAATAGGAGGTGAAGGGGACTTAATCGAGCAGAGATGCGGTCCTGTGGAGGAAGAATGGGACCAAGGTTAAGATGAAAAGGGCTGAGGCTTTTAGTGGATGATCGCAGGCCTTAAGTCACATGAGGAAGGAGCAGGGAGCTTAAGCCCAAAGGGGCTTAAGGCTTTATTCTACAAATGATCAGATTCAGGACTAAAAACAGGGGTTTTTAGCCTTTTTTGAAGGTTCTGATACGATAAAAAGAGGTTTTTAAACCATTATAAAGTGGTTTTAATGGTTTTAAAAGGGTTTTTAGAGGGAATGAAAGATCAATGAAGGGAATATGGGATTTTTAGAGGGAAAATACTGATAAATAATAGGAATAGGTGTGATAAGATGAGGGGATGAAATGTAGGTAAAAATGGTGGGGATAATCTAAAACAAGCTTTTTTCTAAGTCAGAAAGGTGATCTGTTTAGAAGGAATAAATGAAGGTTTTAGTGAACTGATAGAATTAGGATAATGAAGTCCATGAGATTTCTATAACTCACAATCTTTCTGCAATATTATTTCTAGAAATCTGATTTTTTCAACTTAGTCATCTTTGGACAAGATCAAATTATTGATGACTAACACTAGGACGGGGTTTATTCCTCTCGATTTCTACTTGAATGGTTTCTGGTTTTCCTTGAGAGGAATCTTATGTTGAATAATGTTTGTGTCATAGGACTTCAAGTCCTCATAACCCCATGCAAACACATCTTTAAATTCTTTGATAAATTCAATATATTTCTGTTTTGTGTGAGGTGGCAGAGTTTTGGATAGCTTGAAAATTTTGGGTTCTTTTACACTGCCTATGTTGCATTCTTCCACATCAGTTTTCGTGAATTCCATTTTTTGCTTCCTAGCAACATCATTGAAATCAAACAGCTCTTCGAAAGGGGCAAGACCTCTTGGCAATGAGTTATCTTTGCATTGCAGTACCTCAAGGTATTTTTGATCTAAATCTTCAAACAATTCTGCCTAAAGAGAATGTTCAAGCATATTTATATCAACAGTACAAGGAAACTCTATTTTTGTGGGTTTGTTCTTCAGCAAAAAAATCCTATTGATGGTTTAAGTTTGAATTTGACATTTCAAACTTGGTTTTGGGCTGCAAGAAGTCTTCAATCTTTTTTTCATTTTCAAATACTTGCCAATAATCTATGTTATCAGGGTTGCTGGTCAACACTTGACCTATACTGTGTAGTTTTCATTGGTATGAGGTATTTGGCAAGTGCTGGTAGGAAAGGCAAGTTCATTGGCAAGGCTATTTTGAGCTCTAGGGATAGAGGTAAGTTCATAATTCTCAAAAGTTTTCAGGAGGTCTAAGGCAGCATTCCTATATTCTCTTAGCCTAGGATTTTTGGCTGAATACTCTCCTTTGATTTTCTTAATGATCAGCGTGGAATCTCCTTGAACAGAAATATTGTTAACTCCTATTTTTTTTAGCAAATGTAAACCAAGGAGAAGAGCCTCATACTCTACAATATTATTTGTACATTGAAAATATAGTTTTTACGAGTTACCTTCATTGGTGTTGTGTATCCAAACACCTGCTCTTGAACTAGTTTTGCCACAAGAGCCATCAAAGCTCATGTTCCAAAGTATTTGAAGTTCAGATTCGCCATTATGTTGTTATTTAGAGCTGCTAGAGTTTTGGTTGTCATGTTCTTCATTTCGTGTTTGGTTTTACTGTTCTGGTAGGCATATCTCTTTCTCATTTTCATTTACTTGTTCATTAATGTCATCTTCATTGTACAATATAAATGAGTCAATGTCTGAATCGATAGAATAGAGAGGGGTGTTTTTTGGCCTATCTTGGCTGATAACCATGTATTTCATGTGAGACTCCCTGTAAAGTACTCTTGTTTGGTTAAAGAGTACAATGGTAGCATAGGTCATGTCCATTTGGAGGTTTCCTTGGAGTTTGGCTCCCCATGATCTAGATAAAAGCATGCCATACTTTGGGGGAATGTCAACCACTACAATGTCCATAACTAGACTCTTAGCTTGTATTTGTGCTAGATTGACACACAAATCTTTAATCATACCCAAAAATTTGACTCTACTTGAATCAAAAGGGTAAAATTACTTATATGGTTTGGTTATTTCGAGGCCTAATATCTTCATCACTACCTTGGGCATGAGATTGTGTGAGGCACCAGAGTCTAGCATAGCATTGTGCAAGATTTTGTCCTGAATGTTTAAGCTGACATAGAATGGAGGGACAGCTCATTCTTGATATTTTCCCTCTACCTCAGGTCCAAACAACAACTCTGGCTTGTCATCAGTTAGGTTCAGTGTGTCGGTGTCATTTCCTATGTTCAAAGTTTTCAAAACTTGGGACCTATATACATCCTTAGTTACTAGTTCAGTAAGAGGTATGGCTATTTTGTTCTTGAAAATCTCTCCCTCAAAACTAAAAGGTGCTAGTGTTCTTTCTATATTTACATCATTTTTATCACACATAGTCTTTTCAGCAACTTTAGTTTGCTGAGTTTTATTTGGAATATCAGTTAGAGTAGTTTTTCTAGGGCCACTAGTTGATGTACTAGGGCAGCTTGGGTCACCATTATGTTGGCTAATTTTGTCTTTGTTTTGATTATGAGCCTTAGCCACTATGGTTGTGTTTTCTGTTGTCTTCTTAGGAGTGTTTTCAGGAGCCTTCTTAACAATAGTTTCTAGTTTTTTCTTCTTACGAGTGTCTTGAGTTTTCCTATTTCTGAGGTCATACTAACTATGAACCTCCATAATAGTGTTTTCAGATCCTAGTTTGTAGTATTAAGAATCCTCATATGTCCTATTAGTTTGGTTTGAGGAAAATAGACCTTGTTCTTCTTCTATGAGAAATTCATCACCCTCATTATCAGAACCTATCAAATTTACATGGTTTTCTTCCTTCTCTTCAGTCTCTCTTTCCTCTTCATCTACATAAATTTCTTGGAAATGAGGTCTGATTTGCTGGTCATTTTCTATTTGTTTGATTTGAGGGTCTCTTCTAAAATTTTGGTTCCTATTTCTGTTTTGAGGATTTGATTGGTTTTCCCTAGGAGGTTCTCTTTCATTCAAGTTGATCCTCTCCATCATCCTTTCCATTGTCCTAACTAGGTTGTCAATTTTAGCAGTAGACGTGGAGGCCATAGTTTCCTCTTTGTATGTAACTTTATTTTATGTCCTCATCCTAGCCCTCTTCTCAATTATATTGGCTTCTACACTCACAACTCCCCTTTGATTTTCTTCTAAGGTTGGGGGATCTCTTTCTCTCAATTGGTAGGCCATGTATGAATCAAAGCCCTCTGGAAATTTTACTAAGGCTAGGCCTTGTGGGGGTTTCATGTGAGGTGGGAGTGCATTGTATACACTATTGAACCTAGTGCTGTAGTCTTGGACACTTTCCCCAACATTTATCTTAAGGTTATTATACTCTGAGAGGATTTGAAGAGGTTTCTTCTTAATCTCCCACTTGTTTATGAATGTTTGATAGAGGGAAGGGAGATCATGAATGTTGTTAGGATTTAAGCTTTTAAACCATTTCTTTGCTTATCCTCCTAATATTTGGGCAAATATCATTTTTATGGTCTCCTCTTCTATTTCTTAGTAATCAAATGCATCATTCATCTTGTCTACATGTTGTTGGGAAGTGGTAGAGACAACTCCAGTAAAGTGAGGGATTTTAGATTGGTAGTCTTGAAGCATGGGTAGTAAAGTTTGGGGTAGTACCAATTTGGAAAACTATGCTACCATGATGGGAGGTAATGGAATCCAAGGAGGATTTACAAGAGGATGGTTTATGAGTGGAGTATGAAGTGGAGTGGTTTGCACAGTGGATGTATAAGTGGGTGTGGCAGATGTACTTGGACTAGCAAGTTGATATTGAGCAGATTTGCAATGAAAGGGGCCAAAATTTTGGAAAAGTTGAAAATTAGGAGGAGTGGAAGGAGAGGCTACTCTACTAGGACTCTGTTGCAAATCTATGGGCTCAAGGTCTGTCTGGTCGATCCCACTTTGAGACTTAGTTCTAAAAATGTTTCTTCTATGGTGTAAGTCAAATTGGGGATCTTGCAAGGTTGTGAGGTTTTTACGGACATAAATTTCTTTGTGAATGATCCTAACAGTAGTTGAGTCTTCAGTCCTAGATGTTTTCCACAAGATCTATTTTGGGTCATCAAATATGGTAGGAGGGTTTGGGTTAGGGTGAGATCTGGTCTTAATCCTTTGTGAAGCCAAATTTCAGACCCAATCACAGAGAGGCTGAAATTTTATGACTGTTTTTGAAAAGATATACCTCTCTTAATAATTACTTGACTCACACTGTGTGTGAATAGGCTTTAAACTATAGGACTGATTGACACAATCCCAGAGGATTCTATGATAATTAGTGGAGTTAGTAGGCCTACTAGTGGCCAGTGGAGTCACCAAGTGGATGATGTTTACTACTTTGAGGGTTCGCTTGTTGTCCACCATCAACAATTTAAAAACCAATCTAGAGATGTTTTCGGGTTTTCTGAGTTTCTTTATGTAACACTAAGATTTTCAAAGGGTTTTCTCCAGTTGAGTCATCATTTTGCTAGTATGGTAAATCAATTCAATACTACTCTTGGATAACACTTGATTTTCTAAGTTTGACAGGGGTTTGAGAGTTCTTAAGGAATATTTAGGCTGTTACTTACTCAGAGTCCCACTGTGATTGCCATTATGTTAAGTCCCCATAATTTGTCTGATTGCCAAGGCCAAATTTACAAGGGTAACATCAAACTAGTCTTTGGAGTCCCATGACCTAGCCTTCCTGGACTTAGAGAGGGCTCTCTCTATGTTTGTGTAAAGGATGTGACTTAGTTGATTTTGGGGTTTTGATTTTAGGCTAGTTATAGTAATAGGGTTTGTTTCTTTGGTTGGTTGGTTGGACAGGTTGTCGAGAAGAATAGGTAGAGTAAGAAAAAATCAATCCATTGGGTTATGGAGTCTGCAAAGGTCTTGAAAAGTACAAGAATAGTTTAAGGGTGTTTCATAGGGAAAGTTAACAAGGCCGAATGGATCTAAGTAGGATTAGTGAGTGTGAAATGAACATGAAGTTATGAATCCAGTAGGTTTCAAAGGGAAATTAAGGATCCTTCAATGTACTAGAAATAAGAAAATATTTCACGATGATAGCATAGTAAAACTTGAAGAGAAATGAAGGATTATTCAACTAGAATTTTGCTAAACAAACCTCAAAACAACAAATAACTAATCCTGAGAGCAGTGAAGAATTCTATGATCATTAATTTCAAACAAAGAGATATTTTAACATAGCATTTCAGTGAAACTAAAGAAAACTTAAGGATTCTTTAATTAAACTTCAAGGAAGAAACATAGAGATCAGAGGAGGCAGACGGAAGTAGGGTGCCAAGGAAGCATATCCTACTCTAAAATTTCTGTCCTATGATCAAAGAAACCATGAACATAATGAAAACTGAAGTAAAAATATACAAGAGTGGGAATACATCACCATCTAATAGAGCTCATGAATCCTAGGAATGTGCTTAATCCATTGATGCTCAATCCAAATCAATCACAACAAACCAAAGCCAATTCCGTCAATAAAATCAGAGTCTATATCATATTAAGCTCAACAACCAACCAACATGTAAAATGAGGCCCAAATTCAACATTTAACTAGCAAGGAGGACCAAAACCCTAAATAGGTTTTCCAAAATGTCATTAATACATCATAAATGCCATTTTTTTCCAAAGAGATCATGCAAGGCCCAAGGCACAAAAAATATAACTTAATAAATGCAAAATAACTTCAAACATAAATTCTAAGCTAACTAGGAGTTATTTTCCTTAAAATTCCTAAAAAATATCTCTTTTTCATAAATTTCTATCTTTTGTTGACTTTGCAAGCAAGGGCATAGCGCCAAGGTCCAAGGGCGCAACGCCTGCACCGGAAAAATTACATGTTTTGTAACCAATATTTGGAGGCCTTTCAGGTGTCTAAATGAGCTCCATGATAGCTCATTGGAAAAATTTTCCAGTTTACTTTCCAAAAATTCCTTTATTTTTCTGATTGGAATTCATTTACCTACTCAAAAACTCAATCTTCCAAGACTTCTCAGGGCACAGATCCAGCTCTGAAAATAGGGTAGAAAGTTGATTTTTTGGGAGTTTTCGGCACTTTTGGAGTACCGGTTCTACTCCAAATGATCTGATTGTTTTTGCGGATGATGTCCTTGTCCTGATGAACTCAAAAATGAAAAAAATTCCTCGAAAGAGTGCCCCAAAAAGGAGCACAGCACCAAAAACCAAAATTTACAAAAAGATGCCAAAATTTGAATTTGCCTTGCCAAAATTTACAGGTGTTTGGGACACCTGTAAGGATTTTAAGGCTTTCTTTTCCTTTTGCCTCCTTGAGGGCTTGAATATTTGTAAGGGATATTTTGAGCTTTTCCCTTGGAATCTTGTTTCTTAAGGCATAATGCCTTGCCATCTTCTTTTGGAGGTCAAGGTCCCTCTTGGTCTTCTCGAGCAGACCCTCTAAGTGCATAATTTCCCTCTCAATCCAGGGTTCCCGATCATACTCAATCTCCTTGGCTAGCAACTACTTGGAGTGAGCTGCTCTGCCAAGGCTGCCTTTTGCTCTCTCTCCTTGGCTAAGTCCTTCTTTAAGAAAATTTTCCTTGGCCTCCTCCTAGGAAGTTGTTCTTCCTCTTCATTAGTGTTTCCATATCTATCAAAGTCCTCATCTAGCTTAGCCTTGGATTTTGCAACCTCTTTCTGAGCTCTGATGGCTTTGACCTCATATATTTTCTTTTGTGCCTGTAGCTGCTTGTTTTCAACCTCTAAATAATGGATTACATTCTTAGCCCTACCTAGATTGTCTTGCAAATCTGTAGTCTAAGCATCCTTGCTTTGGAGCAGCATGATTGAGATCCTTACCTCGTTTTTATCATCAGTGTCAACATGAATGAGTTGAAATTATTGTTCAGTCTCATGTTGGTCTTCTTCTTCTTCATCAATGACCTTTTCTTTTCCTTTTTCAAGATGGTTAGTTGATGTGGAAGGCATGGTCCCTTGCCTCTTGAGGGCAGCAAACACATGGCTATTTCATCTTTGGTAGGTCAAAGAAAAAGGTTCAATTTTGACCATTTTAGTGCCTTCACTATTGCTGCCATCATGACTTCCATCATCATTGGTATCTTCACTGTCCTCATGGCTTTTATCAGCACTGCTTCTTTCTACCTCATTGCCCTTATGTGATCCACTAATTTGTGCCTCATCACTGTTATCATGGCTTTTTGACCTAGTGTCATCATGCTCACTGCTATGTGCTTCATCATTATTGGCCTCACTACCATCTTTGCTGCTTTCTTCATTGCTCTTATCACCAATGCTATGTGCCTCACTGTTTTCAGATTCATTGGCATCTTCTTCATTTACATTTTCTTCACTAGCATCCTCTTCTTTGCTTTCTTCTTAATTTATTTTTCCCTTACTGCCACTTGCCTCACTATTTTCTTCACCTTTTGATGCACTAGTGCCATGAGATTATGGTGAGGGATTCTGAGATGGTGATGAAGGAGGGTCATTATCCTTAGGCGAAGTAATGTGAGTAGATGGTGATGGATGTGTAGTGGGGTGTGATGGTGAAGGAGGAATGGGAGGCTAAGAAGATGAAGGTACATCTTTTTGTTGTTGGCCTTGTGGATTGGTGAACACCTCATGATAAATGAAAACCTCTCATGGAATACCCTTCTACTACAATTGGTGCATCACAACCATTTTAATGAGAGAGTGGTGAAAGAGTCTTTGCATCTGCTGAGGATAATATCTCTTTTGTACAATATAGGACATTTTTTCAATGCTTCTGTAGAGGTAATAAGGTAGGTACAACATCCTCACCCTAGTAAAGTGCATAAGTAGCCTAATGTGATAGGATTAAAGATGGGAGAACCTTCCCTCACATGTAAAATACATCATAATGATCCTTTTTGTTGTGGATTAGTCGCACGGGTGTAGGAAATCACACAAGCTTAGAGAGTGTGGTCTACTCTCTAAACTATTAGTAACAAGAAGAAAGTGGGGGAGCTTAAAAGCATAAAAATTAATGGAAATAGTATGCTGAAGTATGCTATGGTTAAACTAAAACTAAAAACACAAATATATAGAAGCTATATAGAGAGTTCCAAATGATAATAATGCAAACGATGGCTCGATGTTCTCTTCTTATTAAAAATTAGAAATGGAGAATAAATTTTACCCACTTGCCAAAGGGCCCCTAGGCAATGGCTCTAGGTCTCGATGCAAGGACGTTTCCTTCCAATCTCTGCCTCTGATGCAGTCTCACTCTATCTCTTTACTCTGGTGGACTAAGATATTGGGTGGCCAACTATCGATTCCTCTTTAGCTCCATCTCTGGGTCACACACAATGCTGGTGTTGCTTGGGAAACTTTGGCCAGCATAACATTGTGATCACCATTTCTTCATCTCTTGGCAGGTTTATATAAGTGAGCTTCAAATCCTCCTTCCCTCCCTTGGTACATGATGGATGGTGACCCAAGGGAGGGGTGTGATTCCATTGTGTGCTCAAATATTCTTTTGTGTGCTGGGAGGCGCTGGTGGATGTCCTTAGGTAGCTTTCACATAAGGAGTAACTATCCTTTGCTTCGTGTGGTCCTAGCAAGTGAATTTTTCCATTTCTAGGAATGCGCACTTATTGGGAAAAAAGGCGCGCAGAAGGAACTCTTCTTGAAGGATAAAGCATGCATTTGAACATTTATGACTTGTTCAAATCTGATTTTCTCAAAACCTTAGAGATTTTAAATACTTCTTGATTCCATAATGTATTCCTTTCCTGTAAATCGTTGGGCTCGACATTAATTGATGCTGTCTTCTACTGTATGATTTTCCAGTGTTAATAGTTGTCCCTTAATGTGTAAGGTCTAGGAAGAACTATATAGCCGAAATACATTACAGTTTCTTTTCTCTATCATACGCAGAGAGAGAGAGAGAGGTTTCCGTGTATTTTGGAATTGACAACACCTTGCACCGTTTCTGAGATAACCATGACCTAAGGGACCCCCTGCAAGAAGACAAAATATACAACATATTTAAAATTTTTTAATGAGGCGGGCATGTCTCATGCTCATAATGCTATGGCTAGTTAAACAAAATTGACAGATACATGTGATGTTTGTACCACTACTGGGTTAGTGATGTTGGTGTTTGTTGACGATGACTGCTGACGCCCTCAGGGGCGTTTTTTCTTTGACGATAAGTGGAATTTGGTACCCATATACGTAGTCTTGGCATGGAATATCATTGCACAATGTACGCATATGTATTGGCTGGGACCTTCCCATGTAAGCATTATTTGTCATATATGCTTATGGAGGCACGGGTCTTCGATAGATCTGATCAAAGTGAAATGGTTGTAAGGTACAATACCATCGTGACATGAAAGATTTTGTTGTGGTCGAATTTTAGGAGGGTCGATGACATCTATGGACAATGATGTCTCCCACAGTGCCACCCGAGGATACCCCTTTGCATGGGGAGGGGTTATCTAAGGTACCGCTTCCTTTTTGGAAAAGAGGTGTTGAGGTTGAAAAAAAGGAAGCCTTCACCAAACTATGAGTTGTCGACCTGAGGCATCGGGGATCAAGATATGATGGGTTTAACATAGGCATTTTGGTGAGATGTGACTGAAAATGGATGATGGGGATTCAGTGGCTCAAGGTCAAAGTATACTTGAGCAACTTGGTGGCAGTCATAGTTATTTTTGAAGGGAAAAGTTCTTGGAGTCAGTAGGACTTCCAGGGTGGGTAGAACCAACTATGAATGTTGGGATGGTGCATGCATGACATGAGTGAGATACTTCGACGAAGGGGAAAGAGGGACTGTTTCCATGGGAGAAAAGGTGAAATATGAGGGCGAAGTGGTGAAGAGCATCATTTTTGGTCTTTGTACACTTACAAAAAGAATAAAATAATGGGGTTTGGTTTGTACAAAACAAAGAGACGGGTACCCAAAAACATGGAAGAGGTTTGCTCACTTTAGGTGTGAGGACGTTGTTTTGCTCGGGGTAGGGGTCCCATTGGTTGGTCTCATGTGTGGGGTTTATGAAGTGGAATATGTCACAAATGGGATTATGCTAATGGAGGCATGGCAGGGCAAATGCGGTGCGTGGACGTGCGCTTTCAATCTTCTTGTACAACCTGATCATCCGGGAAGGGGGTTGAGTTTGAACGGTGAACTTGATGCATGATATATGGATGGGCATGAGATGCTTCCCGAACTAAAATAGTATGGCCATGACATCACTTGTGGGATGATGTATGGTCTACTTTGGATGACGATCACCATGGAGGGGAGGCTCTACCGACCATCACGGGCGTCTATCATATGCAGGGTGAGGTGATGATAAATGAGGACCCTATGGTTTATTTCTAATGGATAAATGGTGTTAGGATATGCAAATTTCTCTGAGACTCTATCATGCTGAGGGTAGAATGCTACCTACTCTGCAACTTTCAGTGAATGGTGTTGTGAACGGTTTGTAGGTTCTTCCTACAAAAACAACTACCTCAAGTGAAATCATCTTCTTTTCATCCAATATTATTGAAAAACATGAAGTTTGGAAATGAAGATGGGAGGGTGCATACCTGCCAGCGGTGAAATTTTTTTTTTCCCGAATAACGAATGTGGGGTACTGCTTTCATTCGTCATGGCATACTGATGATGGTGTAGCTTACGGTTTGCGGAATGGACCTTCTGATCTCCTGTTATGGACCTTCAAAGTTCTGGAAAAGGAAGATAAATATGGGATTATGGCCTTAATCCTTTTCATTTGTACTTTCTGAGTTTTGGGAGAGCAGAGGTGATTATAGAGCCTTTCTTTCTATTGCGGTCAACCTGTGTACCTGGGATTAGTGATATTATGCCGAGGTAACTTCCATGACGTCCTGTATTTCAATTTTTTTAGTTTGATGATGTCGGGGTCCATACAAATTGGGTTTGTATGGCCTTAAAGGGAATTTTTGTCCTAGATTGCACGGGTGATCTAGGCAAAGAGGCACCCCTCTTGTGCTTATTTTCGAGGGACCGGAGAGCGAGGGCACGCTATTCCCTCTTTTTTGCACACAAGAGCACGCCTGTGAATGAAACAGGCATGTAAAGGGCAGGGTTCTTGTAAAAACTTTGGTTTTTGTCCCTTTTGATGTTTTTCTCTGTACTGATGGGTGCCTGTTGCTTGGAAAGTTGGTGTGGAGAGAGTGAGACTAGCCTGAGATATAGACCGCTTTGGCTGCTGATGCTGGAGCACGCCATCAATTGGTCGCATGGGCCCTTCTAAAATTTGCTTAGAACACGTTCCTTCAGTCATAGGACCGATTGTTACATTATTATACAGCATTGGTGCAGGAGGCACAATATGTTCGTGCTGAAGGGGAAAAACTTGATTATCCATCCAGATATGGATATATACTTTGTGACCAGGTTACTGCCTCAGGGTGAGGCACTGAGGTATCCACTCCTTGCTGGGAGAGTGAACATGGATAGGTTCTGGAGGAGGCATTGCGGTGGTGCACCTCTTACTGAGGGGTGCATCAATATTGCATCAGTGACTGATGTGGCAGAGTAGTGTGCTCTGGCCATTATTATGCGACTGGTGGGTTCGTTTGCTCCACATCGGACATTGGGCCCACAGGTGGGATTTTTACGCCGTTTGAGGAACGGGCATATTTTGCCCGCTTCTGTTTTGATGGTATGGTGTCACAACTGAACAGGGTCCAATGTGGATCCAAATAATTTGCTTACACTAGCATCTTGTGTAGCATTATGTACGAAAGTGTGGTGCTACTGAGGCCCGTTGTGGCAGTACCTATTGGTGGGCCGAGGGAGCCACGCATGAGGAGGTGGGCTTTAGTGATGCCACGTGGTGGTGGTGGCATGGTGGGTCGTTATTGGAATGACACGAAGAAGGCCTGGTTCGAGGCCAATATGCAGATGTTCTTGCCGTACCCATATGTGGGGATGGACTTTCAGGGTGATCCAGATATTGGTCTCCCTTTCGGTTATGTTTGGGGTCCCGCAGGTATGTGATATTTTTCTGCATTTGTTTGAGTTTTTATGTACTTGTGTGTTTTTTTACTGACACTGACATTCTTTTGGTTACTCGTGCAGATTTTGGCGAGGTTGGACACCTAGTGGCCTGACTGGTGGGTCATGATCCTGTGCCACGACTGTTGAAGAGGTTAATCCCCTCTGCGGACAGAAGTGATCCCTACTAGCCCAGACCGGGTCTAGCAACAATCAATCACGCTATGGTGCAGGTTCCTAATTGTGAATAAACCAACTAGTGATGAAGGCTTACCTGGAATCCAATGCTATTGCTCATAGAAGAGGTAGTGCTCCCGTTCCTTAGCTCTGGCAGATCATGATCCTCACGATCTCTATGATGGGACACCTGCACATGCAAGAAACAAAAAAAACTCGAGCATAAAATCCAGTATATACAACTATATGTCAGTCAAAGAAGACATAACTCATAATAATAATCAAAGACAAGAGTGGAACCATAACCAGTAGTCACTTATATATTAACTTATCAAAAGAAGAATACAACCATTGCTTCGACGCTGTATTCTCCTTCGGTGGGTCGTCAGCAGAACGTGTCTCGATAAAGCCTGTCAAGGAAGGGACAAGCCTCTCTCTCCGGATACTGGACAATAGTCTCCTTGCTTGGATTTGGCTTTAATAGAACTAGGAAGGCTCTTGCAGCATTTAGGCTCTTGGGAACTTGGAGATTCAAGACTAGCTTTGCAAAGGAGATGAGCAAGCTTTTATAATGGAGGAAGGGGAGTTGGGATCCCTATTATTATGGGATTGGCCCTATATTCATGGAAGCTTCCATGAGAGGTGGCAAACCACTTCCTCTCCATGGAAATCTGTAGCCAAACCTCCCAACTCAAGATAGATAGCAGTCCAGTAATTTGTTAGGACGAAACTTCCGCCATTTATTTAAAAAAAAAACTTATTAAATTGGCTGGCGCGAGTGCGACTCTGGGACAGAGCACCACTTGGCACGCCCTATCTGAAGGTTTTCCCCCATTTGTGCGGGTACTGAACTGGTTGCCCGCACCAATGCAAAAAGAGGTGTTTTTAGGGTTTTTCAGCAGGAGATGTCTTCAGGGCAATGAAATCTCATGTTCAGAGGAATGTCATGCAAGTGTTGTTAGGCCATCTCACTTCTCATAGGTCCCAGAATGAGTCCTCCAATGTGCGGGATGGGGCTAACAGGGATGGTGACAAATTTCTATGTAACAGATGCCCCCTAAAGCATGAGGCCCGAGAGAGAGAGAGGGGTGAAATGCTTTACGAGAGCATGTCCAACCGAAAACACCGTCGTCGGAAAACCTGCGTGGAGAAGTACAACTAATATCTCAGATACATGCTATATATGTGGTATCGGTACAGCCATCCATAGTAGAGTATACAATAATCCAGATCCGAGGCATGGACGCAGCCATCCAGTGACGATCGATAAATAGACTCAGGTATGGTCATAGCCATCTGGTGAATGAGTCATGTAACAATCATATTAATCCACAAAATCGCAGCCTGGATTCCAACAGACAAAATCCAGGGTCTTGCACTCCATCTCGACCCGAACAAAAGTACAATTTCAAGCATGTGAATATGTGAGCTGAAGTCGAACATGCAGGAACATCATCTGATTACCAGCCAATGATGAAAGCTGTTAACAGACGCGAGAGGTACCACCAATAATGAAAATGGCCCTCAAGGTACTACAGGTACAATCTACGACATGTGAATCAATGAGATGGCATCGAACACCCATAGAATCACTCGATCGAAGGCCAATGATGAAAACCTCGCATTCGAATGTGAAGAACCTGCCATTGAGGCATGCAGGCTCCAAGGCACCAAAAGGGAGTCTCTAGATCAGCTTCCCGGATAATGAGCTGAAGTCGACAGGAAGTGACCTTGATCGAAGGTGGGCCATAGTGTTTCCCACATCATCGATGCGAGACAGAGGAACATGATGTTTTTTGTGAATCAGGATCAAATGAGTATCAGAGGAAGGTCAATATTTGTAGAGGTCAACTTCTCTTGAACATATGGTGGCACGACAGTGAGTTTGGCAGTATTTGACATCAAACGATCAAAGGTCATGGTGACGAGGCAAAGAGCAGATGAGAGGTAAAAAGGAATCACCCAAACCCACAGAGGCAAATGAAAAATTGGATGAGATGTCCCCAACCTGACACGAATGCAGACAAGTGCCATGTTTAAGAGCGACATACTGCCGACACGACAACGATTGTGGTTCCATTTTTCCCCACCATTTCTGGCGAGTACCCCAATTATTTTTTATAACAAGCTTGAAGGGGATAGCATATGCTTTTAATATAAGTTCGCCCTTCGGGCGAATCCATACTAGTACATTTAACGAGCCCTAGGAAGGAGCAACTCGAGTAACGTCTTTTCAACTGAATCCGATGTCATCAGAGTTTAACGAGCCTGACAAAGGAAGAACTCGGCGTATTTTCATGTTTAGAGAGTTTGAAAAGACGGCGGAAAAGTAAACTCCAAAGGTCCCTTTTCGTAAATAGTTCCTCAGACCCGAAAAGGTAGAAAACAATATCCGAGAAAACCTCCTAGTCGTGATAGGCTAGGGTATTCCTTTTTCGTAAATAATCTATCCCAGCCCAAAAAAGGGGTAAACGTATACTGGGTAGATGTCGTTTCGCAACCACTTTAACGAGATCGAAACGACAAGGGTCTCGGCAATCTTTTCATGTTTAGAGAGTCAGAAAAGAGCTGAAAGATGACTCCAGAATGACTTTTTCGTGTATTTACCGAGTCCGAAAAAGTATAAAATACAACTCGTTTCGCCGTTTAAGTCGCATAAAAACCTGTTACTGCACATGAAGGCAAGTGTAAAATCCATTTTCGACAAACTACATTAAAATATTGATAAAAAATGACTTTTTAAACCTAATTAGAGTTCAAAAAGTTATAAATAAGTCTCAAATGGTAAAACTAAAATTACTTTTACTATTTACCTCATTGAAGAGCAATAGTGGTCCATTTTGTGTGCAAACTTCTGACGGCGATTGTGACCAATCCAGACTACCATTCAGATTCCCGTCCGTTCCAGGTAAAAGGCGCTTCCCTGTACTCCATTTCAATCCATTTTTTTATGATTTTCCATTGCTCATTAGATTTCTGTGGAAGGATTTGTAAAATTTAGGGCTTTGCCCATTGGCACGGGTATCGGGCACAGACCCGCGCCAATGGGCTTTTATATACACGGGGCCCGCGCCAACGGCGGAACCGAAATTTTCACCCAAAATTTCTAAATTTAAACGAATTTTAATGAATTCTCAAGCATGCCAGAGATCTAATCAAGGTTTTTTGACCATGTTAATGCAGGAAATCGATCAAAATGGTGATTGAATGGAAAGAACGGGAGCATGGGGAAGAGGATGAATTAGCCATGGAAAATGAAAATTGCATGAATGCCCTCATGAATTGTGGGCTAAATAAATTCTTCTTGACACCTTGTTTACGGGCTCAGCCTGAGCTTCTACAATACCTAATCAGCATTTGGGATGAGAATTAACAAGTTTTCAAGCTGCGAGACCAGGTATTAGAACTGGAGGTTTCTGACATATACTTCATAACCGGATTCTCACGCAGAGGTCCGGTACCCATATTGACAAGGAGTAGACCATCTAGTGAGAAGATGGAGCAGGTGATGGCACGAGTGTGCCCGCAGCCATGACTGGGATCTGGAAGTGGAAAGGTAGACATTCACACCATTCCTGATCTAGCACTCAGGGCAGTGCTGCATACCATCACGTGGGTTGCAGGGTCGTAGGCACCGCACAAGGAAATGAAAGCCCAACTCTTACTAGCCTCAGAATGTATGAGTCCCATGATCTTTGACTGGGCCACAGAAGTGACAATAAGCATCAAAAGGCAGCTCACGAAGTGTAAGCAGGCCAAAATGAAATAGTTTGGCTACGGTTCCATCCTGGTATTGTTCATTCTGGAACGATTACCTATCTTCCAGGGGCAGGGGGCCATAGTAGCTGAGCCGATACCACGAGAGCCAAGAATGGCTCGCTGGGCAACACTGATGCCCAGAGCAGGAGGAGGCCAACAAATGTCCTGGAGGCCAGAGTTTTTTGGGTGGCTACGGCGCCAGTTGATCGTTGTCGAAGATTGGCCCTATGCTGGGACCGATTTCACAGGAGACCCAGATCTCCCACTACCGAATGGAGATGATTGGGATGAGGAGCTGGGTATGATATCTTTTTAATTTTTTGTGTTTTATGATTTTTTTTGGTAATACATGTCCGTTCTAATAGCAGTTTTATATGTATGGAGATGTCGGCCCAGAGAGACCTGTCGGTATGTCTCCCGTTGCACGGAGAACTCTTCCTGTAGTAGACCCTCAGGCAGAGGGTGCTGAGGGAGGAAAATTGATCTAGAACCTTGAGGAGATCGCCTGAGGGATTCCAGATTATGCCCGGCTGGCAGATGTCCCACTGGCGTATCAGAGACATACGGTGGGAGTGCCTAGTCGCCTCCACCGTCTACTGAGACGCCTAGTGCGTGCGGTGACTTGTTATCATGAGCACCATGCAGATTAGACACCTAGGGTTTATTTTCATGCATATTTTTTGAGAGACATGTCGTCTCCGGATGTATTAAGATGAACATGTATATTTTTTTATTTATGTGATGCACACTATGCAAACATTTCGATACATATATATATATATACATACCTATTTCTGGATGGATCTACCTACATGTGATGATGTTTTATATGCCATGAAAAATATCTAATACGTGTTATCTAATGTATCAGTTGCATAACAAACGACCCAAAGAAAAAGTTCACATAATGTATCTAATCACACATTTTATTTTTATGCAAGCTTAAAAGCACACATGGAAGCACACATGCAAACTATGCTTGAAAATGAGTTTTATTTTTATGCAAGCTTAAAACAAAAACTATGCTTGAAATGAAAAGGACAGGCATGCCCCCAGCATGGTGTCTCAATTCGAGGTACATGCCCCCCAAGCTTCAGTGCATTGAAAATGGAATGAAGGTTGAGAACATAAGAGATTTGATCTAATCTAACAAAACTCGAATTGAACAGGCTCGTGTTTCATTATTTTAACAAGGTTGACACACTTAAAAGAACTGTCCTCGTAGCTTCTTGTTTCATTGTTTTAGGAGCTTGGCACAAGAGGAGGAACTATGCTCCAGTGAGCTCGATGGAGGAGGCTCAGGAGGGAGATAATCAGATACATCATGCTCTAGACAGTCTGATATTGCCCCCAGGCTAGTCGTAAAGGAGGAACGATGATGCATATCGCTCCAAGGTAGCTCCTCAAGAGACAGTGTTTTGACAATGGCTTCATCAGAAGGAAAAGTCTCTTTAAGATGATCAAGCGAGTCGGCCTCATCGAGCCAAGGGGATTGAGAATAGGTGTCTAAAGCCATGCTCAAAGGAGCATGCTGCGGAGGCGGAGGATCAGATGTGGCAACGATTTCACAGTAGCTAATCTCTACTGGAGTTAAGGGCATCGATTCTCCAAGATAAGGCGCCTGTTCAGGCGAAGGGATGATCCATGGGTCATCGGACCTAGAGACCATATTGACTTGAACGGTGTGAGGTGGTGGCGCGGGAAAAATACCCATGAGGGCAGGGTCTTTGAAGAGATGGGGCCCTACACTCTCAGGGGGATTGGGGATCTGATCCACGTAAGGAACGTTGTTCTCGGAAGAGGAGGTGAACAAAGACAACTGATCCACAGTAATAATCTTGCCCTCATGAGGAAAATTAAGAAGTCGAAAGAGGGTGGACGGCATGCATAGCATATCATGAGTCCAACTGCGGCCGAGAAGTATGTTGTAGTTAAGCTTGGCAGCAACCACTTCTACTTATACGTTGACTGTCTTCCCTTGTAATGTAATTGGTAAACTTTCGAGAACACCCAGGGGTTTGGATTCCTGACCATCGAATGCCTCTAAGGCATTAGGAGATGATGACAAAGTCGGAGAGCCAGCGGCATCAAATCCCAAAATGAATCAACCTGTTTAGGTAAAGGGACGATCCATAGGTCATCTGACCGAGAGATCATGTTGACTTGAACGGTATTTGGTGGTGGAAAGGGAAAGATACCCATGAGAATGGGATCTTTGAAAAGACCTGGCCCTACACTGTCGAGGGGAGATGGAATCTGATCCACGTATGGCACGTTGTTCTTGGAAGATGAGGTAAAGAATGACAACTAATCAACAGTAATGATTTTTCTCTCATATGGAAACTTTAGAAGTCGAAAGAGGGTGGAAAAAACGCACAGCATAGCGTGAGTCCAACTACAACCGAGTAGAAGATTATAATTGAGTTTAGCATCAATGACTTCTACGTCAACATTGACTGTCTTTCCTTGTAACGTGATCGGCAAGCTAGTGAGAACACCCAAGGGTTTTGATTCCCTTCCATCAAATGCCTCAAGGGAATTAGGTGACGAAGTCAGGGCTTGAGAGCCAATAGCCTTCCAGCAAGCAGATGACATGACACAGGTAGATGCACCTTCATCCACAATGGCCCTATGGATATTTATACCGTTAATGCCGATTTGTATGACAAGCGCAATCTAGTTTGGAAGTCGGGAGATGAAATTCTCTAAGTCGAAAGAGAGAAGGCTAGATTTATCAGGATCAATCCCGCGTATCGCAAATAATAACGCTTTCTATTAAGAAGGACAACTCTGAAGCACTTCTAACATGGACATCATGGAAGGTGCCTGTGCTAAGTCCTCAACAATACTATAATGCTGAGCAGCACAGGCGTTGGGATTATAAGAAGATTTCCAGAGAACACCTTTGGAAGGTGGCCATACAACACTGGGCCTTTCAATCTCAAGCGGACCGAAGGCAGGTGAGGGGGGAGGACCATCAGTGACCTCTTTCCTTGCTGCCTGTCGTGATCCAGCATAATCCTTCGACCGAGTAGTGATGGAAATGGGTGCAGAACCATTCGTCATGAATACGTGAGAGCCAAATGATGCAGATGGTGCAGATTGGTCGACCATCTGAGTCTGCTGAGATGGGAAAGGTTCCTTAAGGACCACCGGAGTTCCCTTAGCACCTTTGAGCAGTTGAATAACCTCAAATCGTTTAGGACAATCTTTAGTGTAGTGTTCCTCTTCACAAATCAGATAGGGATACTTTGGCTTTCGCTGTGAACCATCATCAGCACGACGTTTAGATGATTCCAGTTTTGGGGTATCGGCTTTGGCCTTGCCTTTTCCCTTCTTTTTCCCTTTGGAAGACTTGTCCGTAGGATTGGCCTGAACAGCGTTGACCTCCGAGGTTTTACCAGAATCCGGGGTAGGCTGAGGAGCAGAATTATTGGAAGAATTTGATTTCTGCTTCCCATTGGAAGACTTGCATGAAGTCTGAGACACAGAACCAATAATGCCATCGACTGATGGGTTAGCGGGCGCTTTAGAGGTCCTAGGTCATGGAGCCTCAGTTAAGATGTCATATAAAATGCCCGATTGAGAGTACACTAAATCAAGGTACTGGGCACGAGCGATGGCTTGTTCCTCGGTTACACATGCCCCCATGGCGATGTATTTATCAATTTGATTGAAAAAAGAGGTAGTCAACCAATGAGTAAGAAGCTGATTAGGAATTTCAAACTTGATCAGGCGACGACGCTGTCTCCATTCATGAATGTGGTCTGAGATATGGGTAGCCCAGTCCTGTTTCAAGGATGTTAGGAGATGCGTCCCGGCTTCATAACGAACCATAGCGAGAGTGTTGAAATCTTGAAAGATACCACAAGGTAGTTCGATGTACCACTTAGCAGTAGCACCGGTAAGAGTGCATTGGAAAAGACGGAGCTGGACATAATCATCCACCCAAGAATTGGACGAACACCATAAATGGTATGTCATGACATGTGCTTGGGGGTCTTCTCCAGACTTTCCCTCAAACTTGGGACAATCACCAGGAACCTTCGTTGGAACCGGAGGCCAATAAGGATTATGAAGAATGGGATCATTTGTCAATTTGGACACATTCGGTAACTCCAACGTGGTGACAAAAGTTAATTTAGGATTAAAATGCATAGTAGGCCCTTGATACGGACCTATACTCCATCTTGGTGGAGTATAACTCTGCTCCCATTGGTTCTGTCCCGGAGGATTCAGACCATAAGGGGTAAAAGCTGGATAATTTGGTTGATATGGTAGCTGAGGACCAGGATACAGGGGTTGAAAACTAGGGTACTGATTCTGAGTATATGAGGGTCTCGATTGAGCAGCATAAGGATTTTGCTGTGGAGTATAAGTATATCCAGGCGGTTGAGGGTGGCAAGAAGAAATTTGAGGTGGGTTGTAAATCGGTCGATATTGACCTTGAGGAAAATAACCACCTTGGGGTCGAACGGGCTGTTGATAAGTGGGTCCCTGCTGAACTAAATAGGTCGAGCACACAGGTTGATTCGGGTGCAGCATAAAATAGAATGGTGGCTGAGTAGGGTTAATAGGCAGTGCAGGTTGTCCTGGTTGAACAGGTTGACCTGACTGATGAGGGACACCAGGTTGTCCCTGCTGAGCAGGTTGGTGTGATGGTTGAGGTGGGCCAAGTTGTGCCTGATAACCAGGTTGGCCTGGAGCAGGACCATAAGATGGCCCTGACTGTGCAAAATTCGGACCAATTGGAAAATATGGTTTTTGAGGTTGCACCAAAGGTTGAGATGGATGGATCTACCCCCCAGGATTGTACGAAGGTCCAGGTTGATATACTAGTTGCCCGACTGGTCCTTGAGGTTTTCCTGGTTGGACCACAAGCTGAGCTTGTAAAGGTTGACCTTGAGGATTGTAAGGCTGCCCTTGCAAGCCGGAAAACAATCCCTGCTGGACCAAAGGTTATCCCTGTAAGGCTTGCCCTTGTGGGTCGTATGCATACCCTTGCTGGGCCGAAGGTTTTCCCTGAAAGGGTTGTCCTTGCGGGCCGAAATCATACCCTTGCTGAACCAAAGTTTGTCCCTATAAGGGTTGTCCTTGTTGGTTAGAAGGTTGCACAGGCAAGGTAGGTATAAAACCGTTAATGAACTGATAAGCCTCAGGAGCAGGAAAATATATGGGATTGCCTTGCTCATCATATTGGAACGGAAGTGAATAAATCAGGGTACCATCTGCTCCATAATGAGAAAAAGAAGACTGATAAGGATCCTGAGGGGACTGATAGGTCTGGGAGTTCTGTTGCTGAACAGCCAACTAGTACTCCTCAAAAGAAAGGCTGTCAGGGATAGCCATGGCAATCGAAGTCTCTACCGAATTTGAAACTCCTGATGGGTGAGCGGTGATGACCGGTGCCAATGCATCCACACAGACATTATGCCTAGTGGGAACAGATGTAACGAAATGTGTCGATGAGACAGGAGTCTTCGGCGACATCCCTAATGATGGGAGAACTGCCCCCCTTGACGGAGTTGTTGTTTCCATTGAGGCAATGTCGGCTATAATCTGACCCAAAGACCTATATCCAGTTGGAAGCAACACCGATGATGAAGAATGAGCAGGCTCTTGATGGATGTCTTTCGGGAAAAGTTGGTATCCTTCATCAGAAACTAGAATACCCTCACTTCCATTAGGACCAGATGAGTCCATGTCTGAATCCACCATGAGATCTTGTAAAAGACTACGGGGGCTAGGAGGTATGATAGCAGCCAAAAATGGTGATCCCGATGTAAGAGGGGGAAAATGTTCCCCAACCCCAAACCCAAACCAAGCGTTTGAAAAAGGCCAATGGAACTCAAATGGTTCTCCAAAGGGGTACTCTGACAGGATGATAGGCTGTTGAAGCTCGACAGAACTAGAGGTCTGAGAAGTTTTAGATGAATCGTCCGTGAATGGACTTCCAGTAGATGAAACCGATGGTTCTGCCACTATTACTGTAGCACACCAGAAAAGGGAAAAATATCGAAAATGAAGACTCTTGGATCAACACCAAGGCAAACAAAGACAGGCCAGGTAATCAAGCTTTAATGGGCGTGTAATCATAGGTAGTTTATTTTACCACATTGAAACCAAATATTTGTTGTTTCATGTTTTAAGAGTCAAGAAACAGTCGAAGATGACTCTAGTCTCTTTCAGTTTTAAGCGAGCACAAAAGGACAAGTGCTCGATGATATTTTCAAATTTATGGAGTTAGTAAAGATCGAAAATGACTTCTCAGGTATGTTAGCGCCCTGTAATCAGCAAGATTGTCAAAAGTCCAATCGCAGGGAGAAACATTGTTTCAACCACTTTGGGATTCTAGGATCTAGCCCTCTTGAATCCAGAGAGGGATCTCTCCAATAAGTGAAAAGATGGATTTGTCTTTGAAGTTTGGGGTTTATGATATTAGGCTAGTTATGAAGGCCAAGGGTTTGTTTTGGTTTTTTGGATGGTTGAGCATAATTATTATTTGAGGGGAAATTTCTAAGTGAAAAAAGTTTCAAAGGTGTGAAGTCGCAAGTGAATAGAAAAGCTTTGGCTAAAAATATAGATAATTGCAGGTTTTAGTCCATTGGGCTATGGAGTCATAATAGGGTTTAATTGGAATAGGAAGAGGCAAGAGTGGTCCATGGGGCAAGTCATCTATGTCTAAGGATCATTTTAAGGTTTGATTTATGGAATGGAACGAGACAAAAAGAAGGGGAAATACATAGATGAAGAACAAAGAGCAGCCCAGGATCTGGTAAGTACTTTTAAACTAGCCAGCCTTTGACACACACTTAAGAAAAACATGAAAGAAAACTAGAATCTAGTAAGTAATTTTAAACTAGCCAGCCTTTGATACACTTTCAATAGAAAACATATAAGAAAAAAGGGAAACTTGAAGGCAACTGTTAGGGTAGAAACTAGCGGGCCGGGCTCACCACAAATCCTCTCCTAGCTCTGCTTTACTTGGTTACTTTCAAGACAACCACAAAGATAACACAGAATGGCCTAAGATCTGGTAAGTACTTCTAAACTAGCCAACTTTTAACACATTCCAAGGGAAATATTCAGACAGTTGTGGAGATAAAACTGGGACCAGGGCTCACCATATCTTCCTCAGTTCATCTTCACTTACCATATACTGAAAATAACATTTAAGAATAACATTCAGCTAAGACAATAAGACGAGGGAATGCCAACATACCTATGCTTAAACTGAATTAAATCGTTCCTAAATAACACAGATTAGAATAAAACATCTAGATAAATATTTTTAGTCAGAGAAGGGTATTGATATATAGTAGGTCCTAACTCTATGCATGTTGTTCTTTATAAGAGAAGATGAAACACAGTGGAAACAGAAACAAAATAACAAGTTACAATGAGAAAAACGTCACCGTCAAGATAGACCAGGATCCCATAAATCAACTTGTATTGATGGTCCAAACCAATTACAGCTTTAAGTCCAATGCTTTAGTTTAGTAGTCATCTACTCATTTCAACCTAATTTATCCATCACAAGCAGAGCTCCAAGGGCCAGTGAACACTATTTACAAGTAGAAGTCTCAAACTCAATTACATTACAATGATTAGCAACTACATCAACCAACAATTTCTCATCTTCTATAGAAGTATTTATAGAAGAATGAGGAGGTGAGATCTGAGAAAATATCCCCCAAGGCAATTAATACAGAGTAATGACTTCTCGGCCCGTGAGGGGTTTGATGGAGAAGTTTTACAGGTTTTTCACTGTATTAATTGATTTACATTTATGAATTAAGCTTAGTGGGAGCCCTTGTTGACTTTGAGGCTCTGTTTTATGTTAAAGTAACTCTACCGATATTTTTTGCATTAAGTTCCTGTGTCAGAATTAATTCTTCGGCTGCGTTGAGGAAAATATATAATTTTGAACAATAACTTCGGCCTCTGTTTGAATGCTTTGAGGCCCAGGTGGCACTTATGGTAGCTAGGAGGAATCAATTCACCTCAAATGTGGCGGCGGAGGCCTTTCTGTCTGTTAACACTTATGATTTTCTTTTAACTATGTTTTCTAATTTGGGGGATTAGGCTTTTGATAATCAATCTTAGCCGTAATCCCTGCAAATCGGTCTTAAATATTCTGTTCTTTTGTGTCATGTCTTCAATACTGATACTCTTTTGTGATTTAAAATCACAGTGTCTTGTCGATGTGCAGGGCCATGCAGGGTTCTCAAGGCATCAACGCCCATGAAGCATTGAAGAAACATGGAATTCCAACCTCGCGAGCGATCTCCTTTGATGAATCAAAGGCACGGGAAACGTCTTTCCCGACCTTCGACCTTTCTTTCGATATAATGTAAAACCATTAATTCCTGCAAAATACAAACAATAATCATAAAATCCTGCGTTATTTTGTATATTGCTTCAGAGGGCGTGGGGAGCGATCACGGTCGTCGAATGGCATCATCCAACGGTAGAGATAAGTCAAGAGAAGGTAAAAAAAAGGAGAGCTGGGAGAATAATAAAACAGAATGATCTTGGACCGTCCGATCTGGACACGTGGACGGTCCAGATCCAATCGGAGGATCGCAATCGGGGGCAACACTCAAATGGCGTCGATGTAAATTTTCGATGCGATGAAGCGCTGACCGTTGATCTGAGGATATGATCAACGGTGGGGAATGAATCAGCAGGTTTGAAGCGGAGGTAAGACTTGTGATCAGAGGAAATGAGGACCGTTGGATCTCGAAAGGCGGAGAGGAGATCAACGGCGGACAATCAATCAGGGATCGGCGATCGGGGGTGGCAAATAAACGCGTCCGATGAAAATTTGCGATGTGAGTTTGCGTGGGCTGTTGATCTAAGGATTAGATCAACGGTGGAGAATGAATCAGAGGGTTAGTCGATCAGAGGGAGCAAACAAAGGCATGCGATGAAAAACTCCGATGCGATTGAGCGCTGGCTGTTTGATCGGCTTATGATCAACGACGGGGATTTCTTTTAAAGCGAACCAACGGAAAACCATTTAAAACTTTATAAAACCCAAGGTTTAATATTATATGAAGTTTTTGGCTTTGGGGGTGGGTTTTATACATATGAAGTGGATAGGCGCCCGACTGCGGAGCCTTTAGTTATATGGAATATGATGGGCCCGGGGCATATATATCAAAGAGCTAATCGCAATCGGAGCCTCGGGCTCGGGCTTTTCAGTCAACCCATTGGAATTTTGCGATTTAAGTGCCTTGTGGGCCTAGCTCCTGGTTCCACGGTGTGGGCATGTGGGGGAAGTGGTTTTAAGACTTAGCTCAAGGGGGCTTAAGTCCTTAGTACTAAAATCTTGTTTTTTATGATTTTTTTCAGAGTTTTCAATGGATTTGGGGGTTTCGGTATAGTTTAAAAATGAGTTTTAAACTATGTAAAGAGGATTTTCATGAAAGGGGGAAGAGGAATCATGAAAATAGAGGGGTTTTTATGAAGAAAAAGGGGAGCAAAATGAAGGTTAGTTTTGAAGTGGGAGGAGGGAAAAATGATGATTTTACAGCAGTAATTTTTCATGAAATCAACAAAATTTCTGAGTATAAAATGGAAACAGCATTGAAGATTTGGAAAAAGGCATGAGGCCTTCAAGAGTCTTCAAGAGCCAACACTTTTTAGCAATAATTTTTTTTCCTTGAAGGCTCCAAAAAGTTTTAGCCACCTTTTGCTATAACAAATTTTATAGGTGGCTAACAAGGTAGTCTAGGTAAAAGGGTGTACCAGGTTCCCGTGAACTGCCATATACACCTTGGTTATAAAATGAAAGAAAAATCAACCAAGGACTTGATGTATGTTTAGGTAGTCTCCCTGAATGTTGTGTTCGGTGTATCACAGTTACAAGGCGGCAGACTCAACTTCCTACAGATAAAAGGATTGCAACCTAGAGGGGTATCCCTTTATATAATCGACGGTATGGGGAGCACAAGTCTGTACTAGTGCTATCTGAAGCCAGATGGTGAATGAAAACTGCTAGGTTTAAAGACGCCAGAACACATCTCTAACTTAGACCACTAAATTTTTCGTTAACTTTCAATGTTGCCTTAGGTTAATTGAATAAATATTAAGTTGATCTTGTATTTATGTTTCAATTCGAAGGTCCTACCGTATGTTGGATTTCACAAATCTCTAAATGCAAGCTACGTGCCATAAAATACCATTTAGTTCAATGAAAAGCTATCTACGAGAAAGTTAGGAGTTTTCAAGCGATATCAAATAATGAGAACACACAGAAGCATGCATTACAAAATCTAATGCAAGTTGATGAAAACGAGAAACCTTTCATAGAATTCCCAATGCTAGTTATGCGAAAGATTTTTCAATTTCACAATGCAAACAAGAATGCAAGCACGAAATATATTTTTTTGATTTTTCAATGTAATAGAGAAAACAATGCACTAAATGACATGAAAAATAAACCTTCACACTAGTTTGAGAATATCAATGTGAGAGTCGAAGTGAAACAATTCAAACAACTCAAAAGCAAACAAGACAAAAACTCAAACCAATGTCATAATCTCTCAAATTGAAGAAAGATGTCGAAATAGACCCATACAAGCAATGTGAGCTATGCTTGGAGTGACAAGAAGCAAAACTGAATGAAAGAGGCAAGACTCACTCAAGACTCATTCCACCAAATGCAAACACTCAAAACGGATCCAGGGAGCTGAATGAAATCGAGCAAATAACGAGGGTGACTGCAAAAAAAAAGACTCAAACTCCTACAGGAGGCTTAGCATACCCTAGCACTAGAAAACCCTAAGGCCATGATGCTGAAAGAAATGGACAAACAACCGAAGGAAGGAATTCATTCACAGTCACAAATGATCTCAAAGCATTCAAATCAAGTCAAGAAAACAACCCAGAGGCACCAGTATGGACCAAAAACTCCAAAACAGGGAAAACCCTAGCACCTACAGGAAATGGCGTGACTGTCTGGCTGTAATCCGTGCCAGACAGGGGATGGCGTGGGTGATGAACTGGCAACAAGCGCCAGTGGGTGCAACTGTCAGACTGGAAACTGCGCTAATCAAGCCAATCTTGGAAAAATGAAATTTTTTGAAAACAGAGGTCAGATCTGATCCTCTGGGGCTGAACAGGGGTCTAAGACTCAGCAAAACAACCAGAAAAGGCAAGCTAAGAAAGCAAAGACCAAGAAGAATACCTAATGGACGAAAGACAAACTCACACTGATCCCCAGCGAAGTCGCCAATTTGTTGGTGAGGTAAATCCCCTCTGTGAATAGAGGCGATCCCACTAGCCCTAGAGTGGGTCTAGCCACAAACAAGACACACTATGAAATCAATTCCTAGTTAATAGATGAATGGAGATTCGATAGATAACTTATTGTATATCCTGCACTTTTTTCATCGAAAGAGTGGCTACCTCTCGCTCCTGGTTCAACAGATCACGATCCACTCGTTCTCACGCTTGAATACCTACACATACACAAGAAACAAAGATGACATACAACATACTATTTCACATCTGTAACTATCAGTTAGTCGAAGAACAAATCAAATGCATTAAATAAACATAACACACAAATGGAACCAATACCATAGTCAAGTATATTAATTAAAAGAAGGAAGAGTACAACCAAGCTTCGACGTTGCGGTCTCCTCCTACAGGGTTCCAGTGGATCACGTCTCACAAAGTTCGTTGGGAATTCAGACATGGCTCTCTCTACGGAATTCTCCTTGGGCCTACCTTCTCTATAGCGGTTACTTAGCTATAGTATCTCTTCTCCAAGTTCAGCTTCTTGGCTATATGTTCAGCTAGTTTTGTAAAGGGAGAAGGTTTGTTTATATAGAGGAAGAATGAGAGGTTAGGATCCCTATAATCATGGAGGGGATTCCTATATTCAAATAATGTTCCATGGGAGTTAAAACCATTACCTAAAGGGAGAGATCAATGGCTTATCAAGTTTAACCATTTCCATGAGTCATCCCTGAGGTGGTTAAAGGAAACTTCTACCTCTAATTTGTTAAAATCATTCCCAAAAAGGTTGGCATGGGCACAACAAAGAGATAGAGAACCAACTGGCGCGACTTCTAGTGTGCATCCTCCACATTGGCACGAGGGGTGAACTGGCTACCCGCACCAATGCCAAAACATAGGTTTTTATGGGCTTTCTGAGGAAATGTTCAACAATAGAAATGATGTCCTTATGTAGAAGGATGCAAAGAAGGTTTTTGCAGAGCATGAAACTATTCACAAGTCATGGGAAATACCCTCCAATATGTAGGGTGAGGGATTGCAGGGATAGTGACAAAATGTTGTGTAACAACCCAAAAGGTGGAGCTTGGAGATAATAACAACTATGTAGTCAAAGGAATTGGGACAATAGTTGTTGATATGGAAACAAATGAAAGCATTCACTTGAGTAATATACTATATGTTCCAGGTTTGAAAAAAAAATTGGTTTCGGTTTCATGTTTAGAAAATAGAGGATATAAAGCATCCTTCAATGATGGGAAAGTCCTTGTGTGGGCCAAGGGTTCTAGTATAAATTTTTCTAGGGTTATTGTGATTCGTGAAGGAATTTTGTATAAAATATTGGGGAAACCTTCCCAAGATTTAGTACATAATGATATCAATCCATGTGAGATATGGCATAGAAGATATTCTCACCTTAAATATAAATCCTTTCCATATTTGAAGCAAAATATTTCAAGTGTACCAGATTTGCAAATAGATCATGAAGGTGTGGGTAAGCGATGTGCTCTTGGAAAGAATGTTAAGAAACCCTTTACAAGCATTGAACATATCTCCAAAGAGATTTTGGATCTATTCCACTATGATGTGTGTTCTCCCATGCCGATGAAAAATATTAGAGGTTATCTATACTATGTATCCTTTATCGATAAATATTCTTGCAAGACATGGATCTATATCATGAAGTCAAAAGATGAAGTCTTCAGAAAATTCCAAGAATTCAAAGTTGAAGTGTGAGAACCTGATAATGAACAAGATCAAGACTCTAATATTAGATAACGGAGGAGAATACACCTCCAAGGAACTCATTTCCTTTTGTAAGGAAGCTGAAATTAAGAGGGATTTGATAACTCCCTATAATCCTCAATAGAATGGATTGGTCGAGAGAAAGAATAAAAATATTAAAGAACCTGTGAAGGAAATGCTACATGATCAATGTGACAATGTTCTTATGGGGAAAAGCAACCAAGACAACCATATACATTCTAAATATAAGTCCTCATTTAATTCTAGAAGATAAGACTCTTGAAGAAGCACTCTCCTGTCAAAAACCACAGGTCAAACATCTAAGAATATTTGGTTTTCTAGTGGTCATACATGTAACCAAGGATAAGAGAAATAATTTAGAGCCATTTGGAAAGAAGGGGATATTTTTTGGGTACAATAAGTCATCAAAATCCTAAAGGATCTATGTTCCACAATAGCGACAGGTTGAAGTTATTAGGGATGTGCCTTTTGATGAAAATGTTGTTATTAGAAGTCTGGAGAAGATCACATGGACACTAATGATGAAGAAAAGGAGTGTGTGGATCCTAAAGAAGAAGTTACAGGTCCTCCCACATCCTCAAGCCATCCTAAAGATCATGAAGAAATTCCAGAAGGAACGTGTGAACCATTGGATCCTACACTTGTTCCAGAAACTAGAAAAATACCAGCTTGGCTCAGATCTACTTTGTAGGATGAAAAAGGTCATGAGGATCCATGAGGCACCTTTAAGGAATCTAAGAGACATGATAGGTATTCTGGTTATGCAACATTAATGACTAATTTGGTTGAATCCTAACCTTCCAAATTTGAGGAATAAACCACCCAATAAGTTTAGAAGTATGTAATAATTGAATAATACTAATCTATTGTGAAGAACGATGACTAAGATATTTTTCCAAGACCCGAAGGGAATTCCATGGTAAACTCAAAGTGGATATACAAGATCACGAATGCAACAAATGGGAGCATTGAAAAAATCAAGGAAACATTTGTGGCTAGAGGGTTATCCCAAAAAGAGGGAGAATTTTATGATTAAAACTTTGCACCACTTTCCACACACACCATGATTATATCTCTTATTTCTCTTGCTTCATTTATGCGATGGAAGTTACATCAGATGGATGTAAATACTACCTTCCTCAATGGTATGATTGAGGGAGAGGTGTACATAGAGAAACCTCAAGGTTTTTAGGTTCATGGGAGAGAATCTCACGTGTGTAGATTGAATAAGCCCTTTTATGGACTTAATAAATCACTAAGAGCTTGGTATTCTAGAATTGATGGATATTGGACCTAGTTTCTCTAAGAGTTTTGTTGTTCCAAACATATATATCAAGGTTGTGAAGGGTGATGCTGTGATACTACTATTATATGTTAATGATTTATTCTTGATAGGTGTAGAGCATCTTATTATTCAGAGTAAGAGGGAATTGGCCTATGATTTTGAAATGGAGGATATTTTCCATATTAATTACTATTTAGGATTGGAAATGTGGCAGAAACTTAGTGAAGTCCTTCTCAGGAAAGGAAAGTATGTGACAGCCACCAAGAATGGCAACCACCAAGAATGACAGCCACCAACCCTACGAAGGAGCACTATGTGCCCCTCACTACATCAACTGAGATGGGATCAGATGACGTTTGGGAGGTGATCCCTGAGGTAGAAAAAGTCATCTTGACTACGACTAAGGGAAAAGTGAAAATGTTAAAGTGGGCTTCCTCAAAGCCACACATTTCTCCTCGGAATGTAACGTCCCTGCGTTAGGCCACTAAGGATCAATCCCCCATTGGTGATCCATCAAAGAGACCAATGAGTGCCATGGAGGAGGCCATGTTTGTTGAACCCATATCTTGGTGGTCACCATTTATCAAGCCCTCAACATGCGCACCAAAGAATGTAGATACAGTCCAGGAATACCTCCATATGCCCTTGATCCCGTAGGATGTTCCCCTTGCTGGTGAGATGTTCAGCAAAATCTCGCATATTAAGTTTGATTACCATGACTTGGAAAATGTAGAAACGTACCCTGAGCTCGCACCAGAGAGTTATTTGGAACAAGTGCTCTATGAAGAGGCAACGAAGGTTGAGCCAATGCCTTGTGCACGCGGTCTGAACAACACCAAAATCCTAAATCTGCTAAGGATTCTGCATTTTTGAAGGTACCCAATCACCAGAATATGTGTGTGCCAACTGCTAGCCTTAGTCCACGAGGGTTGCCTGTGGATTCAAGGGAGAATTCCAATAGGCATTGTGCTGATCCATCGGATCAATGGCCTGCCCAAGAAGGGGCCTCATCCGATGAAGGGATTTGAAAAAAGTAATGAGATTAAGGTGGTGACAGACGTAAAAATGAAATACAAGGTGGGGATGGACGAAAGGGGATTCCTAGTTCAGACCACCGCTAACATGGGAGTGTGCCTGGGCACTCTAGTCCTCGGGTGAAAATTAATGGGAAAATTTCGACCAAAGACGGTCCCGGTGCATGTCATTGCTTTGGCACGACAATGTGAGAAGGGGGTCAGTTATAGCTAGTCCCAGTATCTTTGTGAAGGATTTCTAGATAATGTGCGTGAGGCACAAGAGTTGGGTAAAAATTTCTACTACTCTTGGTTGTTGTTTCTCATCGTGTTGGTATAATCGGAGACCCTGGAAAATGCAGTCCTCCTCGAGATAGAGTCAGGAATATGCGAAGGGGAACACTACCCTAATATGTGGGATTCCCCTGATCCCTAGTGTTTCAAGGAAAATAATAACTTATGGGTACTTTTGAAGGCGCGTTGGCTGCCACTATCTATTCTCGACCCAGACTCTCGCCAGCCATGTATGAGAAATACAAGAGAGTTTTTGAATTCCAGGTAACTATGCAAAATGTGCAGATCAAGGCACACAAGGACCCTACATGGTATACCTTACCATTTATGGTAACGGAAGCAGAAGTTGACCAAATCATGGTGACTTGGCCAAATGCATGGAAAGTCGGGCTCGAATCCACCTAGCCCATTACACCATCCACATCAGGTAAAGAGAAAGATCCAAAGGACACAACTAAGCTTTGCACCGAGACAGACACTGAGAAGAATGGCAGAAAAGAAATTGAGGCTGAAGCATAGAAGGAGCCTAAAATAGAGAAAGATAAAGAATAGGATGTAGGAAGTGAGCAAGATGTGGACCCCAAAGGTTTATATGGGCTAAGCAGGGATGGTGCCGAATCTTCGCGCGGAACCAAGATAGCCGTATAAACTTCGTAAGGTCTGTACAAAAAGTGAAGGGGGTCGAACGCCGGAGGGATGAAGAGATCACTCTTATGAAAGAGGACCAACAAGATTGTAGACGTAGTCGCTTCTGTGTTTGAGGACATATGGACTGTAATGGAGGAGCAATACAAGGTCACGGTTGAGGCCTTGCAATTAGGATTACAGGTGTTACATCTGAAGACAGACACTTTACAAGCAAGCATGGATAAAATGAGGCTGGTACAAGCGAGCCTGTCCGCCACCACGATAATCACAAATTATGAGAGCAGAATCTACCCCTTCCGAGGCGCATCTGTGACACTGGAATAGCTAGAGTTGTGCGTTCACGTGAAAACCTTCCCTAAGGTCGACATTGACCTTGAAAAGATACCCAGTGGAAAGCTACACACTCTCCACATTGTTGTAGCCCTACAACACCCTCCAAAAAAGACCATCATTTCAAATTTTTGGAGCCCCCTAAAACTAAAGGGAAATTGCTAAGTCTCCAAGTCGCCAAGTCGCAAAGTTAAACAGTTGATATAAACCGCGACCTAGCGACCTAGCGACCTAGCGACCTAGCGACCTCAGGTCGCCAGGTCGCCAGGTCGCAAATCTCCAAATTTAATGTAAAATGCGACCCAGCGACCCAGCGACCCCAGGTCGCCAAGTCGCCAGGTCGCAAGGTCGCAATTTTAAAAATTTCATGAAAAGCGCGACCCAGCGACCCCAGGTTGCCAGGTCGCAAGGTCGCAAGGTCGCAAAACTCCGAAACTAATCAACTTGCGACCCAGCGACCTGCATTTATGGCTCACACGTGCGACTTTCTATAAAAGGGAGGTCGCAGGTCGCATTTTACACATTCAACGATTTGTAAGAAAACGCCTCTGACAGCTCAACTGGCGCGTTTTTCCCGGGTAAGTTGCCATTTCTTCCTGCTGTTTCCGTTTTGATGCTTTTCTTACCAAACCCATCTCCCCTTAGGCCTTTAAATTGTCTTTTGACTGAGCTTTTATGTTTTTGAGGGTTTTATGAATCTGTTTTCTGCATAAATTGCCCAAACCTCATTGTTTTCTGATTCACACCTCCATGGCATCATCCCTTGCTATTAAAATATTGCCGCAGCTCCACCTGGACCTAGCCAACCTGTAAATCCTCAATTGGAGGGAGAAAAGGAGGTTCAAGGCCGCGCGCGCGTAAACCTCCCGGGCAAGCCATATTGCGACCTGCGACCTAGTTGCGAGGTCGCAAAGTCGCAGTTTCTCCAGTTTATGGGATTTGCGACCCTGCGACCCAGCGACCTAGTCGCCAGGTCGCAAGGTCGCATCTTTCCAATTTTCTAGAGATCTGTGACCTAGCGACTCAGCGACCTGGTCGCGAGGTCGCAAGGTCGCGCCTGGACTCTATTCTTGCAATCCGCGACCCAGCGACCCAGTAGCCCAGTTTTGCATTGGTGCAGCTAAATTTCATCACTAAATTGTAACTGGTTTTTATCACCATGTCGTTCTTATCGTGGGATTCCTTTATGAATTTGACAGGTGAAATTCAAGAAGACATAGAGTGCATAGTTGTGTTATCAGATTCTAGTGACATGACGCCCCCGCTATCTCGGAGGAAGGACAAGAAAATAGTGGAAGAGATTGATGAGCTGGAGGTGGTGTCCCCACCCCCAATATACAGAGATAAACTATGTACTTTTACAAAAGACGACAGCATGAGATGGTACCAAGTTTATCATGAGTTCGCCATACCAGAGGAGGACTTCCCAGAATATCTCCCAGACCGGGAAGTATACTTGGCAATAAAGAAGTCTAAACTACATCTGGCAGGGGCGCATCCAACCATATTCCCATGTCTAGAGGTCATAGATTGGATCATACAAAAGACGGACCCCGAGAAGTTTGTGATCAGGGACAACCAAGGCAGAGCTTTCGCTACACTGGTAGGCGCGGACGCGCACGTTTATTACTCACTGCCTCGCCCAGATGAGCATTTCTCTCCAGAATGGGCTGTTGCTCACGCCGTTCCAATAGTTGACACTATTAGACAATGGTGGGAGGAGCCCGAGAAGTTCAAGGTCAAGAAAGACCAAGAGTACCCAGTGGCGAGCCTGAGGAAGGTTTACAAATTGGTTGCCGCCATGCTCTGCAGACTTTACGGGCGCCCAGATTGCTCCACCTTCAGCGGCAGTTGGGCTACTATCATGGAGTATGTGACAACATATGGCACCCGTTTCGACTGGGCCGGCATACTGATGAATTCGATGCAGACCAACTTGAACGCGTCATTGGCCCCAGATGAAGGAATGCCTACCGAATTTTACATGGCCTCTTACCTGCTAGATGCTGTCTGCGCCAGAGTACAGTTTGAGGGATGGGCGCACAACTGGGACTCCGAGCAGTCACGCGCAATTCATCTACAACTCAAAGTATTTTGGGAGTCAAAATACAGACAGGATATTGATCAGATTTCCCAAGTGTTTATCCCCTCTCTGTATAGACATTTATTTGGCCAAGACGCCCCATGCATGTCGTGGCGGGCCAAGGAGACTCTAGTCAAGGTGGCACACTGGTTCCCTTTCCCTGGATACACCTTCATCCGAGTCTTTGGAACTTACACGGCGCCGCATGCTATGCCTCGCTTTGTGACAGACAAAATGCTTATTCAGGAGGTGTGTTTTCAAATGTCGCACGGATTCTCCAGCATCCTGTCTAAAGGAAAAAAGAAGCCATGGCCCATGCTACCCCTCACCATTGGTGCATATACAGTTAAAGACTTCAGGGAAGTAGCAGCAAAAGCAGAAGCAATGAGAGGTTATCAGCTCGGGGCGCTTGAACACCGAACCTATGACCCAGAGAAAATAGTTCCTGCACACTGCCTGAGGGCTAAATTCAAGTGGACTTATCAGCATCTTGAGCGCCCGGCGGAAGATGAGAGAAGGAACTGGTATAATGCTGAAAGACAAATTGCCCCGGGAGCAGACGTGGTCCAAGAAGACCCAGATGATCAGAGCTTAGAAGATAGAAGTCGTCAGTTAGGAGGTTCCTCTTCCTCCTTACCCAAGAAACCTCGAACCAACACAGGGCTTATTCCATCCATCAAACAGAAGGAAGCAGAGGCAAAAGCCCAGCAAGAAAGGGAGAAGAAGCTAAAAGAAGATGAGGAAGCGCGCCAAAAGAGTGCAACAGCAACACAAAAGAAGAAGCAAGCCAAAGAGGCCAGCAAAGAAAAAGAAGGCAAGGAGGCACAAGCTGCAGCAGAACGTGCCCTTAAGGCAGAGCTGGACAAAGCAGAGGCTGAACGCCAAAAGAAAGACGAACAGGCTGCTGCAGCTGAGCAGAAGAAGAAGGCCGAAATAGAAGAAAGGGAGGACGACATGCTAGACGACCTTGAGGTGTCTCCCCTCGATATACCTCTGGGCCGTACCAAACTCCCTGACGTTAGATCGCCCCGAGGACAGGAAGAAGATGTGTTTGACCTGACCAGACTCACATTCGACCAGTTTTCGTTCAAAATCCGGCAAGAGAAGAGGAGGTCATTGGCGCAAAGTCCCTCTGCCGCATCCACAGTATCAACAGGCAAAGACATAGTCCTGGATACCAGGACTAATCCTGTAATGATAGCATCCGCGGGTACTGCTTTTTCTGCGGCTACGAAAGAGAATGTAACCCGAATGAGTAGAGAAATAGTATCTCTACAAAATAGACTGCACGCAGCTGAGCAACGTGAGAAGAGAGCAGAGCAAGAGAAAGAAGAACTGCAAGCAGAAGTCCAGCAACTTCGAAACCAGGCTCTACCAGTAAATGAAGTATCGCTGGCCATCTTCAAGGAGTGTGAGGTGTTGGAAGTGACCATGAGGTAGGTATATGGTGAAATTTTCACCATCAAACAAACAATCGCCCCATTGGCAAGAGCACGAGCGGAAACCAGGCAAAGACACGAGCAGCTCAGAGAGGCTTCGCAAGCCTTAGACAGGATGATGGGTTGGACAATACAGTACCCTCAGGCACTTGAAAATTTTCCTAAGAGGGACTGGATTCACACGCAGGATGCAAAGGTTCAACTCTGCATGGCGATACAATCCAGGGAAAAGCTGTCTAAGGACCTGGACAAGGTAATGTCCTCGTACGACCACCTGATTAGTGGTATCGACTCAATGCATACGTTGCACCACATTCCATCGCTTGGGGCATTAGAAGAAGAGAAAACCTGGGAACAAGTGGACCAGGACATCCAATCATTTTTGCAACCTATCAAGCAAGCTGCAGCTGATCCAGAGCCCTCAGCATCTCAAGAGCATCTTAGTCAATTCATCGCCACTCCAGCGCGGATTTATACCAAGCTTGCATCGCTTTCAAATCAGATCGGACAGAAAAGGGAGACCTTAGTACCAAATGCTTTGGAATGTGTACATCGACTGAAGGAGGAGGTACCTCTGGTTGCCCCCATAGCGGCAGAGTACCGGACATGGCAGGATTTCCTCAAGGAGCAACAGATTGACGTCCCTGACCTTAATATTTCATGTCAATCTCCTCAGCCCGGTAGCAGCAAGTCATGAGCAACAAGTAGAGCTAGGTCGCAAGTCGCACCAACAGGACAGGTCGCAGGTCGCATCACCTACCAGGTCGCAAGTCGTGCATACCAGTCAGGTCGCAGAAAGAAGGGGTCGCAAGGTAACCCAACGGTTAAGAAGGTGAACAGTCAAGGAAACCCAACGGGCAATTTTGGCATTATAAATACTCCTACGGGATCTTGGTATAAGGGATTTTATTTTTGGGAAGACTCCAAGAGCTACATTGTATTGTATTGAAAATACCATATTCTTAGACATATGAATACGAATACTTGCTAAATCCCCTTTGTCGGATGATGTATTTTGCTGTGACAGTACTATGTGTATTTCCTGAACAGTTTCAGAACATCTTATGATTAATGAAACTGCCCTTTTGATAATATCATTTATGCGTCATGTTTATCTATGATTGTGTTGATGATGTTCAATTTTATCGCTTCTAAATGAATGTTAATACCTTTGTCTATTATCATTTCGTTTTATCTTTCATAAGTAAGTTTTGTCGCTTTCTAAATGAATGTTAATACCTTTGTCTATTAGCATTTCATTTTATCTTTCAGAAACAAGGAGGATCTTACCATTAAGAACTATTTCTTCTGTGGTAAGATACCTTGCAAGCATGACCCCAAAGACGTGTCGTTAACTGCATCTCTTCGGGCGTATTTGTTTTATTCGTTCTCTTGCTACGCATAGTGTTGTAGACAGGTTCCATACATCAATTATGTATTTCGTATCCTATGAATAAGTGTGTGTCCTCAGGTTTGATCAGGTTCTTTTGAGACCAGAAGGGAAGGCATCTTAGGCGGTAACCAGACCCACACCCCGGATGGGATCCCTACTCCAAACGGTTTAAGGTCTAATTGGGAATTTTCACTGGGGAGATCCCCTACTATTGGCCGGACTAATTTTCCCGTCATCAGAATTGGCGCTAGAAGGAGGGCCTGAATGGCAGCCTCCCAGCACACAACGAACATCCCATCACAAACTCCCCAAGGGGAGGTCATAAACAATGAAACTATCCCTCCTCCTCTAGAAGATATTCCAGGGAGGGAGCTTCGATATTTTGAAATCACTAGGGAGCAGCTGAGAGCCTTGCGCCCAGCTGCCCGCGATCTTATCAACAACTTATGGTTCACTCCAATCATGGAATACCTTGCCCATACTAGAACTCCGCCCGAGAACATCACCCGAAACGGTGCCCTTGCGAGTACCATACCCGAGCTCGTAAATCTCATGTTGGAAGATCTCGCAAATGCTGTTGAAGAAAATGACCCTATTCTCCAAGAGGGCGAAGAATTTGTTGACACCGAGCCTTTCCCCGACTCCCAGCCTAACCAGACTCGACAAAACAACAACCAGGCACACCCCCCACCCGGGGATGGTGAGGGAGGCAGAGGCCGAGGAAATGTAGACGGGGGGAATAGGGCTCGTAGAAATGAAGGAGAAAGTAATAGAGCTCGCAGAAATGAAGAAGAAGGAAATAGAGGCCGAGGGGCTGGAGGTAGAGGAGATAGGGGCCGAGGTCAAGGAAACCAAGTTCGCAATCGTCAACCAAACCCAATGAGGCCCCCTGTACACAACTTGGGATATCTTAGAGATTTTCTGCACCGTGGGAGACACCAAGACGAAAACTCCCGTCACGAGTCAGAAGCATCGGTCTCAGGTTCGGGAGACGAATCTGAACATGAGTTTAGGCAACACCAGCGGGCTAGGAGAGTGCAACCCCTAGCTTGGATGGCTCAATCCCTCTTAAATATTCTGGGCCCGCTCCAAGATTTGCCTAGGCATCCGGAGAAACATCTCCCCAAGTTCGACCCTGAAAAGGGCACCTTAGCTGAAGATCATATCAGCAGCTTCTATTTGTCTCTGCAAATCATGAGAGTCTAGTCCGATGATGTCGCATGTCGACTGTTTCCCCATACCCTCGAAAAAAAGGCAGCCACATGGTACCTCTCTCTCCCCAGTGCCTCTATCACTTCATGGGACCAATTCCGTCGCACGTTCCTGCATAAGTTTTCTGAAGATAAAACTCCTTCCATGCTTCTCACTGAATTGAGCACCATCAAGTGTCATAAAAAGGAAAAGGTGAAGGACTTCAACCAACGCTTCGCTACCATACTACAGAAATTTCCTCCAAACCTAGCGTTGGATGACTCAATCACCATTGACTACTATACCAAGGCCCTACCTAGAGACATTGCCGTTTTCGTCAAACGTGAAGCCCGTGCTACCCTTACGGCTAATTATGAGGCTGCTCTTGCCGTAGAAAAGGACATGCTTTCGATAGGAGCCATCGATCATGAAGGGAGAGATGATCACAAGCCTAACACAAAAATAGGTCAGTCCTCCACTCCAAAGACCACTGATAGGGATAGGGATGCATTTGATTTTGAAAGCATGGCAAAAATGCTCAAGCATTTAACGAACGAAGTCACTGACCTAAGGAGAAAAGGCACAGAAGCCACAACTAGCACTAAACCACCCAAACCTTTCTTCAGGAAAAGTAATCCCAACACTAACAGACCTCCGTCTAACACAAATGCTGCTCTCAATGTGGAAGAGATAGGGAAAGACAACTTCTGCTCGTTCCACCAAGCTGCCCACTCTGAAAAAACGTGCCCTCAATGGATTGGCAGCATGACAGCAGTAGTTAATCAACTTTTAGATGACCAAACTCCAGGAGATGTGACAGAGGATGATGTTTCAGATCATGATGAGGATCCACCCTCTAACGAAGAACCAGGATCTTCTATCCTTGCTTTTGACATAATCCGAGGTGGAGAAAACCTTACCCCCATTGATATCTACATGGCAGATGCTCCCAAAGATCAGCCCGTGCGGAATTATAGCCTCAGAAGCAAAGGACCTGTTCCTGAGCAATCCTATGAAGACAAGAAAAGGGATTTTCTAAGGAAAATCCTGCCCCCAGGAAACGGAAAACAATCTGCCATGGAGAAACTTCCCAACAACACTACTCGAGCGAGTCGAAAGAGCAAACTTTCGACAGAATCCTCTAAGACTCCCGCCGAGCCTAGCCCTCAACCAGAGCCCAGCTATAACATTGTTGAAGATATGAAGAAAACAAGAGAAAACATTTCTCTCTATGAGCTGGCCCGTATTACTAATCAAAAGGAGCTCATTCTTAAGGCTTTCGCAAATACTTCAGCTACGAAGACTGTGAGCAACACGTCTGCGCAAGCCGGACCAGATGTCCAGTCCATAGTGAACGCCATCAATACCAACTCACGAGGATCCACACCTCCTTTCCTTTTGTCCTTCGAGATTTTTAACTTCAATGTCCACAACTGTCTAGTTGACTCCGGTGCCTCTACAAACGTCATGCCTTTATCTGTCTGTAAGAAACTTAACATTCGCCCGGAGAAGACTGATGCAAAAATCATACAACTCGATAGATCACAAGTACCCGCCGTAGGAGAATTGAACAATGTCATTATCCGCTTGACATCAGACCCTAGGGTCCATCAATGCATTGACATTGTGATTGTCGATATCCCGGAAGCATACGGCCTATTGCTTAGTCGGGATTGGTCCAGCAAGTTGCAAGGCTACTTCGCCACCGACTGGTCCCACTTGTGGCTTCCTTACAAGGGGCGGAATAATCAAATCAGGGTAGAAAGTGAACCTTATATGAAACACACCGTCACCGATCTGGATGCCGTTAATGAACCCATCAGCTTTGCACAAGAAGAGCTTGGCATGTGCTTTCTGGAAGCAATATTCGGATACTACCAACCCCAGCAGTCTCCTATAGGCCCCGAGGTCCAATCTGAACTAGCATTAGTCGCGGAAGAACAAGTCACCCCTGTCTCACCAACAACAGAAACCCCTCCGCAACCTATTACTTTGAAGGAACCGGAAAGTGACCTATGGACCTTGTATTATGACGGTTCGAAGACTCATGACGGAGCTGGTGCTGGTTGCATATTGCTTGACCCACACAAGAATAAATACTTAATCTCATGCCGGCTAGAGTTCCAGTGCACCAACAACTCTGCTGAGTACGAGGCATTAATCCTTGGACTTAAAAAGGCACTGGACTTGAAGGTAAAATGTTTGCAGGTCATTGGAGATTCTGAGATTATCACCCGCCAGGTACGCAACACTATTCACTGTTTATCTCCGCATTTAAAGGCATATCAACAAGAGGTATGGCGATTGATTTCTGGTTTTGATGCATTTGGAATTAAATCTGTCCTTAGGATGCACAATGCAACAATAGATACTCTGGCTAATGCTGCTACTAGATTCACCCCTTTGAGGGATGGTTTTTCTATTGAAATTATATATACACCCTCCGTGCCAGACAACATAACTAACTCACGCGTCTTTGATGATGATCAACAGGTACTAGAGTTCATGTGTAACTCAGAAACATTCAAAGATGCCGCAATAGATGAAGATGAGCACGACCAAGCTGTGCAGGAAGAGTTTCAGAAACACAGAGGGAATCCCATGCCAAAAGGAGTAGTGTCACTCGAGAAACTCTTCGATCTGCAGAGCCGTTTTCGTGGGCCCCCGAATCTCAAAGTGCAAAGCTCCATCCTGGCCCATCGACAAGTGAACTTGGGGTCAGAAGATAATCCTAAGTTCGCCAACCTTGGGAAAGACTGCACCACCCAGGAGGCGCAGGCGTTCACTCAACTGTTTCGCAAGTATCGGGACGTATTTGCTTGGACATATGATGACTTCCGTACGTACGATACTCGAATCATCCAGCATGTTATACCCATGAAAGAAGGTGCAAAGCCGGTCCAGCAAAAGCTCAGAAAGGTACATCCTACTCTGGAACCATTGATCCTGAAAGAACTCAAGAAGCTCTTAGATGCACGAATTATCTTCAAAATCCGTCACTCTACGTGGGTATCAAATTTGGTACCCGTACGTAAGAAGTCTGGCGAAATCCGTTTATGCGTAGATTTTCGCAATCTGAATCGTGCCTCAAACAAAGACAACTATCCAGTGCCGCCCATGGAACAGATATTACAAGCCGTATCCGGGTCTGAAATGTTCTCCCTATTAGACGGTTTCTCCGGCTACAACCAAGTGCTGGTAGCTGAACCAGATAGATTGAAGACCACTTTTCGAACCAAGTGGTGAACGTTCGCATTCAGGCGTATGCCTTTTGGATTAATCAACGCAGGAGCAACCTTCCAAAGGGCCATGGATATAGCCTTCAAAGGGCTGATAGGCCAAAGTATGGTGGTCTACTTAGATGACGTCACCGTGTTTTCAAAACACCGGGGCGACCATATACGCCACCTTAGGCAAATTTTTGAAAGATGTAGAAAATATGGAATTTCACTTAACCCGAAGAAGAGCATTTTCACCGTGGCAGAAGGAAATTTGCTAGGTCATATCATAACTAAACAAGGTATTATCGTCGACCCGGAACGGGTAAAGGCCATTGCTCAAATTCCTCCTCCTAGGAGTAAAAAAACGATGCAATCCTTTTTGGGGAAGATCAATTTCGTACGAAAATTTATATCAGATTTCGCACAGATAGTCAAGCCATTACAGGGAATGATAAAAAAGAATGCTACGTTCCAATGGAACCTACCGGAAAGGGAGGCCTTTGACAAAATCAAACAGGCGATAGCTGAAGCTCCTTCCCTACAAAGTCCAGATTTTGGCAAAGATTTCATCCTGTACACTTTTGCTTCAGATTCCTCACTCACGGCCGTCCTTACGCAGAAAGATGGTAATAATGATGAACGACCCATTTCCTTTATGAGCACCGGTCTACAGGGAGCTGAGTTAAACTATCCAGAATTTGACAAGCAAGCCTATGCGGTCTACAAGGCTGTAAAACATTTTAGGCCCTACATCTTGAAAAATCACGTCACGGTTTTTGTGCCGCACCCAGCAGTCCACTCACTTTTCGTGCAGCAAGAGCTAGGCGAAAGGCGGGGCAACTGGATGGCGTGTTTACAAGAATATGATTTAGAGTTCAAACCAGCACATATCGTTAAAGGACAGGGCTTATGTCAAATGGCCGCAGAGGCTGCAAGTGCTCGTGAAAGTGAAGAGGAATGTTGGGAACTAGAGATTGACATGTATCAAAGCGACCATGTGCCTCAGCAAAATAGCCCTTCTTGGTATTCTGATATTGCAAGATATTTGGCCCAAGGCACCATGGACCCTGCTCTTACTGCCCGACAGAAACGTGCAATAAGACTCAAAGCCGCATCTCACCAACTGATCCAAGGTAAGCTATTCAAGAAACACCATAATGGGGTCCTGTTACGCTGCTTGGAAACTGACGAAGCACAAAAAATCTTAACTGAGTTGCATGACGGGCCAGCTGGAGGTCATTTTTCCGGAGATACTACTGCCCATAAGATAATGCGCGCAGGATACTATTGGCCTACTCTTTTCAGAGACGCGCATGCATATGTTCGGAAATGCATTCAGTGCCAGAAGTTCGCTAACCGAGAAGCATGGCCAGCCGCACCCCTACTCTCAGTAGCAGTAGAGGAACCTTTCCAACAATGGGGTTTGGATGTAATTGGTGAAATCACACCTCACTCTTCTAAACAACATCGGTATATCCTTATAGCCACTGATTACTTCACCAGGTGGGTCGAGGCAACACCGTTACGCCGAATCAACGATCAAGAGGTAATAGAATTCCTCACGCATTCCATCATGACCAGGTTTGGCGTTCCGACTTATTTAGTTTTTGATAATGCGACTTATTTCTCATCTTTTAAATTATATGATTTTGCGCTGGAAAATGGTATTATTCTGAAACATTCTGCAAATTACTACCCCCAGGGAAATGGATTAGCTGAATCCACTAACAAGAACCTTATCCGTATTATTAAGAAGACTCTGCTATCCCACCAGCACAACTGGCACAATGCCCTTCACAATGCACTATGGGCTGACCGTATTACTCCCAAGTCCTCTTTAGGCACCTCCCCATTTTTCCTCGTATATGGAAAAGAAGCTGTCCTCCCTTCTCATCTATCTCTCCCGGCCCTCCAACTATCCCAGGAATGTCATGGTACCCCGTGTCCCACCTTACAGACCCGAATCGATACCTTGCTGAAATTGGAGGAAGAAAGGCAAAAGACCCAGGAAAAGTTCGCCATCCATCAGAGCCGAATCAAAAGATGGTTTGATAAAAAGTCTGCGGGAAACAAAATTTTCGAAGTAGGAGACCTGGTTCTTAAGTGGGATAAAGCCCATGAGGAAAAGGGGAAGCATGCCAAGTTCCAAGCACTTTGGACAGGCCCGTTCCAAATTAATGAAAAGATAGGATCACACACATTCAGATTGCAAACCCTTGATGGACGAGTCGAGGTCCTCCCAGTAAACGGGCATGACCTCAAACACTATTTCACTTAGCAGCCCTTGGGGGGCTGCCTTATGTTGTACCATAGTTCCTCGTCTCACCTTTGCTAAAAAGAAAAATAAAAAAATAAAAAAAAAATCATAATAATAAAATAAAATAAGATAAAATAAAAGCTTAAGGAAGGATTTGTTAGAGCCACACAAATGGGCATACTGCAACAGGTTCTGCGCTGATGGAAAGCATTTTCCGATAAACTCAAAGGCGGCAAAAGCTGGCTTGTTCTCCGCACCTAAAGGTAGCATATCGCCGAGCTCGAGTCATCAAGCAGGAAAGCTTATCTCGCCAGTATGAGAGGGTGTCCACAAAAGAGAATGCAGTGTAAGTGGTAACCAGACCAGAAGGAAAAAGAGGTACTCTAGGCTACGACAGGGCATATGGAAAAAACCAAAGTCCTCATGCTAGACCAGGAACAACCTCTCTGCAAGCAAAATAAGTCGGGATCCCTCATCCGCCCAGGCTAAATTGCCATCTCAAATAAGTGCCACGAGCACATCTCAAATAAGTGCCTCCGGCACATTCAAAATAAGTGCAATAGCACACTAATAAAGGGTAAAGGATTGAGAAAGGCTTCCTGCGCAGAGAGGTGATGTAACGACTCCGCCGGGGTACTGACCAGGCTCGCTGGCAGCGGAGCAACGTTCACGATTTCTAGGCAGTGACTTCGCCGGGGCCGAGAGGTTCGCTGGCAGCGGAGCAACACAATGAGGACAAAATAATCGTACCAGACCCTGTAGCCGCCTGAAGTTCTCCAAACCTTCCAGTCCGGAGACCTGATGAAATGATTTTGGTTGAATGGCACCCAAACAGGCTAGCAGATTGAGCAACCCAGCTAGGTGCCCAAATTTAGGAGATGTCAACCACAAGGTAAAAGAAAACAGTCGGCATAGGCCCCTCCCTCCCCCCGCCAAGTCTAACCATCAGCAGAGACTCTGAATTCGCCCAGTGAATCGCCATTTGTTGTAGCCCTACAACACCCTCCAAAAAAGACCATCATTTTAAATTTTTGGAGCCCCCTAAAACTAAAGGGAAATTGCTAAGTCTCCAAGTCGCCAAGTCGCAAAGTTAAACAGTTGATGAAAACCGCGACCTAGCGACCTAGCGACCTAGCGACCTCAGGTCACCAGGTCGCCAGGTCACAAATCTCCAAATTTAATGGAAAATGCGACCCAACGACCCAGCGACCCCAGGTCGCCAAGTCGCCAGGTCGCAAGGTCGCAATTTTACAAATTTCATGAAAAGCGCGACCCAGCGACCTTGCGACCCAGCGACCCCAGGTCGCCAGGTCGCAAGGTCGCAAGGTCGCAAAACTCCGAAACTAATCAACTTGCGACCCAGCGACCTGCATTTATGGCTTGCACGTGCGACTTTCTATAAAAGGGAGGTCGCAGGTCGCATTTTACACATTCAGTGATTTGTAAGAAAACGCCTCTGACAGCTCAACTGGCGCGTTTTTCCCGGGTAAGTTGTCATTTCTTCCTGCTGTTTCCGTTTTGATGCTTTTCTTACCAAACCCATCTCCCCTTAGGCCTTTAAATTGTCTTTTTAATTGAGAGCTTTGATGTTTTACGAGGTTTTTGTAATTTATATATTTTTAATTTTTAAACCTCGGCTTGTTTGTTGTTTCACCCCATGGCATCATCCTTTGCCTTGAAATCATCACCACAATGACTCCCGGCCAGAAATCCCGCCGATTCCCAAGAGACGGGGGCAAAAGAGTTCTGAGCGCGCGCGCGAGCCCGACAAACCGATGCCGACCTGCGACCCGGCGGCCTGGTCGCGAGGTCGCGAGTCGCATTTCTCCATTTTTTGGGATTTGCGACCACTGCCGACCCGGCGGCCAAGTCGGCCCAGGTCGCTAGGTCGCGTTTTCCCATTTCGGAGAGATACGGTCGACCCTGGCGACCCCGGCGACCCCGGGTCGCCCGGGTCGCCAAGGTCGCAGGTCGCGCCGGGCCTGTTGTGCGATCCGCGACCGGCGACTCGGCGTGATCCGGTTTTGCATTAACGGCTAGATTTCATCACTAAATTGTAGCTGGTTTTTATCACCATGGCCGTTCGCCTTCATTGGGACTCCTTTACGGGTGGCCCGGGGAAACTCAAGACGACATAGAGTGCATACCTGTGCTCTCGGATTCTAGTGACATGGCGCCCCCGCTATCTCGGAGGAAGGACAAGAAAAAGAAAGTGGAAGAGATTGATGAAATTTGGAGGTGGTGTCCCCACCCCCAATATTCGAGATACACTATGTACTTTTTCAAGAACGACGGCATGAGATGGTACCGGATTTATCATGAGTTCTCTACAGGAAGAAGAATTTCGAGAAGATCTCCCGGACGGAAGTATACTTGGCGGTAAAGAGGTCCAAACTACATGCAGCGGGGGCACGCCGGCCATATTCCCTTGTCCGGAGAGATCATATTTGGATCATAAAATGAGACCCCTAGGATTTGTGATCGGGGATTACCAGGCGAGCTTTCGCTATTTGGTAGGCGTACACACCTTTATTACTCCTTTGCCTTGTCCAAACGAGCATTTCTCTCCGGAATGGGCGGGTTACTCACGCCGTTCCGGTAGTTGATACTATTAGGCAATGGTGGGAGGAGCAGGAAGTTCAAGGTCAAGAAAGACCAAGAGTACCCGGTGGCGAGCCTAAAAAAGGTTTACAAATTGGTTGCCGCCATGCTTTGCGGACTGCGGCGCTGATTGCTCCACCTTCGGCGCGGTTGGGCTACTATCATGGAGTATGTGACAAAACGGGGCACTCGTTTTATTTGGGCGGGCATGCGGTGGCGTCGTGCGGACCAACTTGAACTGAACGTGGCCCGGAGGAAGAGATGCGCGGGGTACATGGCCTCTTACCTACTAGGCATGCTTAGGGAGTAGAGTTTGATGGATGGCCACACAAGCCCAGGACCCAGAGCAATCACGCGCAATTCATACGCAACTCAAGGTATTTTGGGAGTCAAATACAAGCGGGATATAGATTAGATTTCCCGAATATTTATTCCCTCTGTCTGAGACATTTATTTGGCGGGACGCCCCTTGCATGTATTGGCGGGCCAAAGAAACGCTGATTAAAGTGGGACAACTGGTTCCCTTTCCCGGGATACACCTTCATCGAGTTTTTGGAACTTACAAGGCGCCACATGCTATGCCTCACTTCGTGACGGACAAAATGCTTATCCGAAGTATGTTTTCAAATGTCACACGGATTCTCCAACATCTTGTCTAGAGGAAAAAAAAGCCATGGCCCACGTTACCCCTCACCATTGGTGCATTCACAGTTAAAGACTTCAAGGAAGTAATAGCGAGCGAGAAGCAATGAGAGGTTATCACTTTGGGCGCTTGAAAACGGAGACATACGACCCGAGAGGATGGTTACGAGACATTGGGAAGGCCAATTTCGGAGTGGACTTATCGGCACCTTGAGCGCCGGCGGAAGATGAGAGAAAGACTAGTATAATCTTTGAAAGACAACTCGCTCGGAAATTGCCGTGGTCCGGGAAGACTCGAGATGATCGAACTTAGAAGACGAAGGCGTCGGTTAGGAGGTGCCTCTTCATCTATACTCAGAAATCTCGAATCAACACAGGCCAACTCCATCCATGACAAAAGGAAGCGAGGAGGCAAAAGCCCGGCAAAGAAGGGAGAAAAAGCTAAAAGAAGATGAGGAGAGCGCGCCAAAAGAGCGCAACGGCAACACGAAAAGAGAAGGCTGGCCAAGAGGCCGGGGAAAGAAAAAGACAAAGAGGCACAAGGCACGGCGGAACGGGCGCTTAAGGCGAGCTGGACGGGCGGGGGTGAGCCGCCAAAGAAAGCGGCCGGTACACTTCTGGTGAACGAGAAGAGACCCAAAATAGAAGCGACGCGCGGGAAGCTGAACGGCGGAGGAAGGAAGGAAAGGAGAAGAACACGAGAGGAAAGAGGATGACATGCGCAACATGGACGATCTTGAGTAACTCTCTCGATATACCTGCAGGCCGTACAAAACTCTACGATGTAGATCGCCCCATGTACGGGAAGAAATTGTGTTTGACTTGACTAGGCTCACATTTGATCGGTTTTCATTTAAAATCCGGCAGAGAAGAGGAGGTCAACGGCAAGTCCCTCGCACTCATCGCCGGTGTCAACGGGCAAGGATATAGTTTTGGATACAGATTCATCCGGTAATGATAGCATCGTAGTCTTGCTTTATTGCGGCTACGGAAGAAGAATGTAACCCGAATGAGTAGAGAAATAGTATCTCTACAAAGCAGTACACGCACGCGGCTGAGCAACGCGAAAAGATAGCGAGGAAGCCGGGGAAAGCGAAATTACAAGCGAAGTCCATCAACTTCGAAACCAAGCTCTACCGGCAAATGAAGTCTCGCTTGCCATCTTCAAGGAGTGTGAGGTGTTGGAAATGACTATGAGACGGGTATATGGTGAAATGCTCACCATCGAGCAAATAGTCGCTCCCTGGCAAGAGCACGAATGGAAACCAGGCAAGAGCAGATCGGCTGCAGGAGGCTTCTGGAGCTTTGGGTGGGGATGATGGGTTGGATACGGTACCCTCGAGCACACGAAAATTTGCCTAAGAGGAGGCGGATCCTACCTTGGATGAAAATGTTCAACTGCGCATGGCGATGCAATGCAGACAAATTGTCTACAAGGCCTGGACAAAGTGATGTCCTCGTACGACACACGATTAGTGGTATCGACTCGGTAAATACCTGTTGCATCACATCATCGCTTGGGGCATTAGAAGGGAAAACCTGCAGAACAAGTAAACCCCGGGACATTCAATCGTTCTTGCAACCTATCAAGCAGGCCGCGGCTGATCCGAGCCTCGCATCTCAAGAGCATCTCGGTCAATTCATCGCCACTCCGGCGTGGATTTATGCCAAGCTTGCGTCGCTCTCCAAATCAGATCGGATAGAAAAGGAGACCTTAGTACCAAACGCTGGAATGTGTGCATAAGTGAAGGAGGAGGTACCTCTGTGGTGTCCCCCATAGCGGCGAATACGGGCATGATTTCCCTCAGAGCAACCAGTTGACATCCACGAACATTAACATTGCGCCCGGCGGGAAGCAAGTCTGGCGGCAAGTAGAACCGGTCGCAAATCGCACCCAGCCCCGGAATGACGGTCGCGAGTCGCATCTCCTACCTGGTCGCGAGTCGCATCTTCTACCTAGGTCGCGAGTCGCATCACTCACCCGGAGTCACGAGAATGAGTGGGTGAGAGTAACCCAACGGTCGAAGGCGAACGATCGAGGTGTAACGGACGGTTTGGCATTATAAATACTTCCTTCGGGGAACTTGTAGAGGCTTTTTTTGGGAAAACTCAAGAGCTACATGCAATTGTATTGAAAGATTCTACACTTGAGCATATGAATATAGAGTCTTGTTAAAATACCCTATGGTTATGATGTGTTTTTCTTTGTATAGACACTTGCGTATTCCTTATTGAGTTTCGAATATCCTATGATTAATGAAGAAATTTGCATTATTCATGTCATCGTTTATGCGTCATGGCTATCAGTGTTGTATCAATGATGTTCATTTTATTATCTTGTTCTCTTAGCAGATGTTAATGAACTATTTTGTTAGCATTCGTTTCATCTTTCGAAGTGGAGAGGTATCTTATCATAAAGAACTATTTCTTTTGTGATCGGACTACCGTATAAGCATTACCCCACAAGATGTGTTGCTAATGACATCTCTTGAGGTTTACGTGCTTTATCTATAATCTTGCCTACGCATAGTGTTTGATTCATGTTTAACACATTAATCTTGTATTCTGTATCATGTGAATGAGTGTATGTCCGCAGGTTCGAACAGGTTCTTTTGAGACCGAAGGGAAGTCATCTTAAGTGGTAGCCGGACCCACACCCCGGATGGGATCCCTACTCCAAATGGTTTAAGGTCTAATTGGGACTTTCTACCGGGGAGATCCCCTACTGTTGGCCGGACAAATTTTCCCGTCAACACCTTCTTCAGCCTGAGGTTTAATCCAAGTGATAACATTTTGGCGACCATACTAGGGAAGTGAAATATTATATATTCCCTAGGAGAGAACGAAAAAAGTTTAGATTTGATCGCTGATGGTGGAAAACAATCAGATGCATATAAAGGTTGAACTCTTCACCTGACAACTCCAACTTGATGTAAAGACTCCACTAGAGGATCGACCTTGCCAGCAGAAAAATGGAAGGATCTTACACAAAGGTCAGGTATTCAAAGTGGAATTGTATTCAAGATCTAATCTGATTTCTTGTAAATTACTTCTTTTATTTTCCTGAAACTATCCTGAAAGTTCTCCAGAGTTTGTTGTATGATAAATATGAACAAAATCTTGATTCTACCTTTTCAAAAAGTGTAAATACTGAGTTTTCCTTTGATCTTGGTCCACATCCTTTTTCTGAATCTTATGATGACCATCTTCAAATTGATGAGCCTAAAGAGATCAATACTGATCCTACAACTTCTGTACATACTCCTACACCTTGTAAAATTCCAGATCGATACAAACCACTCATCTTACCTCCTATACTCCATGCTTTCCTTGAAAATCATTACCTATATTTGTCGAGGTTTGATGGTGAATTTGAAAACATCACTGCTGAGAGACATATGCAGAATTTTGAGACTTTCCTAGACCTTTTTGAAGTTGAAGAAGAGGATGCTAGTATCAGGCTATTTTATCTTTCTTTGCAAGGAAGCGTCAAGAGTTGGTTCAAAAACTTGCCTGCCGCGAGCATCTCATATTTCCTGCAGTTCGTCAAAGTTTTCCTCAACAAGTGGGTGGTCAACCCTTTCCTAATTCTAGAAGAGTATGACCAGCTTAAAAGACAGCTAGGGGAGACAGTACAACAGTTTTCTGCCAAATTCAATCAAGTATATTATTCGATACGTGGTGATATAAGACCCCCCTCGCTCAGCTATTTTACATTACCTAGGTGCCTTTGATCCAAAAATGGAGTTTCGGCTGAGATAAAGGAACCTTGCAACACTTGAAGAGATGCAGAATGTTACAGTACATGTAGAGGCTAATCTGCTGATCAGAAGGGCAAAGCTAAAGGAAGAAAAGAAGAAGAACATTGCAGAGCACCTGACATCTTCAGAGGTAAAGCTCGACATTTTGGTGAGTACAATAGAGGAAATTATACAAAGGATCACTATGAGAGATGTGTATTCCGTTCAATATCATCATGACCCACTTATCCCAGAAAAAGAAGAGATTGCAAGCCCTAAAAGTTTTCCTGCGAATCATAGCCACCATAGATCAGAAAATGGATTTGTAGATCAATCCGAGGAGAAACAATCTAGTAATCTAATGTGTATGATTGGTGACATTACTTATATTGATGATTTGCAAAATTTTGATCAGTATGATGATGATTATGTTCTCCAAAAAGAAGCTAATCTTGTAGAGAAATCAAAAGTTGGTTTGTGGGAAGAAGTTCAGTTTCAGCAGCTTGAAAACAGTGATCAACCAATGCATATTAACTATGACAGTGATGAGGAAAGTATAGAAAATTTAGAATTAATTGAAAGATATTTTCCTCTTTGTTTTACTTCATTTCAATTCATCAGAGATAACTTTCATGCGATCAGAAATCATCACTCATTGATTTTTGATCTTGACAATCAAGAAGATAATGAAATTCTCGATCAGAGCTCCTTACCTTTGTGTTTCTCCTCATTTGTAAAAATAAGAGAAAAATATGAGCAGGAAGATAAGTGAGTGACCAACATTATAAATGATAAACCTTCTCCTGAAATGGTTGAGAAAATAATTTGCTACATAGAATCCTCCTTAGTTCTAGATTCGCAGCCATTGAATGCCATTGAATGTCAGGTTGCAGATGAAGGCTTGGAAGTTGAAACACATGATCAAATCATGCAAGATGATTTTGTACCACTATATTTTGAAGCATTTCAATTTTTAAAGAAAAATTTTCATAATATCTCTAAAGAAAAGGACGAGCAGCCCGTAGAGTGTCATGTAGTCTCATTAAAACTGATGGATACCTTTCAGTAGTCTTTTCAAGTTTTTCATGACCCAATAGTTGATGTGTTGGATGATATATGCAGTAAAAGTCCTTCTCCATTAGCTAACTGTGAACTTGAAAATATTTTTGATATAAACTTGATCTGACAACTGATTTCATTGTCTTGTTCATCAGATGTTTCATTACGAAGCTCATACCAAGATTTGTAGTCATATTAGGAGAGTAATGAAGATTATTTTTTATTTATTTTTTGATCATCAGGAAAAAATAGTCATTCATGAGTTTCAGGATCCTTTTGTCAACTTACTGCAATCATCAAAGAAATAAAGCACAGATGTTAGGAAAATTTTAAAACGAAGGTATGAAGACTACCTAGAGCGGAGCAGTAACATATTAGATGGGCTGGAAATCAATATGTATTCCTATGAAGATCCTTTCGCAGCATTCTTGAGGTCAGATGGTGGGCTCGTGCTTTTTAATTTCATCAAGATTCAATATGTTGACAAGTTTTCATGGGAGTTGCCTTTTAGTAGTTCTTTCTTCTTGTTCATAAGCAAGCACTTGCGGAGAATTCAAACAACAGCCATAATGCTTACATGGTTACATTGGTTGCTCCATTTCACTTGATCAGGTGATGAATGGATCAATCAGAGTAGGTTTGGTTGAATAATCTCAATTCTGAACATCTTTTTCACTTTGTCAGTTGTGTTTTAGTCTGAGTTAGTTCAGTTTATTGAGTCAAGTTTCTTTCAGTGTTCATTTTGGTTTTTAGATATTGACTCCATGCCCAATGGATAGGCACTTGGTCTACAGTGTTCTTGGAACCTCCAAGGAGATACCATCCCCAGCTAGAGCCAATGTTAGTGTCAGTATTTGCATACTTCCACCAAGGATCAAAACATATTTTGCATGTGCATCTTACATGTCTCATTCTAAAGAAATTTTCAATCATTCCATTAGGCCATGATATAAAATTGTTCCACTGGTGGTTGTCCTTGTCAATAAGCTTCATTCTCCCTTAGAAGATCATATTGGCTAACCCATTCTCATGTCTCCTTGAGCATAACAACACATATGGAAAATCTCTTTTCACCAGGAAGTCTTTTAAATCAAATCTCATTCATGAAAGTCAGTTCTAAAGCAGTCCCATAGGTCATTAGGTTTTTTATTTCTAAAGGTCATTCCTTCATTTCAGATGAGTTCAACACATAAATGAGAGGTACTAAATAAGAAATTTTGTCTTCCCATATGAAGATCATCAAGATGTAATTATCAATTTTCAGAGTTGTAATTTTTTAGTTTAATGACTTTTATATCAAAATGTCATTTTGATATAAAATTCAATATGTAACTTATTTATATTTTTCCAAATGTAATTTTATGTTCTCATATGTAATAAATTCAATCCCAAGCTATCAAATGCAATCATTTTTGGCCTAAGTGGAGCAAAAAAATCCAAACTCCATGTCTTGATCAAACTACAAAATGCCAAAGAAGTCGGAGAGATAAAGAGTATCAGTGCCAATGTCCAAGGGGAAAAGTGAACATAGGAAAAGTGGGTAATTCAAATTGAAAATTAAAAACTACTAAGCTATAAAATCCATTCAAAACACCTCAAAGCAAGTCATTGCATCCATTCAACCATCATAAATTTCCAGCAGAGGAGAAATTTCAAGTTTTATGAGCATTTTGGGTCAAATTTCAAGGGCGTTGCACGTTTACACCCAGGAATTGCATGTTTACCCAAAGGAACTTTGTGTTTTCCTGAAAATTGTAGACCAAACAATGCAGGCAATGCGTGTTTACCCGGAGGCACTGCGTGTTTCCCCAAGCACTACACGTTCCTCCAAAACGATGCGCATTTGCACAAGGAGGGTTTCAAAGCATTTCACCACCTCCAGCATGCTTCATTTCCTCACCAAATTATTCAAAAGGCTTTAAATCAGTAAGTATATAGCACCAACAACACCAACATCCAAGTTATCCTTTAGGTATCCACTAATATGGAAGCACCAACTCCCACTTCTTCATACACTTGATCAGCTTACTAGAAGCACCCACTTCAAGAATTTGTTGCAAGCACTAACTTGTAGGAGGAACCAATCTCCAAGCTATCCTTCAAACAACATATAATAAAAAAGCACCAACTCCTTGTCTTGTAGGATTCAACCCATAATCCATTAGGAAATTAATTTCTCCCTATTATTTTCCCTCACTCAACCTAGTTTCATCTCCTTTTACAGCCAACTCTTGGCTCTTTTTCTCTTCAGCAGCATGCTCAGCAACTCACTGGTCTCTTGTAATTTTCAGCATACATATTAGCCATATTTTCTCATTGGTAGCCTTCACTCATACATAACCAAAACATTCCTCTTCCTTCTACTCATTTATCCCACTCTTCAATAGCACATTACACTCAGCACCCGTCCCTCATACATTCAGCATGTTATCTCTCCACCTTAGTTATTCCATAGGTCATTTTGGAATTTCTCATTAGTGCACTCATAGATATAGAGCTCTCTACTCAACTCCCAACAATGTTTCATTCCCCACCTGAACAATTGTAATCCTTAGTTTTGCTCAATTGTTGCACATAGATCGATGTTGGAACTATCATCTCCTCACTGTCTAAAGGAGAAGTTACTTCCAACATGGTTGACTGTCTCATTCATAGCCTGAGTATGGTCTCCATTACCTATCACTATGTCTCTACAAGGTATTTTGAACACACCATCAACATTCATAAATTCCTTGGTATGAAATCCCTTTCTTGAAAACTAATCTATTGTACAAATATTGTGATTAGGTATGACACACCCATATTGTGGAGAGAGACTCCATTTTTTTTCTTTAAGACTGATAGAGCTCGATAATTACTTTAGAATGGCATTATTAGCTTTAACAAATATCCATTACATGCAACGCTCTTTTTTTATTGAATTCATGGCATGAGGTACACTCTAGTATGGATAGTTATGATTAAGCCAAGAAATTCACTTCATTGTCCATCTTACTTTTCTAGATTCAATCACTGAGCCATTATTCCCATTTTAGTAATTTTGGAATGATATAGGTTTTATTAGAGTTCTCCAATTCTAATGATTCGCTAGATATATCTTTCTATGCCAAATATAGCACATAGTGCTAAGTTGGTTGTTGACTAGTTCAAACCTCATTATGCAAGTGTAGTGCACTACTAAATCTAGCAGACATGGAAAAATATAGCACACAATGCTAAAATGGATATCGACTCATTCATTTCCATAAGTGCTAAGCCCTCATCACTACACACTCAGGCCTAACCTAATTTTATATCCAAGCTTGCAACACTTAGCGCTTTTATAAACACATTCCCATGGTTCTTTGTTCAATCACACCTCAATGCTAATTTGGCCCTTTTAAATCGTCGGTCTTACAACGCATGATACCTTCACCAGATAGATCTCGGGAACACAATTTATTCATTTGATATAATTTCAATTGACAAGAATGTTTTTGTCCCTCAGTCACATTTCCATGATGTTTTCTTAAGGCTCATTGCTTCTAAATTCTCGGGGTCAATCCTCTTGAGTGATGTCATCTCTCAAATCCTCTAGGACAATTTTGTCTCCATATAATGGTGTACCTTTTTCTGTCTCCCTTGGCTTGTTTCCCAAAAAAATTTAACCATGCCCATTTTGAAATTGTCGAAGTCATACCTCTGGGGTGATGTGTCCTATGAGGTATGTTGCTATAATCATGGGCCAATCAGAAAATTGTCGGGGTTACATGTGTCTTCCACCATGTCATTGAGTCTCATGCCCCCTATCTATGCCAATGGGAAAATTGTCAGGGTGTTTGTCCACCCATTCTCTCATGTATTCCACCTATACTTCTCTAACACATGTCATGCTCCAAGTGATGCCATAGGTCACCTATTTTAGGCCCACTTGGCCACACGAAAATGAAAAATTTTCATGCCACATATCATCTTCCTATTGTTCCACATGTCCTAGAACTTTTAGATGTTGAAATCATGCTGAAATCATCCCAAAAATTTGAACTATTGATTTTTCACTTCCATCATGGCTCCATCTATATCTATCCACCAATAAAATTATGCCATTTGTCTTCTTCTAATAGGTCCATGTTTTCAAAAATCCACATCATGGTACAAAGATAGGGGGTCTGAGCCTTGGTTTTCCATGATTTTTCTTTGTAAATTTTTTAGGTAGGGACAAGAATTACCTTTGGATTCCCTAGAGCCATAATGTCAGAATATTTCTTATGAGTTTCCTTTGAAACTCCCAGGAAAAAGTTATGGGGTGTTGTGTCCCCTCGTGGTACTTCCTATGCCATCTCTCTTAACCTTCTAATTGGTCCACCTTTGCACTAGTTATACATAATCTGGGCCCATGTGCCACCTCGTCCTGGCACCTTATCACCTAGAAATGTTTACCTTGGGTGCACTTGGAAAATACCAAGGGAAATATTCTTTAGGGTTACATGTCCCTGTGGGACCTACCTAATGCGAACTTATTCCATTCAAATAAAATTCCAGGATTATTTTTCCTTACCACCATTTAAACCTTGACCTCTATGAGTTGTGGAAAAAATGATAGTTCTAGAGATGACTAAGTCTCTCGCCAATTTTGGACCAAGCCTTGACCTACAAAGTTTGACCGTCAATATTTTTTGATCTAGAAGGTAATTTTGAGACTTCATCATACTTTTGGAAATATATTTCTGAGAACTATCTAACTACACCATTTGCAGGAGCATCTAAGCTAATATCCTAAGGCAGAAATGTCTTCAAATCTATAACCCCAACCAAGGCTCTAGCTCCAACTGAATAAGCATTGCACCTCAGCAATCCCCATCACACCAATGCATCAAGTTGACATCAATTCCAACATATTGATGTCAACACATTGATTCTATATGCCATCTTATCAATTCCAAATACCCAAATAGGTCCTTTTGGAATTACACACTTTTCCTATAAGGGGACATTTAGGTTCTTGAATATGTACATAGGATTAAGAAATATTTACTTTGGGAAGGTATTAAGTCATATGTTAAAAAACTTTCAGTGAAATGTGTGTTATTCTAATAACATAAGGGAGATATAATCAATACCCTGGGGATCCTTCATCCATTAGCCATACCAAGCAAGTGTTGGGAATAATTTTCAATGGATTTTATTACAATTTTACCCAAATTTGAAGGAAAGAGTCTCATTATGGTAGTGGTATATTGAATTTCAAAGTATGCCCATTTTTTCTCTTATCTCATCCTTTTAAAGAAATTACACTAGCAGAAGCATTCATGGGAATAGTCCAAATTATACATGGAATACCAAAGATTATTGTAAGTGAGAGAGATCAAATTTTCATTGGAAATTTTCAAATGAATTATTTTATTTTTTTGGTACTCAATTGGCTGACAACTCGTTTTACCATCCTAAATCTGATCAGAAAACTAAGATTGTGAATAAATGCTGACAAATATATCTAAGTTTCTTTGAATTTTATAAATGGAAACAATGGGTCAAGTGGTTTCATTAAGAGGATGGTGGTACACCACATCTACCCATACTTAATAAAAAATGTCACAATTTATGGAACTTTATGGATATCATCCCCCATCAATCACATTACCCTTGAAAGGGACTATAAAGGCTCAAGAAATAGAGGGCCACATATGGAACCTACAAGAGGTTCTCAAATATTCAAGGACAACTTGGTTATGGCACAAAATAGGATGAAATAATAAGTAGATCAACATCACAGTGAAATGGAATTTGGAGTGGGGGATTGGGTATTTGTGAGACTACAACCATATAAATAGACGTCCCTTAAGAAATAAAATAAGGATAATGAATTAGCACCGAGGTATTATAGACCCTAAAATGTGTTGCAAAGGATTGGAAGTATGGCTTAAAAATTGGATTTGTCTCCATATTCATGTGTACATCCAGTATTTCGTGTTTCTTGCTTAAATAAGTAATCGATGACAAGAATCCATATCCGAACTATTCTACCATAGATAAATGAATAAGAGAAAATAATTCTAAAACTAGAAACAATCTTGGAAACAAGAACTAAGTAGATAAGAAATCAAGTAATTTCTAAGTACCTTATAAAATGGAAGAACCTACCAGTAGAATAAACAACATGGGAAGATGATGTGTTCATGTAGAAACACCCACACATAGGAAAGTGTTGATCACAACACTTCTTTGAAGGTGAGGAGTATTTTAAGCCTTGTATAAGAACCATGTTAACCCTCAAATACCTTATTAATCCCTAAATATTGAGTGATTACATTTCTATTGTTATATTGTTATGTAGGTTAGAACCTCTCATGGTCCCATTTTGTTATAATTGTACCATTTGTCTCCTATATGTGTGTGTGTGTGTGTGTGTGTGTGTGCGCGTGCGCGCGTGTGTGTGCATGTGTATATGTATATGTATGTATGTATGTATATGTATACATACATACATACATACATATACATACATATATACATATATATATATATATATATATATATATATATATATATATATATGTACACACACACACACACACACACACACACACACACACATATATATAATACTGAGGAGTGTGTTGGAGAAATTAATTTCTTAATGAAAACAACTAATCACCTAGACATTACTTATCAACCCAGGGTTTCACCTGTTTATTTCAAGGTTGTCCACATAGTTTGTGCAAGAAATGGTGCTAATGTATTTCGACTTGTATGAACCTAATAAAAAGAAAAGACATATGAATGAAGGGAATAGCTCACACTTGCTGAAGGAAACAACTTACTCTTAGCTTATAAATTTCAAGTCTAAATGAACAAAACTACTTAGGAAATCAAAATCGTTAAATCTCCTATTAAAGAAGTAAAGAAATCCAATAAATTATAAAGTTTTTTCCTAGGGAACAACACTATACCCATAAATCAATTCACCATAAATGATATCAAATCTTCATAATTAATAGATCTATTTTAACCAATAGGAATCAACAAAGAAAAATACCATTCCAAGAAACTGATGGAAACAAGTCTAATTCTATGATATCAACTATAACTGATGTAACAATCACTTTAACAGTGAATATGATTAATGAAAAATATATATATAACAACCAAATAATTAAATAATAGAAACTGAAAGTGAAATACAAACTTATTGATACATCAAAGGATAGTATACGTTCTAGGTTCAGGCCCAAAATCATTGGAATTCATTGCCTTGTAGCTAACTTAGTGCGACACATTAAAATTGAACAACAAAAGTCTTCATTAAATCATAACGAGCACAATAAATGTCTATAAATATTAAAATATAGATCAAAATTGTCACAACTTTTATTCAAATTCTTCAACCTAAACTACTAAGGTTCAATTCCTCTTTTATATTACAAAATGATTTTATTTCAAATAGAAAGAGATCCTAATAATCTAAGGATTCTTGGGATGCTTAATTCAAATCATGAAAATATCCATTGTTTCCTTGAATAGTTGAGCTAGGATCTCTTCTTCAACTGATTTGTTCCTGGATAGAATTCAATCTCGTTTGGCTAAATATAATTAATTCGAACAACTCTGCATAGTCCGCTTCTCCTTTACTATTCCATGGAACAAAATCTGATATCAAATATTCATGTTCAAATAAAAATTCAAACCATAAGTAAACAACTTTTTTCGTGATCTAAATCGATTCATCAAAGAGATATAGCAATGAAAAGCTATTAATTTTTTTTTGGAATCTATATCACACGAATTATTATATTATCTATGAACACAAAAATATTGGAAAACTAATATAAAGATAAGAGAATTAGGTAAGAAAATGTATCAATTTTGAAGCCCAACATCACTCCTCAACTTACCTATTTGCATGACCTCATGCAAACAAGTGATTAACATGAAGAGAAGTTAGGGAATAAGCTAGTTAAGGGTCTTCTCCATAATGTCGAAATCCATTTTTTCTTAATATTTCTTGGAAAGAAATGTACTTACCTGCCTCGGTCAAGTCATATTAATATTTGTAATCAGATTTAGGACACCAGATCATAAGGCACTTGTATCTGCACCCTATCCAGCTAGGAACTTCCTCCAACACCAGATGAGCATAATATTGTGCCCTTCTCATTGCGGACTAAAAATTTAGATAACTAAAAGGTTCTCTATTTTTTATTTCTCCAGATGATACATGTCATCTCTTCTTAGCCCCTTGAATGGCTTTAACCCTAATGTCTCCCAGGTACTCTAGTCCTGACTGCAGAACGTCATTATAAATGGATGCCAAAGCATCAACAACACTATATTTTTCCATTAACCTCTTATGACAAACAAGTGTACATAAAGGATTTCGTGTCTCTCCTCTAACTCAGAGGTTGAAGTTGAGCTCTCTTATTTTAAAAACATTATATACCTTAGCCCATTTTATCTTATTTCTAGAAAATGATATAAAATATTGAAACTATACACCCCTTATAAAAGGAACAATGCTCTCATGTACCTATTCTTCCAATAAGAAATTGTGAATCTACAGTTCACATAAAAGTTACTTTGTAGAATCACCCTACTTATGAAATATTTTTAACAAAATCTAAAACATCGCTAAATTCATATGGTTGCCCTCACCAAATGGCCTTGAATTTTAGCAATAAATACCATTCTAAAAAAAATAAAGAATAATTTTTGGTTGGGTATCTACACGATAGAGCATCAGATTATATGGAACATATTTATTTCATTTGTTTCATGGCCTTTTCAAGCTGACCTTCCAGAGACTGGATATTCTTCTTAGTTGTTATCAACTTGGCATAAGTTTCATCTTCTGTAACTTTTAATTCCTTAAATTTTTAAAGCATCTCTTGATTCTCCTTTTGAGGTACTACCTCTCTCTGATATCATGTTATAAATTCTCATCGTTCCTCCATCTTTTTATGCAGAACCTGAATAGTACAATTAAAGGAGTATATGGAAGCACATGTTCTGTTTGTGCACTTATTTCAATGAAGGTGGGTGAATCTGTTTGGATCCCTTATTCAGTAGTCAAAAAATTAGTATTTAATGTGTTTGGTTTAGTTTGAGTTCCCACAGTAAAGGAAACAACAAAGTATTCAAATTCATTTTGTGTTTCATTTTCCCAGACTTCCTTCTTCTTATCATTTCTCTTCTCATGATGCCTTTGGCACTTATTATCCCACTACCAGTTCTTCAATTTCCATATCTACATTTGTAGCTTCTCATTCTCCTTTCTCAATAGATTTGTCTCTCTATTGGTATTACTTTTCCTTTTAACCTTCATTTATTTGTCAATATTTTGTGTAAAATATTTTACCAGAGTGGTTGGAGAAGAAGAAAGGAAAAAAAAATGTACGGGCTCATGATTTTCAACCATCATTTCCTTGGAATATTCATATGTAGAACCAATTATAAGTTCCATAAGGTATTTATCAACCTGGGGTTTAGTCAAAAAGTAAATATTGACTTCTGGTCCCATGTTCTCTGAATGATATCGTAAAGCTACTTCCTCAAGGGAGGAGTGTTCCAGGATAGTTGTAACATAATCTACAAAAAATTCTTGAAGGAAAGTATTCTCAGGTTATCTTGAGGGTTCTAAAATGATGGTGGTTATGGATTTAGGAGGAGAATTAGGTGACGTTTTTTGTTCAGAAGGATTTTCTGAGAAACCTGCAGTTTCTTTAAAATTCAGAGAATTCAGAAAGCTTTCTAATCCTTCCAAAACTTGATTTGCCTCAATTTATTGTTCTTAAGGAGAATCCTCTTCATGGGTCTCCTTTGTATCAATAAATTCTTGAGTTTCACTCCCCTCTAGCGGCTGTTCAGAGGAATCTATAGAATTTCGAGATTTAGCCAACCTATTCAATCTTCTCCTTTTTCAAGGTAGGGAGGTCAAGAGGGAAGTCATTCTTTTCTCTTCACTAGTTAATTATTGGGGAGATGATGTTTGTGTTTTTCCCTATGAGGTACCTTCTACCATAACGTTTTCTTTTTTATTGGCCTCCTCATTCTTGTTTGGTTGCTTGTTACTAGGTAGAATGTTTTGAGAGTTTACAATGGGTGCTTTAGTTCTGGTGGAGCCTCGGGATTTCCTATGAACTCTTCCCAGTTCAATTGTGCTCAATTCAAAATTCTCACAATTATCAATTTTATAAGCTCATGGTGACTCACCACTTAGGATTTATCCTTGGACCTTTTGAGTCTCAAAGTAGTTTCATGCAATAGTGAATTCATAAAATAAGGCAGGTTTAGGATTACATTCCGCCTCAATGCTGCCATTAACTTAAAATTTCATCCTCTTACCACATTGTACCGACCATCGCATGTAATGTACCTTTGTACGAAGTTAGGTAATTCCTTCCATGGTTCTGGAAATGAGTCAGGATTGTACCCTTTTCCCTTTCTGAAAAGTTCCTCTCTAGGGTTTGCAAACAAGGATGGTGCGCTCTATAGCAGAGTATGTATTTTGAGCCACTTATCACCTTTTGTGGAAAGGCCGATTGTTTATGCCAAATATTCTTCATACACATGTATTTGTATGCAATTAACCATTATTATTCCATTTCTCATATTTATTGTAAATTCCAGGGGACTTCGTTATCAAAGCCTTGTAATAGTAAGAAATAATCTAACCACCCTACTTCGTCCATAATACTGTGTTCTTGCTCGAAAATTCATAAGTGAGAAGGTTCACTATGCACTGAATTACCACCCATTTCAGTTGTTTCTCAGGAAGCAATTTTGAAGCTAGGAAAAAAAAAATTCAACAAATACAGGGATAAAAGTCTTGCACATAATATAAAATTCAAAGCACCACAACATGCAATAATGTTAAAAAAATTTAAGAGCTTAATTACGTATTTTAGCCTTGCACCCCTTCCTCCCCCCAACCCCCCATGAAATTAAAGGTTTCCCATGACCTTCCATCATGAATTTGATTTATTGAGACAACTCACATGACAAATCAGATAAGAATGTATTAATTGATCATAATAGAATTACCGTCAAAAAATTATAAATAAATGGTGAGGCGTGTGACGTAGTTATTGGATGCATTAAATGTAAAGAATTCTGACGGATGTCACATTTACGAAACCCAAAGCAATAAAGCGGAGTGAAATCATATGGAGATATTTTGAACTTTGATCATGGATAAGACAAATTTTGTTGAAAGATTACCCTTAGAGAAAGGGAAAATAAATTTAGAGTAGACTTAGTATCTTTTTCAAAAACAATTACATCCCTGATATGTAAAGTTAAAATTAATCGTTCATTCATACTCATCATTACCACTTTCCAAGGAAACATTTAATAGGGTTTCCATAATAATTCAACGATTTTCCTTTATTATTGGTAAGGGAGAGAAAAATGGCTAATTTTATATGGAAATTTCAAATGTACTTAAATACAATAGGCATGTCCTCTGCTACCAGTAGGAAGCCATAGCCTCAACATGGTTTCCTTTTAACCCATTGGTATGATGGATCCCCATTCTACTAGAAAATATTCATAGCTTTATTTTTCAATTATCAACATAAGGTCATTGTTCTGGCGTGGTGACCAGTTGATAACAATTCCATTCACCATAACTAATGGGGCAAACAAGTTGACTCGTGATGAGACCTCTTGTCCTTTGACCCAAAGGTCGAAGGCCATTACCCTGGCTTGGTGACCAAAGTGGTAATGTCACCACATTAGATATTATGATCATGGTAGGTCGACTCGTGATGAGACCTCTTGTTGTTTGTCTGATTTTCTTCTTCCATTTTTATTTATTAGTATTTATATATTTTTATTATTTTTGTTTTTTTATGAGAAAATATTAGTGACTGGGGTGGCTCATCGACTCCTTAAGAGTCAGGGATGGTGTAAAAATTATTGTAATAATTACCTTTTTAGCTTTCCATTTTGATTCCCAAAATTTATTTTTCAAGGAGATCGAAGAATTATAAGAAACTAAAATAAAATAAAAAATCTTCGAGTGGTGATTGAAGAGATTAATTATAAATATATTTATGTATTTACAATATCAAGGTTATCATTGATGTCAATATGACATTGAGTGATACGTCAATATTATTGAGATGCCTGGTCCGGATGATGTTGTCACGCCTCTTGGTTAATAAGGATGCCATTAATGATTATGTGCTTACTCTTGATGAAGAAGAATGGATCCAACATGATGTCAAGATGACATGGTTGATGGAGGACCATTTCATGATGTGGAAAATGTCTAGGGACATGACATGAAGAATACTTGATGACATTATGACATGGATGACATCATGAGCCTATGATGAAGAAGCCTAATAAGAGGAAGCCTATCCATGAAGAAGTCTACATTGCCTACCTCCAATTTTGCACCAATAAATGAAAGTCACATTAAAAATTATTTTTTACTACCTTAGAGGTATACTTTCACTATGAAGCCTACACCACCTTTTAGATCATAATTTTAGCTTTCTAACGAGCTCTTACTTGGATGGAAACTCCAAGTGGTTTGGGAGATATGAATTTTTCAAGTTAAGGAAATAATTTTGTCCTTGAGCCAACTTGTGCTAGCCTACTCATGTCGGCCTCCCACCAAGTGATGTGTCTCTTCACCTTAAATGAAAAATATGTATAAATATGAGGATAGAAACTCAATTTTGGCATCATTTTTCGGTGATCACTTCAGAGAAAAAACACAGAGTAGAAAGGAGGTTGAGGAAAGTTATTGTTTGGGCTGATTTTCGTGTTGAATTATCATTCAAGCTTAAACAAGGAGCTCAGACTACAGAACATCAACCTGTGGATAATCTCAAAAGCTTAAGGAAAAATAGTGACCTCAGATTCGGATTGCGGACCTCTTTGAAGGCTTGTTGAAACTTGGATTAGTTTTTGGAGGACAAATCTGTGAATTTGTCCCTATGGAAGAGCATAAATTTAAGACCTTAGTCCTGTGGAAATTCGGCCTATTATAGGCCTGAAACTTGGCCCTGTGGAAGGTATGTTATAGACCTGCAATTTCAGCCAGTTGTAGAACTAGGATCAGTGCAGGACTTTACCTAATTGCAGACCTTTGGATAGAACTAAAATTTCAACTGACCTGCACTTGCGGACCTATAATAGCATCTGTTGCAGACCTGTGGAAGCACTATTTTGGTCACCTATAATTTTGAATCTTCTAGCACATTGTTGGAGTTTTTGGAAACAATTAAAAGCAGGGTTCTAAGGAATTGTCTGTAAGTGACCTAGTGACAGATTTGAAAGAACATTTAGTAGCTTTTGGCATAATTTAAGAGCAGGTTTTTGGGCATTGTTTGGACAACATATTGGATTTCTTAGTATTGTAAGCTTAAGACCATCATCTTATAGAAGTATCTTGAATACCTATTTAGATAATTTGAAACAGTTTACTATGCTAAATTATTGGATCATTTGAGCATTGTTGGAATTTTTCTTGGAGTGCTCTTGTTGAAGACTTGGAGATTGTTCTGAAGTTATTTTTGGAGAAGGAAATCTTGGATTTTAGTGTGCAGATAAATACATTCTTGACTGGGATTTATTGGGCATAATTATTGGACTTGATTGAACGAACTTGTTGGGTATGATGGGTAGCCTTGTTAGGCTTGAATAGACAGAACTTGCTAGAGTCTCCACTCTTGAACATAATAAGGCCAAGATGAAGCACACTCTAAATACACATTGAATAATTTGAAGACTTGTACCTTGAAGATATTAAATAATATTCATTGAAGAACCCTTCTAGCAGCAATATTGAAGGCATCATATGAACAATGTGTAGAAGACTTGTTGTGCATATTTGAAAGCAGTTTTTGAAGCATATTAAATTAGAACTTGAAAGTGACTTGGAGCAACATATTAAAGACACATCTTGGAGTAGAATTCTTGGAAATTAAATATACATCTTGAATTGGATTTGGATGTTCTTGAACATACTTTGGAGAGTCATATATAAGCCTATATTACCTTGGATATTACCTTGGGGCAAGCATTGTTGAAATACCTATTGAAAGCTCTTGTAGAAATATATTGAATATTTTTTGAAGACTTGATGCGGGCATCTTAAAACTGATATTGGAGATATTATTGGAGACCATGATGCATTGTTGATTTCATGATGATTTAACCTTGAATAAAAAATTGTTTGGGTGACATTAAGAGCATTGGAGACACCTTCATGTGAAGAATAAGGTTTTTTTTGATGAAGTAACGTGGATACTAAGTGAGGGGATATTTGAAGATTGGCAGGGCTTGTTGAAGAATACATTAGGAGTTGTGAAGTATAACCAAATATATCTTGACGAATTGAAGCTGGAGGTTGGACCCTCATAGAGACAAGGTTGGTGCCTTGGAAGATAGGGTTGGAACCCTAGAGGATAGGAGTCCTCAATAGACCAGGTTGGAGCTTGTACTAGATATAGGGTTGAAGCCCTTGAGGTTGGTGCGTCAGAATTGACAAGGTTGGAGCCTTAGAAGTCCAAGTCAGTGCTTGGAAAATATAGGTTGGAGCCTAGGAGATTGAAGATCAGTGTCTTCATCTAGGGTTGGAGCCCTACACATATTGTACTCGATTTATTGTAAAGAATAAATTAATAAAATCATTTATTCTTATTGTTCATTTTGTGTTCTAAATATAAGTGATCTAACTAGTAAAAATAACAATTGAAAATAAATATTGATTCACCCCCCCTCTCAGTATTTCCAACATCCAGAACTTTATTTGTACTTTCCACCTATCTATTTTCTTGAGGATGGTAAGGTGAAGTAATTAAGTTATTAATGTGATATTTTTGCAAGGTAGCAGAAATTTTGTGGGCACTGAATTGTGACCTCCCATCTATTACGATCCTTGTAGGAAATACGACTCAAATAGAAAATTAATAATTGCCTCTTATATAACCTTTGAGAGAGCTAAAGACTGCACCCATTTAGTTACATAGTCTACGCAAACAAAAATATATACTTTCTGATTTGACGGTGGGTTGAAGGGGCCCACGAAATCCAACACACATATTTCAAAAGTTTCAAGTAAAAATTGTGATTACAGAGGAATTTCATCAGCCTGAACGGGGTGACCCATCCCCTGAAAATTATCACAGCTCTGGACATATTTCTTGGCATCTTTAAATATTGTGGGCTAGTAATAGTCTGTCTGTAAAATTGTATGCCAAGTTCTTCGATCAGAAAAATTTCCACCGTAGGGTTCATCTTGAAAATATTTAAGAATATCATAAATTTCATATTCCCTGATGCATATTCAGATTTGAAGATCATAACCTGTATGGAAAAGGTACTCATCGATCCAGTATAACCACGCACTGCATTGAATGACGATATTCGTTTCCTGGGACACTAATTATGATTTCAATTTCCCTACTGCCAAGTAATTGGCAACATCAGCATACCAGGGTGTTTTGACTATCATAGCGAATAGATGTTCATCTGGAAACTAGTCTTCCACAGGTGAAGAGTCAATTGCTAACGGAATTTTGGATAGAAAACTTGCAACAATATTTTCCTTCACCGAGTGATATTTTATGGTGATATTTAAGTCCTATAATAATAACAATCAGCAAGTTATTCAACCATTAGTAACAAGATCATTGGGTAAATACCTAATGGCGATATGATCCATATATAAAAAGGTTGGGTATCCTGTTATATAGTGACGAAACTTATTGATAGAATAAACAATAGCTAAGAATTATTTCTCCATCATTGTATAATTTAGCTCTTTCGGTGTAATATTATTACTGATATAATCATTAGCTTAAGGCTTTTTATATTCTTCATTTCCAAGTACAACCCCTATTATTGTATCTGATGCATCGAATGAAATATGGAATGGAAAATTCCAACCTGGATTGCATAACATGAGGGTTGTTGAGACCAACTTTTTCAGATCTGCCAAAGAAACACCACACCTGCCAATCCACTCAAATTCCACATTTCATGTCAATACATACAATGGTAGTACTATTTTTGAAAAATTTGCAATAAAATGGTAATAATAACCAGCATAGCCAAGGAAACTACACACCTTAGTTGGTGTACGAGGAGTAGGAAGTGTAAGAATTACCTCAATATTTTTTGGGTCTACCTGAATGCATGCAGCAGAGATGTAATTCCCTAGACCTATGCCTTATATCATCATCATATGGCTTTTTTCATTACAAAGGCATAATCTCGTAGCTATGCACCATTCAAGAACTTTTTCTAAATTCTACAAATCTTGGTCAAATCCTCTATCTTAAGGAGTGAAAGAATCCATGTATAATTAAATCCCTTCACTGATTAAGTCAAAAAAAATACTTAATATTTCCCTCTAAAAATTTGTTGGTGCATTGCACAACCCAAATGGTAAAACCTTGTATGCAAATTTTCCCCATGGATATGTGAACATGGTTTTGTCCTGATCTTTAGGAGTAATATGGATTTGATTGTATCTGCTAAAACCATCCAAAAAAAAGAGAAATTTTATTTCCTGCAAGAGTGTCAAGGACCTGATCTACCAATGGAAGAGGAGAGTGATATTTTTTTGTAGCTTTATTCAATTTTTTGTAATCCAAAGAAATTCTCCATTTGCCATTTTTCTTAGGGACTACAACTAACGGTGAAACCCATTGATTGTCAAAATAGGATATATGAAATTAAAATCCAGGAGTTTCTACAATTATAGTTTTACTATATCCCTAAGGTGTTGATGTTATGCAGGAAAATCCTCTATGCGGACATAAACGATCCCTCTAGCCCTAGGATGGGTCTAGTAACAACAGGGAAAAATCTAATTCCTACTTTCCTAAATTGTAAATGGACATAGATCACATATAGATGACCTACATCCATATGATTTTTCTCCTCGCTCGAATCCTATGATCCTTTGCTCTTCTTAGTCAGATCCACGTTGTTTCTAGTGCTTATTTACCTGCACAAGAGATCAAACAACACACAACATGAAATCACAACACGTATTTCACATAAAAAATCTATCTAGTTGATCAAGGATTACTATAAATCAAATCATGCATCATAGACAAGAGTGGAAAGTAAGAATCAGTTGTATCATAATAATATAAGATGGGGAGTTACAACTTGCACCTTGATGTCGTAGCTCTCCTTCAACAGGTCTAGATCCAATCACGTCTTCAAAGCGCTCATTTAAACTTGATACAAAAAGGCCAAAGGTCTCAATTCTCCTTCAATGCCTATAGCAAAAATTCTCTCTCTGTTGTTCTTATATCTCTGCTCTAACTAGCAGAGGTATGGGAGGATATCCATTTTATAGTGAAGGGAGAGGGAACATGGATCCACTTAAGGTGAGGAAATGGTTTATCTACTTGGGTGGTTTCTATTTGTACGAACAATAATCCCAAAGGGAGAATCTTGGCCCTATCCCCATCAGCAAACAACCATCTCTCTGCCTACGAAGCTTCTAGATCTCGAAGCTTCATTTCCATTTTTTAAAACATTCCAAAAGTGGATCGGCATAGGTATTATCTCCATATTGGTGTCAATCGGCACTGCTCCAAACTAAATATGAAAAATCAACGCAAGTGAGACAAGCAAAGGGCGCATTGATCCAAATGAATATGTTTTTAAGGAGCTACTCGAGGAATGGTTAATAGAGAGTTTTTTAGTATACTATAAGGGATATAATGGCACATTTTCATGATGGAAAATAGACACAGGTGTCACTGTCAAAGGTCCTCCAGGATTCGGGAATAAAGAGTACAGGGAGAGTGACAATTTTTTGTGTAATAGATGCCCCCTAAAGCATGAACGCCAAACGAGAGTGAGGGGTGAAATTCTTTACGAGTACATGGCAGGAACAAGACGTCTTCGTCAGAAAACCTACGAAATCAAGCACATATATACATAACTGAAATATCTGAGATAAACACAGACATGAAGTATGGACACAGCCATATGTTAGTCATCAGTAATTTTTTTCCTTGATGATGACTAATTGACTATCCCAAGATTTCTAGAAACAAGGTTCATAAAAATTGTGAGTTCTTGAAATCTCACTACCTTCATTATCCTCTAGATAATGTTTCACTATCTCATCACTCCATAATGTCTAGCTTTGCTTACTAGTCCCAGAAAACCCATTAGATGCTTGTATCACCCATTTTGTTCATATATATTCACCTTTGGCCCAAATCCTCTGTTTTGTTTTACCTAAAAATTCCCCACTACCACCTAAGCCTACCAATCAAACAACTTTGTTATTACTCCCATGATACTCTCAAACACCGATGGTCTCAAATCGTCTCTATAGACCCTTTGGATAGTCAAGTATGTGGGATTTTATATCTTCAATACACTAAGCTTATCATGGATCCTATATTACACTTGGTGATCCGTAAGTCTAAGTTTCAGTTCAAAATCCAAATCCTAGAGAGCCTCCACTAGGACACTTAGAGTTTCATGAGTCTTAGGGTGGATTTGGTATCCTTCAAATCTCTGTTTTATACCTACAAGGAGGCTGCTTTCAAAAAAAAGGGACAGAGACAAGTAACTTGGTCCAAAACTAATAAAGAGATCCTTTAAGGAAGGTATTCAATCTGAAGCATAATTCTGGTAAGGGGACAGCTGCCCCTTGCTCAATTTCCTGCCAGGAAAACCAAAAGGGCCAACATATCAGATATGAGGTAAGGCAAAAGAGGAAGAAAATCATCATAGGAAGATCATTAGTAGAAAAAGGACAGCAACAAGCATGGGTTTTGAGAGATCAGGGTTAGACGATGTTGTTTGCCAAAACGAGGAATAAATGCTAAGGTTGCAAAGGCAAATGTTACCTAACCCCCCAATGCACAATTAGAATGATAAAAGAGTTTTTGATATGTTTTCTAGAACTTAGAAGATAACACTGTTTATCTTTTTATGAGCAGCCCTCAAAACCATGAATTTGGAGAGAAATGATAAAATGATCAAAGGATGATAGAGCCTCCTTCATTACAGAAGATGGCCACCAGAGATTCCCAAATCACCTCTCTAGGGCTTTTCAAGAACAACAATGTTTCACCAGCACTGAAGAAGGAATGGAAAATAATATCAGTTTAAAAAGGCTAAATTCCCAAAATGCAAAACAGAGGTCTTCAAGGTAAAAAAAAGAAGACAAGCATAGGGTTGAAACTCTGAAAGTACCCAAGTCAATTCCATGTCACAATATTATTTTCTTACTATGGGTAAATGAGATTGTCACTACCTTAAAAATAGAAGAAAAAATGAGGAAACAGTCTTTAGGTCACCAACAGTCAAAGAATGCCAAAGAAGGTTAAGAGCAAGTTTTTTTTTCTTTTTTATTTTTTAGTTTGACTAAAGCATGCTGATAAATAATTGCTTAGTACCCAAGTGATCAGAATGAATAAGGGTAAAATGACATTAGCACATCAACACCACCAGAAGAAAAAAGTGCCTTGAGGAAGTTTCTCAAAACCCTCCAAAAGATAAAGGTTATGAGACAAATGAAAAGGGACCTAGACATTACAAAAGTTGGTTTTATGGTTTGATTTATTTTTTCTCAAAAGCATAAAGGATTTTTAATTTCTCAATTTTTTTATTTCCCGCACTTGGAAAGAAGAGAAAAAACTCCAAAGAGAGAAACCAGGGTTTCTGGGCCATTTTTGGGCAAAATTGTCAAGCGCTGCGCAAAATCCAAGCGCTGCACAAAAGAGGAGCTAGCGCTACGTAAACTACCATCCTCACCGTTCATTTTTTCACGGCACTACGAAAATTGATCTTTGGTGTTGCGCAAAGTTCAGGCGTTGCGCAAACGCAGGCCCAACTCGCCCGAAAACCGGAAATCTGTGCCTTTTTACCAAAATGCAATTCCTTCTACCAGGGTGCTATGCAAACAAGCCGCCTAGCCGCCCGACTGACATGCAGGGGCCACCCATTCCTCCAAGCACTGTGCAAAAAGGCCGCCCATTCCTCCAGGCACTACACAAATATGCCACCCATTCTTCCAGGCACTACACAAACAGATGGCCTGACTTGCCCAGACAGTGTGCAGACCGCCCGGCGCTGCGCAAAACACCATTCAGCCTCGTCGGTGCTGTGCAAATAGGCAGCCTGACCCGCCCAGAATATGGGTGCTACGCAAAGTTCAAAGATGTGCCAAAGGTGTCAGAAGGACCCTAATGCATGAATTTATCCTTCAAAGGTGCCTCCAAGACTGAAGAAAATTGAGGAAAGTGGTAAGCGACTTTCCTCTTTGATTCCCCAAATCAAATTTGCAAAAACGTCTTGTTTTTAGTGGTGAAGGTAAAAACCCTAGGAGGGTAAAACCCTAGGAGGGTAAAACCCTAGGTCAAATTCAAAGAGAAAATTTGCACTCCTGAAACTAAATTTGATAGCAGAAAGTATAGGAGGAAATTAAGGCTATTACTATATTTGTGATTAAACTCCTCAAGCTACAAAAATCGCTCAAAACCTCAAAATTCATCTCCTAGCTAAAATTGAACTCAATTTCATTCCTCACTTGGTTCTTCCACTAAAAAGCCTCAAATTTCCAAATTAGTGTCCCCCATCACCATGTCAGAGATGGAAAACAACAGTGGTAGTCAAGGAAATCAAAGACCTTCAAAATCAAAGCACAAGGGAGGGAAAATTAAGAGGTTGGAACCCCAGAATACAATGGCTATCACATCCTCTCCTAGGATCTTTTCATGCTTCCAAAACACAAGGTTTTTTCAATTCTGTGATAGGGTCAAGCAGGTGAAGATAAATCCTGAGCTTACAAGGCTCCTCATCCTTAATTTTAAAAGCAAACATTCAGACCTTGCAGGGATAAAATTTGAGATTTCAGCAATGTCCATATGTGAGGCCACCGGTATCCCTTCAGTGGGTGAGAAATGGTTCAAGAATGGTAAGCTAGAAAGAGATTTTTTTTTTCCATTTCTCAAAAGGAGGTATAGACAGGGCAGTATCACTATTTTTCCTTTCCCACATCTCAAACACAGGTATGCACCTTTGATGTTGGCTATCATGAGGTATTTCACCTGTGAGGGGAGATACTCCAGGGTCTATACCTATCATCTTAGACTCCTTATGAATTTTAGAGGGGTGAAGGCACTTGACCTACCCTACTATCTCTATAGGAGTATTATGAAAATGTGTTCTGTTGTTCAAAGGAGGAGTTTTCTCCAACAAATTTCTAGCTTTTTCCACCGTTCCTTGATCAAGATGGTGGTTGAACATCAGCTAGAACAGCAGGGTGTACCTTGGGATGCTTTCATAACCAATGAGTTCTTTTCAAACCCACATCATCCTCATCAAACACATCTACCTTCATCATCTGCACAAGTACCCTCACCACAAGCACACATCCCTTCCTCTCCTTCTCTTGATGCATCAAATGAAGCAGGAAGCGAACATGAAGAATCACATGGAGATCAGGGTGAGGGAGAAGAAGTCAGTGAGGCAAACACATAATTAAATGAAGAAGAGGCAGAGGATATGGGAAGTGATGGGGAAAAAAATAATAAAACACAAGGAAGTGAGCATGATGAACAAACAGATTAGAAACAGGATGAAGAATACAGTCATCATAATGCACAACGCATCCAAGGAAATGTTCATGACAGTCTTGACAGCTATCAAGACTGTCATGACACTAATCAGTTTTTAGATGATCAAGAAACTCAAAGTGATAATGCATAAAATGAACAAGTAAAAAACCTCAGTAAAGAAAAAATACAAGATGAGTCTGATGGCAGTGATGAGGGTCAAAGAAATGATGAAAACATGGTCAAAACTACCATCATCACCCCTCACATATGCACATACTACGGAGACAAAGAGATGTGTTTGTTGCCTCAAAAAGGAAAAGGGCCATCTCTCTTCAAGCTATCAAAATAGTGGACAAGGGAAAGAAAAAGGTGGGAAATATTGGGCAGCAAGGAAAGGTAAGGAGGCGTAAGATACTGAAGAAAACTACTAAAGGGCCTGAATTCATTAACTTAGACAGTGATGAGCAGGATGAGGAGATGACCACTAAAATTTTGCTCCTAGAGAAAGATGAACAAATCAAAGAGTGGGAGGAGGATTTTGAAAGAACACGACACATCATTCAATACTATAAGAATGAGCATACGTACTTCAAGAAGATCAAGAGAGGCATTTCTCTCCAAAAGAAGATGACTAAGCACTACGCAAAGAAGAACAGGCTTGCATGTGCCAAACTCAAAGAAGCCCTCCTTGAAATAAAAAACCTAAAAAGAAAAAATGAGCATGACAGCCTTGGAATTTTGGCTAAGGCCTCTCAGCAATTATCTAAAAACATCTAAGGAGGGTCTCCACCAATTTTGAAGGAATTTGGAGAAGATTATGTTTTTTGTAAATTTTTGGCCTACTTTGCGCAGAGCCACTGGTGCTACGCAAAAATTTGGGGCATCCTCTGGAGGAAAAATTGATATTTTTGGATTTTTCATGAAATGCACATCATCCACACAAAATTTCATAGGATTTGGAGCTGTTTTAACCCCTCAAAAGTTCAAAAAACACCTTTCTGCCCCTGTTTTAGGCCTGGCTCTGTGCAAATAACATACTGGAGATTTTTGCATTTTTGATAGGGTTACAGGAACTGGATCAGGAAACTACAAGCCTTTTTGGAAAGTAGACTCTTCAAGCTTTCCAACGAGCTATCACATAGCCAAATCTGACATCAGGAAGTGGTCCAAAAGCTAGTTGCAAAACAACCTATTTTCTGCAAAAATGGCGCTGCGCAAACACACTGACTTAGGCCAAAAAGTCAACAAAAGACACTGATTAATGGAAAAATATTTTTTTAATATTTTCTTGGAAAAATCACTCCAAATTTGATTGAGGAGTTATGTTTTGATGTTTTTCATTTATTAGCTTATCTATTATGTGTCTTGGGCCTTGCATGGTCATTAAGCACATTTATGACATTTATGACCGAATTAGGGTTTCTGGAAGCCTCTTATGGTTTCCACCTCCTCATTTGATCCATAAATAGAGCATGAGGCTCTTATGTATTTGGTTGGATTTTGATGACTTATTCTCAAGTAATACATAGTCTCTTGGAGTTTTGAAAATAATTTGATGTCTTGGAGCTCATGCATGCCTTGATTTGTTTATTGATGGAGGAGGACTGTTTGTAGGATCCATAAGCTTGGTTGATGGTGATGTGTTTATCTTTTGTTCATGTTTTCTAGTTTTTTTGTTATGTTTCCATTTTTCTATGTTGCATTAGGACACAGAATTTAGACTAAGACATGTTTTCTGATGGCACCTTATGTCTGTTTGTTCTTCACTGCCTTAATGTTTTCTTCTGCTAGGATATGTTATAGAATTCATCTTTTTCTCTCTAAGGATTTCCTAAGCTTGTCTATTTATTGAATGATTTATATCAGTTGGTATCAAGCATGATTTATGGCTAGCCCTACATATTTTTTTCCACTAAAAAATCTGTTCTTGGAGTCATCTCTTCAAAGCACCATTACCTAGGTTTGTCAAAGAAGTCTGTTTCAATCATGCTCTTTGAATTGTCTTAGCTAATTGTTTTAAAGGATATTCATAGCTATAATCTTGGATGTTCAGGGTTTCTCTCCTTCTATGATTGTAGTTATTTTTGCATCTTTAATGTTTTCTGTTCTTGATAATGAAATCCGTGAAAGTTGAATAAGTTTCTTGCCTTTTCTGTATTTCATTTGAATGTTTGTCTTGGATAATTATCTGCTTTAAGTCTAAATCAAAGAGTTTAGGATTTCCTCTTCCTTTGATTTCTTCTCTATGCTTATGATTCTTCTAACTCCTTTAGTTTAAGTATATGATAAATAATTCTTTACTGCTCTTTGTCAAAAATTTGTTTCTCAAAATTAATGTCCATCTCATGATCCTTCAAACCTCAAAGATCCACCAACCAAGCTAGATTTTCCCTACAATACTTCCTGCTCCATTTATGAACTTATCATGACCTTGTTAGACTCCATTGCCCAATGAATTGAAATTTTCCTTGTTTCTATCTAGTCTATCTAAGCATCATACCCAACCAAAAACAATCAACAAACCCAATATTTCATAACTAGCCTAAAATCAACCATAATCAGAAAACAAGTTCACATTTTTTCACCAAATAGAGAGATCCCTCTCTGAATCCAGGAAGGCTAGGTCCTTGGATTCCAAAGCTTGGTTTGATGTTACCCCTGTCCAATTGTATCTCAATAAATCTAGAAAATTACAGGGAGCTAATACCATCCATAAAAGAGATCATGAAACATGATCCATGGTATGGTCGCAACCATCCAACAATAAAGAGGATCACAAATATAGACTTAGGTATGGTCGCAGCCATCCATATACAAGATTCATGTGTATAATCATGAATATTTCATATCACCTTACAGCCTGGGCGTTATCAGACAAACCCAGGGTCCCTCACTCCACCATGACCCAACCAAGTACAAATTCGGGCCTGTGAATGAGTGAGTTGAAGTTGAACATGCGATAAAATCACCTGATTACCAATCAATGATGTAAACTATTAACAGGCATGAGAGCGACCACCAATAATGAAAACGGCCCTCAAGGTACTAGCAGTACAATCCATGAGATGTTAATAAGGATTTGAATTCGAACACTCGTGAAATCATCCGACTAAAGGTCAATAATGTGAACCTATCGCTGGATGCGAACAACCTACCATTAGGGCATGCAGGATCTAAGGTATTGAAAAAGGCTCTCTAGATAAACTTCCCAGATAATGAGTTGAAGTCAACAAGAAGTGATCCCCCGAATGAGTGCCATAATGTTTCCCACATCATCGACATGAGACAAAGGCAATAAGATAATGATGAAAGTGAATAGAGAACCAGGAAATGAATAAGACACAGAAGGAAATTCTCTTGAAATTATCAATGACATGAATCCGAAGCTTGGAAGTATTTGAATCAAATGGAATTAGAGGTCATGTTGAAGAAATTGGTAATTTAATGAGAGGAAAATAGATTTCCCAAACCCATGAAGTCAAAGTGACGAAGGTAGGATGTCCCAACCCGACACGAAACAAAGGATGTGTCATATTCAAGAGCGACATACTGCTGACGCAATTGATAAATACTTTCATTTTCCCCCACCATTTTTGGAAAGTACCCCAATTATTTTTGAATACAAGCTTGAAGGGGATATCATATGCTTGTCATATAAGTTTTTCCTTCAGACAAATCCATCCTATTATATTTTACGAGCCCTAGGAAGGACGAACTTGATGTCGTCATGGTGACGGTTCTAATTTCGTTAAATTTTAATGAGTCCTAAAAAAGTGGAACTTGGCACCATTTCATGTTTAGAGAGTTTGAAAAGAGGTGAAAATAAAACTCCAGATGGCCCGTCTCGTAAATAGTCCCTCAAACCGAAAAGGTAGAAAACAAAGTCTGAGAGAACCTCTTAGTCGTGATTGACTAAGGTATTCCTTTTTGTAAAGAATTTATCCTTGCCCAAAAAATAGGTAAATGTATACTGGGTAAATGAAGTTTCGTGCACTTTAACGAGTTCAAAAACACAGGAACTTGGCAATATTTTCACATTTAGAGAGTCAAAAAAGTGTTGAAAGATAACTCCAAGGGGTGACTTTTTCATTTATTTTTTAACCGATTCTGAAAAAATAATAAATTGGAACTCATGTACATGTCATTCATGAAGATAATAACCCTGTTTCTGCACAATAATTGATCCAGGGTAAATTCCTGATACCCTTAACCAAGACCTTTTACTTCGGCTAATGTGTTAGAATTGCATTTAATTAAAGCATTAATGAATATAAATGAACATCTGCATGCTGTAAAGAAGAGGAACATAACAAGCACGAGCAACATAAGGCATTGATAATGGAGTTTGCCCAGGAGGGACTACATCTCTGGGCCTCAATGTCAAGATGGTGTAGGTTGCTGCATTAAGTGTTGTAAGGAGTAAATATGTACATGGATGGTGTTTTCTCTATCCTACAAGGAAAATTCCCTCATGCAGGAGTGGCTGGACCTCTCTACTATATGTTCTGCTATAGGAACTCTCACTCACAAAAAGGACTCCTATCAGTATGACAATAACTAACACATAATTACTATGAGTATCTCGCCAACATGGCAACAAAGGGAACTCAATAAAGCATACATGTGACAATGAGTATCCCGCCAACATGGCAGCAAAGGGATCTCAAAAATAATACAAATCCATGATAAAAAGTACATCTCACATCAAGAACAAAACAAGATCCCACATCAAACATCAATAGGGATATTTACAACACAATGCATCTCATATCAAAGATACAAAGACGTAAATGAAATCAACGTGTCATATACCTCACACTGAATATGACATAAGAATGTGATGCTCTGCTGCTAGATCTAAAATCACCATCAATATCGTGGCGTTGAAAGGTGTGAAACTGACTGCTCACTCACTGAATGTTGACACCTACAACTTCACTTCAAAAAGTGGCCGAAAAATATAAAGCTCAGATGGAAAATTTGAATATGCCATCAAATTCGTGAAATCAAATAGTGAAAAATCAACTGTAAAATTTCTGAATTCTGACAAAGTGAAAATCTGGGGCAAAAAGGAATATTTTAGATTCCTCGAAGATGTTGAACCATGGGTGGACTGGAAATATGCAACTCAAAAGGTGAATCTGACCTCGCCATTATTTTCCCTGCAAAAAACCGTGAAAAATGACTATAAACTTGACTATATTCCAACATGGAGAATCATGGTTCTGGTCCATATTTCTGAGCCTACTCATGGTTCTGCCTGCAAATACAAAATCATTGCCTCGATCCGTGTATGCACTCTTGCTCTGCCTTGGCCTTGGCACACTGTGCAAATGACAGGTTTAAGTATGTGAAGGTGGGTGGAGTTTCCCAAGGAAGTCCATTGGGCGCATCAGTTAAAGATCCAAAATGTGAGGGAGTGGTCGGGTGGTCAAACCCCACCCCCTCCTTTTTAATTTAGATTCTCGTTTAAAAACTATGCCATACCCTTTTTGAAACCCCATCACATATTTTAGTATTAAATATGGGTAAGGTGGTGGGGGTCGGACCCACATTGGGTGGCCCACCCCATAATCTTCGTCAGTCGTTACATTACGTGGAGGGTTGGGTGGTGGGGTTGATAGTCCCCGCCCACCCATATTTAATATGGTGCAACCGAGTAGTGTGGGGGCAATGGGATCATGGCCATAGACCCATCTTATTAATTTTCTTTTTTTTTACGACCATTGGATGGGGAGGGCAGCGGTCATGGCCCACCCTCCAAAAATATATATTTTTTTAATTTTTTGAAAACAACCCAATTTTTTCAAATCTTCCAGATTTTGACCGAAGGAGTCAAATTATCCATCCCACAATTTCACCCAGAATCCAGCTGGAGTTGGCTAGACTCTGTTGGCTGGAATCTAGCAAATGTTTTTCCTTCTTAAGCTGCCAAGTCACCAAGTGAACCCTCAAACTATGACTGCTCCTAACTTCTTCATAAGACTCAGAATTGAGTGTCGTCTATGCTGTTGGAATCAGAAAGATGATATCTTCAACCTGAACCTAGTTCAAGAGCAATCCGAACACTTTGATTTATGAGCCCTCTTTGTCCTATGTGTGTCATTAGAGCCACCTAGATCAATCCTCCCCACTGAGGAGCTTTTGGTCCTCCAAAAGCATTGACAATAATCTGCAACTACTGTGTACTATGTCTACACCACAAGCCTCCTAAAAAGGTCACCCTTCCAACTCCTTCACCTTTGTCCTTCGGAGCCTTGAGCGATGAACTAACACTTGCATCCCCTGCAAACCTGTAGTAAAATCTCCTAAAAATTACATGCTCAAATACGACCAACTATGACCCAACATTTCCATACGTTCCATGAGTTTATAACTTGTACTCGGTGGTCAAGTTTACATAAAAATGGAAATCACACCCCAACTATCATTACAAGACAAGACATCATTGTCGCATTTCAAAGTGATGGCAAACACATCATCAATTTTACATGAAAGAAATGCATCCCACGACTCATAAAATAAGGCCAAAATATCATTGTTGCTTAAACAAGTGATGGAAAAACACATCAACACATTTACAATTAAAAATGCAACATATGATTTACAAACATGGCCATGACAAGCTAACATATCTAGAAAAATAATCTAGAAGAACCATCTCTCACTTATCAAAGTGAATGGTCGTCTCCCTATGGCACGTTTGCTTGTCGAATAGTTTCAACTGGTTCATGTACTAACGTTTTGTCCTTAAGGTGCTGCTCTGGATGGAGCCTCTAACACGTGGAGGCTTTGATGGCCACTTCGGTCACAATGGGTCAAAAACGTTTTTTTCCACCAAAACTGCTTATCTGATTTATTTTCCTGCTGGGGAGAAGGCTTTCCATGCCTCATCCTCCTTTGTGCTGCCATCCTTTTCCAACACTTAGAAAACACATGGTTATGTAAACCACAAAAATGAAACTTTTTTCGATGCCATGATTTATGACCGTGGTTATCAACATTCTTATAATCGAAATGCACTCTGGAATAATGAGACTTATTATAGCTTCTCTGGTGACCCCTTGTGCGATCATGGTGGTGGGAGCCCTCCTCAGCTCTTTCACTACAACATGAATTACCATGGAATGATGGTGGAGTGTTCCCATCATTCCTCTTCTCTGGTGAGCTCAAAAATGCATGTTTTCCTTTGATTTCCTTTGAACATCCTCCTTCAGTGCACCCCAAACCTTCATAGTGAGGTCTCTGTACAACCTCCAATGGTTGGTTTATTCCTTGGCTACGAATGCCAAGTCCTCCTCCTATGTACCCCATCTTGGTGAGGAGTCTCATGCTGGTTTCTGTAATGGGTATCTCCACACTTCTAACCGAAATGATATCATATGAAGAAACTGAAGAGAAATCGACATTGTTTACCTTAGTTATTTATTGTGAAACAGGTGAAGAAGGCTTCTCTAAGCCTTCGTTGCACTTCACTTCCTCCAAGGCCTCTGTCACGGCTTGTAGTTGAATATGCAATCGCTTCTTCTCTTGCTTCTCTTATTGTAGGAGTGCCTTCAATGCACCATGGTCTTCTTGAAGACGTTCATTGTTGTGCTTCAATTCTTCCCATGCCTCTGTTGTGTCTTGCAACTGAAGCTACAATCGATGTTTGTCATCCTTCTCATCCTGTAGGAGTGTCTTCAATCCGGCGTTCTCTTATTTTTGTTTTTTCATATGCCTCGTACAACATGTCCGCTTTCTAGGACACCCTGAGTATGGTCTCGTACATGTCCTTGAAATTCTCCATTGCTCAACTCAGCTAAAGTTCAATAGTTCACGCCTGCAATCCAATCAGCAAGAAGACCTACCCTCATACCACTTGATCCAAGGTAAATTCCTGATACCCTTAACTGAGACCTTTTACTTCGGCTAATGTGTTATAATTTAATTTAATTAAAGTGTTAATGAACATAAATGAACATATTCATGCTATAAAGAAGAGGAACATAACATGCATGTGCAACATAAGACATTGATAATGGATTACGTCCAAGAGGGACTACATCTCTGGGCCTCGGTGTCAAGATGGTGTAGGTCATTGTATTAAGTGTTGTAAGGAGAGAAGATGGACATGGATGGGTGTTTCTCTATCGTACAAGGAAAATTCCCTCACGCAGGAGTGGTTGGACCTCTCTACGATATATTCCACTATAGGAACTCTCATTCACAAAAAGGACTCCTATCAGTATGACAATAACTCACACATAATGACTATGAGTATCCCACCAACATGGCAACAAAGGGACCTCAATAAAACATACATGTGACAATGAGTATCCCGTAAACATGGTAGAAAATATATCTCAAACACAATACAAATCCATGATAAAAGGTACATCTCACATAAAAAATAAAACAAGATCCCACATCAAACATCAACAGGGATCTGCATAACATAATGCATCTCATAGTAAAGAGACAAAGAAGTAAATTAAATCAATTCATTATATACCTCACACTAAAGATGACTGAAGAATGGGTTGCTCTACTGCTGGATCTAAACTCACCATCAATCTCGTGGTATTGAAAGGTGTGAAAACAACTACTCACTCACTGAATGCTGACACTTGTAACTTCACTTCAAAAAGTGGCCGAAAAATATAAAGCTCAATGGAAAATCTAAATATGCCATTAGATTCGTGACATCTAATAGTGCAACATCGACTATAAAATTTCTAAATTCTGACAAAGTGAAAATCTGAGGCAAAAAGGAATATTTTAGATTCCCCCTAGATTCCTTGAAGATGTTTCTCCATGGATGGACTAGAAATATGAAACTCAAAAGGAAAATCCAACCTCGCCGTTGCGTTCCCTGAAAAAAACTGTGAAAAATTACTGTAAACTTGACTATATTCTAACATGGAGAAAAATTACCTCCCCGGGAAAATTTCAAGAATCATGGTTCCACTCCCTGTTTCTAAGCCTACTCATGGTTCTACCTGCAATTACAAAATCATTTCCTCGATCCGCATGCATTCTCCTACTCTTCCTTGGCCCTAGCGCACTATGCAAATGACGGGTTTAAGCATGTGAAGGTGGGCAGAGTTTCCCAAGGAAGCCTGTTGGGTGCGTTGGTTAAAGATCCAAAATGTGAGGGAGGGGGTCGGGTGGTCAAACCCCGCCCCCTCCTTTTTAAGTCAGATTCTCATTTAAAAATTGTGCCATACCCTTTTTGAAACCCCATCGCATATTTTAGTATTAAATATGGGTAAGGGGGGGGGGGGGGGGGGTGGGCCCACATTGGGAGGCTCGGCCCATAATATTCGTCGGTCGTTACATTACATGGAGGGTTAGGCGGTGGGGTTAACAGCACCTGCCCACCCATATTTAATATGTTGCGGCTTAGTAGTGTGGGGCGGCGGGGTCATGGAGGCCGACCCCCCTTATTAATATTTTTTTTTTACGACCATTGGATGGGGAGGGTAGGGGTCATGGCCCGCCCTCCAAAAATATATATATTTTTTATTTTTTTTAAACATCGCGATTTTTTCAAATCTTCCAGATTTTGACTGAAGGAGTCAAATTATCCGTCTCAAAATTTCGCCCGGAATCCGGCCGGAGTTGGTCGGAATCTAGTGGCCAGGTTCTAGCAAATTTTTTTCTTCCTCAAGCTGCCAAGTCACCAAGTCAACTCTCAAAACTTGACTTCTCCTAACTTCTCCATACGGACTCGGAATTGAGTTTTGTCTATGCCATTGGAATCAGAAAGACAAGATCTTCAAACTAAACCTCATTCAAGAGAAATGCGAACACTTTGATTTTTTAGCCCTCTTTGTCATGTGTGTGTCTTTGGAGCCACCTGGATCAATCCTCCCCACAGAGGAGCTTTTGGTCCTCCAAAATAATTGACAAGAATCTACAATTGTTGTGTACTATGTCTACACCACAAGCATCCTGAAAAGGTCACCCCTCCACCTTCTTCACCTTTGTCCTTCGAAGCCTTGAGCGATGAACTGACACCTGCATCCCCTGCAAACCTGTAGTACAATCTCCTGAAAATTACATGCTCAAATACGACCAACTATGACCCAACATTTACATACTTGCCATGATTTTATAACATGTACTTGGTGGTCAAGTTTACATCAAAATGGAAATCACACCCCATCTATCATTACAATACAAGACATCATTGTCACATTTCAAAGTGATGGCAAACACATCATCACTTTTACATGAAATAAATGCATCAAACGACTCATAAAATAAGGCCAAAATATCATTTTTGCTTTAAAAAGTGATGGAAAAACACATCATCACTTTTACAATTAAAATTGCAACATATGATTTACAAACATGGGCATGACAAGCTAACATATCTGGAAAAACAATTTAAAAGAACCATCTCTCACCAATCAAAGTGAATGGGTCGTCTCCCTGTGGAACGTTTTCATGTCGAAAAGTTTCAACCGGTTCATGCACCGACGTTTTTTCCTTAAGTTGCTGCTCTAGATGGAGCCTCCAACATGTGACTCTTTGATGGCCAATTCAGTTGCAATGGGTGCAAAAGGTATTTTTCCTCCAAACTTGCTTAACCGATTTATTTTCCTGCTAGGGAGAAGGTTTTCCATGCCTCATCCTCCTTTGTGCTACCATCCTTTTCCAACACATAGAAAAAACATGGTTATGTAAACCATAAAAATGACACATTTTTCGATGCCATGATTTACTACCATGGTTATCAACATTCTTATAATCAAAATGCACTCTAGAATAATTAGACTTATTATACTTCTCTAGTGATCTCTAGTGCGATCATGGTGATGGGATCTCGCCTCAGCTCTTTCACTACAACATGCATTAGCATGGAATGATGGTGGAGTGTTCCCATCATTCCTCTTCCCTGGTGAGCTCAACAATGAATGTTTTCCTTTGATGTCCCTCAAACTTCCTCCTTCAGTGTACCCCAAACCTGCATAGTGAGGTCTCTGCACAACCTCCAATTGTTGGGTTATGCCTTGGCCAAAAATGCCAAGTCCTCCTCCTGTGTACCCTATCTTGGTGAGAAGTCTCATCTCGGTTCCTATAATGGGTATCTCCACACTTCCAACCAAAATGATATCATGTGAAGAAAGTGAAGATAAATCAATGATGTTTACCTTATCTATCTATTGTGAAATAGGTGAAGAAGGCTTCTCTAAGCCTTCGTTGCGCTTCACTTCCTCCAAGGCCTTTGTCACAGCTTGTAGCTGAAGCTGCAATCACTGCTTCTCCTCCTTCTCTTCCTGTAGGAGTGCCTTCAATGAATCATGATATTCTTGAAGACGTTCGTTGTTGCGCTTAAATTCTTCCCACACCTCTGTCGTGGCTTACAACTGAAGCTGCAATCGATGTTTGTCCTCCTTCTTGTTTTGTAGGAGTGTCTTCAATTCAGCATTTTCTACTGCTTGTTTTTCATAAGCCTCATACAACATGTCATCTTTCTAGGACACCCTGAGCATGGTCTTGTACATATGCTTGACATTCTCCATTTCTCAACTCAGAGAACGTTCAATAGTTCACACCTGCAATCCAATTATCAAGAAGACCTGCTCTGAAACCACTTGATCCTGGGTAAATTCCTGATACCATTAACCAAGACCTTTTACTTTGACTGATGTGTTAGAATTGCATTTAATTAAAGTGTTTATGAACATAAATGAACATATGCATGCTGTAAAGAAGACGAACATAACAAGAAAGAGAAACATAAGACATTGATAACAAAGTTCGTTTAGGAGGGACTACATCTCCGGGCCTCGATGTCAAGATGGTGTAGGCCACTGCATTAAGTGTTGTAAGGAGTGAATATTTACATGGATTGTGTTTTCTCTATCGTACAAGGAAAATTCCCTCATGTAGGAGTGGTTGTACATCTCTATGATACATTCCGCTATAGGAACTCTCATTCACAAAAATGACTCCTATCAATATGACAATAACTCACACATAATGACTATGAGTATCCTGCCAACATGGCAACAAAGGGACCTCAATAAAATATACATGTGACAATGAGTGTCTCGCCAACATGGCAGCAAAGGGATCTCAAACATAATACGAATCCATGATAAAAGTACATCTTACATCAAGAACAAAACAAGTGACCACATCAAACATCAATAGGGATTTGTTCAGCACAATGCATATCATAGCAAAGAGACAGAGAATTAAATGAAATCAACGCATCATATACCTCACTTTGAAGATGACTGAAGAATGGGTTGCTCTGCTACTGGATCTGAAATCAGCATCAATCTTGTGGCGTTGAAAGGTGTGAAAACAATTGCTCAGTCACTGAATGCTGACACCTGCAACTTCACTTCAAAAAGTGGCCAAAAAATATGAAGTTGTTGAAGCCTAAGAAAATCTTTTGCTTCCAAACATCGGGGATAACCACCGGTCGGGACCTTAGGACAGCTCTCTTTTAGTTTGGTATGGTGGCTCATTTGGATTTAAGGGACCAGTTTCCTTATAACTAAATGGATTGGATTGGGTGGGTAGAAATGGGACTAAATTAACTAAAATAAAACTATCTAATTAAACTCATCTTGATAAAGAAATTCTAATACTAACACAGGTAATAACATGTGAATACAACAAGATTGTTTCAATCCAATAATAACCATGAAAATGTATTAATCAAATTGAAATGTGCGAAACAAATAAAGGTAACTCTTGTTTAAGAAATTAAAAACGAGTTATAATAGCATATTGCATTCATCATTATATACCATTTACATGTAATTATGAAAAAATAACGTTTCAATTATACTGAAATGATATATAAAGAGAGCGTTGTGAGAACAAATACATATAAATGTAAATCTTAAAACGAATATCATACAACAACGAGAAATCAGCAATGAGAAACGGTCAAAAATACCTTGTTCTGATGACTTCCGAATCTGTCCCGATACTCTATCCGGCAATTATAATGCAAAATCAAATTTGGAGTACAGAAATGCAACACTTCAACGATAATTTCGCATAAAATCACCCCGGATGTAATCCTTTTCCAAAAAATATATAAGACAATGAGTCGAAGTAAATCTCCAAGTCTCTGGTATTAAGATCAGGGACCCCTCTCTCTGCATTAGAGGGGTTTAAATACTACTTTAACTAACTCTAAAAATAGTTTATTACAAAAATTAAAGTTCGGTTCAATGACGGAGTCCTTTTCCTAGGCTAAAATACGGTAAAATTAAAACTAAATCTATCTAGCTATAAACTTGATCTTTTCTCTTGCGGGCATCTAGCATAGTTTTGAGAAGATGCGGTTAACGAACTCGAGGAATTCGGCCCAGTCTTTAAAAATGAGTTAGCGCGTAGGAACAACTTCCCATGTTGCCCCTTTCATTTTGTGTAGCCGAATAGTTTCTTTTGTAGTAATTTTCCTTTGTGCGATATGCTCTACATCCTTTTCTCTACTTAATATCGATTCTTGTTTCTTTATTTTATACGCTTCAGTTATTTCAGTCTTTTCAACTCACGACTTTTCTGAGATTTGTGTTTCTCTAAGAACTCTTGACCTCTGACTTCTTTGTTAACTTCTAAGCTTCTATAGAGGATAATTTCGGCAAACTCACATACCTTATCTTGTGGTAGAAGCTGTGACAATTTGCCTCCTTGGATATTCAAACTTGTGAACGATTATGCAAAACATCCTTTTTAGTCTTGTCCACAATGCTTGTTTTCTTCATCGCTTATTTATTTTGGTCCATTCCGTGTGCATTGAGAAATTTGCATGTTCTTTGTCAAATTCTTTCATGAATTGCTCATTATAAGGCGTATGAGGTTACGTGCTTATACGTAATCTCATCTTCTACGGTGAATGACCCAATTAGCTCTTATTTTGAGTCTTGAATTATTAAATGCAGACATGTCTTGTGCTATCCGACACCCATCTCACCATATACGTATATGGGAGAATCTTAGCCTTCTTTGCAATTCGTACGAGAAATGAGCAAGCCAAGTCTCTAAGGGTTGCTTCGGACGTATCCTTTGAGCCGTAGTAGCAACAGCACACCACGGGGTTTCATCCTCTAATAGATTAGACATTCATTCCCAAGTGGATATGCTGCATCCTTGTTACAGGCGGTGTCTGCGTATAGCGAAGCCATTTCTTTGTTCTCGAGAACTTGGAAGCTCTTCTCCTTCTTACCCATAATGTATAGTGGAAGCTTTGTATAGTGATCCATATGGAGTACTGCGTTTACGAATAAGTAAAGGAGTAATGATAATAGAAAGTGTGAAAGCATTTTGAATATAGACGCGGATGAAATATAATATTTAAATTATGAAACGACTTCCGATCTAAACACAATCTCTTTTCACATTAATAATCACTCCAATCATTTAATATAATTAAAAAGCGCATAACGGATTTGACACATGGGAAGATTGCCGGGATCACATCGCGCTACAGTGATCTGCGACATTGAGATGTGCGATTTGTGCGCAATATCGCAATATCGCAATGTCGCAATATCGCGATATGAAATCATTACGATTATAACTTATCGCAAAAGCGAGAATTGCGTAACGTATGACGCATATCTAAGAAATGATAAAAGCACATATCGCAAACGCGGAGATACAAAAGCGCACAATCGCAAAATGAAATCATCGCAAAAGCGCAAAATTGCAAAAGCGCATAATAAATCGAGCGTAAAAGATATTTGTTAATCATTTACATTTTTGCAACGCTATGCGATCTGCGATCAATGTTTTTTTTTGTATAGACAATTTTTGTTATGGATGCGTTATATTGTTTCAAGAGCAAATTGTATTATAATCTATCATAAACTTAATATTTTCGCAATATTCTCTCAAAGGGATTTTTGTAGGTTTATGATAGAAAATTTTATTTTCTAAAGGAAACAAATCCTAATCGATTTTTGGATTTTAACTAAGGGTCCCATTGTTATTATTATTACTAATATTAACCAAAAAAGGGGAGAGGTTGTTGCTAGCCACAACAATTGGCGATTCTTGGAAAGAAAGCAGTTATCTACGAACAATAAAATGAACATTCTATCTTTAGTAAGTAAAATTTTTAAGGATGATGAAAACTTATCTAAGAATCATTGAAAATAAAATGTAACTATGAAAAGAAAAATAAAAATCATTTCATAATTTCTTTCTAGTTCTTTGAGAAAAAATAAACATCTTGGGTTATCTCAGCTTTGATTGGTGTTAATAATAAAGTAAGTGGATCTCTTCAAATTTTGGTTTTATAATATACTCTATTGTCATAGGTATTACCTACGCTGCCAAATGACGTTTATAGTCTCGACGGGGTTACCTTTAAACCATTAACCATTCATTGTCCCATCCAATTAAAATTATGACCTTTTAAAAGATAAATTCATAAGATTTCTTATCTCATGTTTTTAATCTTTTATTTATTTTTACTTTAAGAGCCATTAATTGCAGTTTTGGTGGCAGTTGATAACAATGCCATTCATAGTTATAATTAAAGTGAACAAGCTGGCTCGTGATGAGACCCCTTGTCTTATGTTATAAGCCATTACCCTTTGTTTTGGTATGCGGTATTGGTAATGTCGGTTTTTATCATTCCTTATGAACATAGTAAGTCGGCTCATAATGAGACACCTCTTATCTCTTAATTTTCGTATAATTTCTTAGAATTACATTCTAAAATCACAACTTAAATGGATGGGGTGAAATAGTTTTATCCTTAAGAACGGAAATGGATGACAATTTTGAGTTTTTTGAGTTCCAAAATTTCGAAAATTTTTTACTTTTACAAATAACCTTTCTTTGCTTGATAAACTTCTAATGATTTTACATCTTCCTCAATATTCAAAAGATCATGTAAATGATTGAAATAATCTTTTCAAAGTTTAAACATCTTATTTTAAACTACTCAAAAACTATGATCATCTACTTTAAAAATTCTTATTTACACAAAATAAATATTTATAATATTTTGAAGAATTTTCTTAAATAGTAAGCAGTCAATCGGGGACTTATTAACGACCTTTATTTGTAACAACAAAAACAATCAAAATGCGAAAGAAATATGCAGTTTTAAGAAGGTTACCTCCTTAGGAAAAGAATTTCTTTAAGATAAGCATTTACGGGGAAGAGGTTCTCTGCCTGTTAGATCTTGGAGTATGTATGTATTTGAGCCTATCTTCTCGATGATGCGAAATGGTCCAAGCCACATTTTCGAAATTTGGTATGTTTACCTTTTTCTTCGTGTGCTTTATCCCATTTCAAAACGAAATCACCAATTGATAAAGTTTTGAGCCGGTAGAACTTGCATCAGAAGATTTTACAATTTTGTTGATGTTTTTCATGAGTAATTTTTGCTTTATCCCTATCTTCTTCTAGTTTAAGGATTTGATCGTATCTCGATTGAATAGATGATGAAGGATTTTCTTCAATAAATTTCACTAGGGCTAATGATGGAAGAGTTAAATTTGAAGGTATCCGCAACTTCTTTTCCATAAACCGAGATTAAAAGGTGAAGTCCCCTGTAGGCTTTTTTCGGTAGTACGATCAGCCCATAAACATGAAAGATTAAAGATTTGTGCCAATTCTTTTGATTTTGATCAATGGTTCTTTTAATGATTTTGATAAGGTTTTTGTTAGTGGATTCAGCAAGCCATTTCCTTGTGAATTAATAATTCTTGAATATTTTAATTTAAAACCTCTTTTGGTACAAATTCAATTAAGTTATTACCGAGAAAAGTAAGATCGGCTATCAAAAACAAGAGCTTGAGGTACACCAAACCTGGTTATGATGAATTGATCTATGAAATCAATAATTGCATCGAAATTGGCTACCTTCAAAGGAATTGCCTCTACCCATTTTGTAAAGTAATCGGTTGCGGTAAGGATGTACTTATCTTGTTTGGAAGAATGAGGTACTATTTCACCAATAATATCAAGTCCCCATTGTTCAAATGGTTGTTCGATAATTGCGGATTTGCGAAAGGAAAAGTGATTTCCTTTGTCTTCCTTGCGATCGACAAATTTGGCACTTCCTTACATAATCATGTGTATCTTTAAAAAAGGGTAGGCCGGTAATAACTTGACGCGAATTATTTTGTGGTACATCAGTATCACCTCCAAAATGACCTCTGGTCCATCATGTAGTTCTGCCAAAAACTTTTCGGCTTCATTTTTTTCAAGACATCTTAATAAAATTGAATCATAATTTTTTCTAAATAACACATTATCAATAATCTCATATTTAATAGCTTTTTAACCTTAAAGCGCGTTTACTCTTATAAGTTTGAGATTAGAAGGAGCATACCCATTTTTCAAGTAATAGATGAGATCGGCATGCGAGAATCGGCATCTATAACACTTATCGACTTACTTGAATATCTTGATTTGAATCTTGATCTTGGTATGTTATGAGCTCTACTTGATAATGCATAAAAACCTTGTCCTCTAACAATCCCATTTGGTTTAATAACGACATCATATTCTTGCAAAGTTTGTTACCGGATTAGCTCTCTTTTCTCCTACTTCTCTCTGAATTAATAATTGCCTCAGGTTGCGGAAAATGGGACAATGATTTTTGTATGTGTTTTTTAAGAGAAAAGGTCTGAAATGTTTGATTGATTTAAACACGGCAAAGGCTTGTTTTTCAACATCGGAATAATTAAGCTCGGATCCTTGCAGATTTGAACTAAAAGAAAGAAATAGGTGCTTCAATTTCTTGATCATTGAGTTGTGTCAAAACGGTACATAGGATGTTTCGGTGGCCAAAGTATACAAAATAAAATCTTTAGAAAAATGCAGGGTATTCAATGCTTTGGTGCATTAATGATTGCTCGTTTGATTGGGCCAAAAGCTTCCTTTATTTATGCATCCATTTGAATATTGAATTCTTCTTGATCATATTTTGCATAGAGTAAAAACAATTAAAGAAAAATCGGGAATGAATCTTTTTACAAATTGATCTGTCAGAAATGATTGCATGGATTTTTTGTTATGTGGTAAAGAAATATCAAATTTCTTTTACTCTTTACGGATCAATATATATTCCATCTTTTGACACAACAAATCTAAGAGTTTTCCTTCATCTAAAGCAAAAGAAAGATTTATTTGGATTTAAGGAAATACCAAACCTTCTACATCTTTCAAAAATTTGCTTTAAGTCATGTAGATGATTGGCTCTCTTTTTGAAAATCTTTAGTTATGTCATCAAGATAAACAACAAGATTTATTGATCAGACCTTTAAATAAGAAATGTCATGGCTCTTTGAAAAGTTGCTCCTGCATTTATTAGACCAAAAGGCATTTTGATAACCATAAGTTCCCCATTTTGTTCTAAAAGTTGTCTTCAATCTGTCATACGGGTGAACTAAAACTTGATTATACCACAGCTTCCATCGAGAAAAGACATAAGTTCGGAACCGGCTACCTTTTGAAGTAGCTCTGTTCCATGGTTAGCGATAGGAAATTGTCTTTTAAACATGCTTTGTTAGATTTCTAAAATCAATCGAGATTCTTATATCACCATTCTTCTTTCTTACGGGTACCATATTGGAAACCCAATTCGAGATGCATTGGAAAAATGATCTTGGCTTTCAAAGTTTATTGAGTTCGGCTTGATTTGACTCTCGAGATTTGGATGGATTTTCCTCGGTTTATTTTGTTGAACGAGGTTTAACATCGGGGAAGCATTGGAATCGTGTGTTGAATAATTGAAGTATCCTTATGTTTTTAGATCATCATGGAAAATTCCAAGCAAAAACTTTTTTATACTTGTTCAACAATTTAATGAATTCACTTCTTTCCTCTACGGTGTTAAATTGAGTCCTAAATTAATGTTTTGGGGTTTAGAATCGGGAACGAGATTTACTAATTCAAACTTCAAAGTGGAACTTTGAAGTTTTGTATTAACAACTTTCTTGAATCTGTCCTTAATATCATATAAGTCTTCCAATTTAACAACGGATTTCGAATACAGGATTTTCATTATTTTTTGAAGCAATTTGTAAATCATGATCTTCTTCATCGATAATTTGATCATCATATGATTTGTACGGTATGAAATTTAAAATATCTTGATCATGATAGAAAACTCTCCGGTTTGTGACATTATGCAAGGACGGATGGATGAAAGATCAATTCTACGGAAAACCTATACGGGAGACTGCCAGTCTTCGAGGTAGGAGTTTAGATACAACATTAGCTAACGAGTCGGCTGATGTATTTTGATTCCTAGGAATAGGAGTAATATTAAATGCTAAAAAATGAGTGGTGAGATCTTGTCTTAGGGTTTGATAGTGTTTAAGATGTCTCGAAAGGCAATGAATAGTATTCCTAACTTGTTTGATCACAATTTAGATAACGAAGACTTTTCAAGTATTTAACATCTAACCCTATGGCTTTATAAAGTCCTTGAACCAAGGCTTCATGATACGTAGTATTGTTAATACACTCAAATTCTAATCTGCATGATAACATAGTTTTTTCTCCCATTGGATCAATCAATATGCATCCCGGCTCTAGCTCCATCACTAGACTTCGATCCATCAAAATATAATGACCAAAATAAAAGACTTATCTATTGGCTTATCTACAATTAAATGCGATATTTACGGTGCAGGAGGAATCAGATTCGAAAAATTCTCTATGCGAGAAACAAAAGTATTCTGAAAAAGGCGAGGAGCTTTAAGAATTTCAAGAAATGATTCGGCGAATATCCTCCAAGAATATTGTTGTTAAATGCCACGGGTTCATTCGGTTGTTCAAATTCGGTGGCAGAGTGTGTGTCATATGCTTTTCTCATTCAATTTTAATTTGATTTGGTTTCCCTTTATAAGGAAGCCACATGTGTGAATAATCGGTCGATATGTAACCATTAAGTTTCGCGGACTTCGGTCTATGCTCAGATTAATCCATAGAATTCGGGAATATCTGCAATCAAAATATCAATTCTTTGGACAATCCTAGGATTCGAATCTAATGCGATTGTAGTCGAATTGATTTCCCCTACCACTTGAACTTTGGATCGATCGGTGACAATATGCTAGAGTTTACGTGATTTCAATATTCAATTTAGCACGGACGAATGTAGGCATTATATTGGAGGAAGCTCCCGAATCAATTAAACAATTATGCGGATTTTTATTGTACATCTCATAAGTCAAAAGAAAAGGAGGAGTTTGAGAAATTTGACTTTTCCCAGTAGACACGATGTCATTAGCATGTTACCTTATCGGGTGGCTTACCGGTTCCTCTTCTTTTGCTTTTGCCACTACTGCAAGCTTGGTCAGGGAGCAATTGGTGTAGCGTTAAGTTCTTTTAATACTTGACTTTTGGTGTTTTAGTTTGATGAGTTCATGTAAGGAAATGTTGGCTTTGATATTTTTCATGTCTTCGATGATGTTGTATTCCATGGGTTACGACACTACTAAATTTTGGTGTTGATGTGAGAGGATTAGAAGAAAATGGGCGATTTTGAGTAGGTAATGGAGAAGTTTCTTTTCTGAGTGGGTTTGTCTTTGGTACTTGGAGTTGCAATTTTCTTTTTTGGAGCTTGTTTATGCTGATTCTAGCTTTATTAGATTTACTCTAGTACTTACGAGGCATAGCTTCTTCACTATCGGAATTAGGGAGAATAAAATCCCACATTCCATTTAATTGACTATTTCTTCATTTTCGTCCTCTTGATCTGATACTACGGAGATGTATCTTCTTCTTCTTCCTCTTCTTCGATTCGTAGAGATGGTATTAGGAGGTTTAGATTCAACTTGGTTCTTTCTAAAATTCCGGAATGGTTTCTTGGTGGAAGTTTCGGCCCTACTTGTTTTTTTTTATTTCAACCATTTCATTTGACATGGTTTTAAGAACTTCTGTAAACCTTCCATGTCATATAGATCTTTGGCCTTTTTCTTTGAATCATCTCTAAAGGCGACCTTCTTTGATTTCCTTTCTTCAAGAGCATTTTCTTTTCGAGAGAAGTGATACGTTTTTCAGCTGCAATAGCTTCTTTCATATTTTCGGTTAGTGTGGGCTTTGCGGCTCTGTCTACGAAAATTGCTATGTTTGAGGTAAAGCTGATAATATACCATTCAATTCGACCTGCTCACTTGGCTTGGAATCGGTAGAATTTTGTTCAAGAGCTTATTAGATCGGGAGTTGAACTCTTTAATTGGTTCCTTGGGTTTAATTTTCAAATTTGAGAGATCATTAAGTAAAGTTGCAATTGATCGGTCATCTCCAAATTTGGTTAAAAAGTGTCTGCAAAATGTCCCAACTTGTTATAGATCATGATGGTAATGAAAAATACCATGATCCTGTGTTCCTTGAAGGGTGTAAGGAAATAGTCTAACTACAACATCCTCCTGTGTGACTCCATTCAAATTAATGGCGGCATAAAGTTATTGATATGTTCTTGTTTGGAATGTTAAGATACGGGCTAAACTTTGGAAGCCATTTTCCGGGATTGTCGAGTAAATCGTGTAAAGGTACGACCATGTTGGCCCACTTATGAGTAGACCATGGTCTTTGTGCCATTGTTGGGATGACTATTGGAAGGATAGTAGAAAGCTGGTGGTGTTTGGATAGAAGTTGTTGGAATGAATGATGTTGAGGCGATGAGGATTGAGGAGAAGATGTTTGTGGAGATGATATGGAAATAATTGTAATTTGTTGAGGAAAGGGATTTCGGAAACGAGGTATTTGAATATTAGAGGTTGAACTTGCTGATTCGAATTGTGTTTTTCTTGTTTAACTCTACTAGGTAAGGGAATTCTTTGGGAGAGATACCAAGTTTTTCACTTTGACCTAGTACTGAAGAAACAAATTTTGAAGTTACACTACCTTCGGATATTTGAGACTCTTCAAGAGATAATGAGAATCCTTTCAATTTATGAATTAAATCTTGAACCCCGGGGAGACTCAAGGTGTTGATCGTGTTTGAATGTTTAAAGATTTTGGTAGTGGGTGTTTGAATATTTTACGCAATTTCTTCTACAGGATTTTGAATTTCGAAGAAATTGAAGAAGTTAATGAAAGGGGTGTTTTGCTCTCGAATGGCTTGGATATAGGTTTACTTGCCATTCATAGCTCGGAGCCCTCCTTCTAGCGCCAAAAATGTTGAAGCCTAGAAAATCCTAGCACAAACATCGGATGCTCGGTGGGACCTTAAGACTGGCTCTTTCGTTTGGTATGGTGGCTCCATTTTAGTTTAAAGGACCGGTTCCTTATAACTAAATGGATTGGATTGGGTGGGTGGAAATTGGACTAAATTAACTAAAATAAAACTATCTAATCTAAAGCTAAATACTTGATAAAAATTCTAATACTAACTAGGGTAATAACATGTGAATACAACTTAAGATTGTTTCAATCCAATAATAACCATGAAAATGTATTATTAATCAAATTGAAATGTGCGAGAAACAAATAAAGGTAACTGTTTGTTTAAGAAATTAAACGAGTTATAATAACATATTGCATTCATCATTATATACCATTTACATGTAATTGAAAAAATAACGTTTTCAATTATGCTAGAGAAATGTTATATAAAAGAGAGCGTTGTGAGAACAAATACATATAAATGATAGCAATCTTAAAACGAATATCATACAACAACGAAATCAACGACAAACGGATAGAAATACCTTGTTCATCTTGATGACTTCAGTCTAATCGATACTCTATCAATAAATTATAATGCAAAATCAAATTTAAAAGATACTGGTAACACTTCAACGATAATTTCGCATAAAATCACGAGATGTGATCCTTTTCAAAAAATATAAAGACATGATAGATGCAATCAATCTCCAAGTCTCATGATATTAAGATCGAGGACCCCTCTCTCTACGTGAGGGTTTAAATACTACTTTAACTAACTCTAAAAATAGTTTATTACAAAAATTAAGGATTAGGTTCCAATGGCCGAGTCCTTTTCCTAGGCTAAAATACGATAAAATTAAAACTAAATCTATACGAAATTTATAAACTTGATCTTTGCTCTTGCGAGCATCTAGCATAGTTTTGAAGATGCGGTTAACGACTCCGAGAATTCAGCCGTCTTTAAAGAGCCCGAGAGTTGGCAACGTAGGAACAACTTCCCCTGTTGCCCCTTTCCGCTTTTGTGTAGCCGGGTAGTTTTCTTTTGTAGTAATTTTCCTCTGTGCCGGAACACGCTCTACATCCTTTTCTCTACTTAATATCGATTCTTTGTTTCTTTATTTTATCGACGGTTATTTCAAGTCTTTTCAACTCTGACTTTTTCTCGAAGATTTGTGTTTCTCTAAGAACTCTTGACCTCCAACGACTTCTTTGTTAACTTCCTAAAGCTCTATAGAAGAGGATAATTTCGGCAAACTCACATACCTTATCTTGTGGTAGAAAGCTGTGACAATTTGCCTCCTTGGATATTCGAACTTGTGAGCAGTGTAAAACATCCTTTTTTAGTCTTGTCACATTGCTTGTTTTCTTTAATGGCTTATTTATTTTGGTCCATTCCTGTGTGTGCATTAAATTTGCATGTTCTCTTTGTCAAATTCTTTCATGGTGCTTTATAAGGCGTATGAGGTTCCGGCAGCTTATACATTAATCTCACATCTTCTACGGTGAATGACCCAATTAGCTCTTCGGGCGGAGTCTTGAATTGTGCGAAATACCGAGATATCTGTGCTATCCGACACCCATCTCACCATATGTGTATATGGGAGAATCCTTGGCCTTCTGCAATTACGTACGTGGGCAAGCCAAGTCTCCCAGGGTTGCTTCGGACATATCCTTTGAACGTGTCAACTTCAACTTTCAACACCACGGGGTTTCATCCTCTAATAGATTATACATTCCTTCCCAAGTGGATATGCATCCTTGTTACGGGGGTAATGCTGCGTATAAACCATTTCTTTGTTCTCGGAACTTGAGCTCTTCTCCTTCTTACCCTTATTAACAATTGTAGGACTTTATTGTAGTGATCTGCTCACTTAAATGCACTGCACGTTTCTTTGAGCAAAATGAGATAGTAATAGAAAGTGGCCAGAAGCATTTTGAATATGAACGCGGATGAAATATAATATTTAAATTATGAAACGACTTCCAATCTAAACACAATCTCTTTTCACATTAATAATCACTCCAATCATTTAATATAGTCATTAAAGCGCATAACGGATTTGACACATGGGAAGATTGCCTCGGGATAAGCGCGCTTACGTGAATCTACGCGACATTGCGATGTGCGGTACTGCGCAATATCGCAATATCGCAATTTCGCAATATCACGATATGAAATCATTACGATCATAACTTATCGCAAGGAGCTGCGTAACGTATGACGCATATCACAAAAATGATAAAAGCACATATCGCAAACGCGCGAGAATCACAAAAAGCGCACAATCGCAAAATGAAATCATCGCAAGCGCAAAATCACAAGCGCATAATAAATCGAGCGTAAAAGATATTTGTTAATCATTTACGTTTTGCGCTATGCGATGCACGTCCAATGTTTTTTTTTGTATAGAAAATTTTTGTTATGGATGCGTTATATTGTTTCAAGAGAAAATTTTATTATAATCTATCATAAACTTAATATTTTGTAATATTCTCTCAAAGAGATTTTATGAGGTTTATGATAGAAAATTTTATTTTCTAAAGGAAACAAATCCTAATCGATTTTTTTGGATTTTAACTAAGGGTCCCCATTTTATTTATTATTATTACTAATATTAACCAAAAAAGGGGAGGTTGTTGCTAGCCACAACAGAAGCTCAAATGGAAAATTTGAATATGCCATCAGATTCGTGACATTAAATAGTTCAAAATAGATTGTAAAATTTTTGAACTATGACAAAGTGAAAATCTGGGGCAAAAAGGAATCTTTTAGATTCCCTTATATTCCTCGAAGATGTTGCTCCATGGGTGGAATGGAAATCTGCAACTCAAATGGAAAATTCGACCTCACCATTGGATTCCCTGCAAAAAATCGTAAAAAATGACTATAAACTTGACTATATTCCGGCATGGAGAAAAATTACCTCCCTGGGAAAATTTCAAGAATCATGGTTCCACTCCCTGTTTCTGAGCCTGTTCATGGTTCTGCCTACAAATACAAAATCATTGCCTCGATCCAGATGCACACTCTTCCTTTGCCTTTTCCCTAGTGCACTATGCAAATGATGGGTTTAAGTATGTGAAGGTGGGCAGAGTTTCCCAAGGAAGCTCGTTGGGCGCGTTGGTTAAAGATCCAAAATGTGAGGGAGGGGGTCGAGTGGTAAAACCCTTCCCCCTCCTTTTTAAGTTGAATTCTCGTTTAAAAACTATTCCATACCCTTTTTGAAACCCCATCACATATTTTAGTATTAAATATGGGTAAGTTGGGGGGTTCGGGCCCACATTGGGTGGCCCACCACATAATCTCTGTTAGTGGTTACGTTACGTGGAGGATTGGGCAGTGAGGTTGGCAACCCCCGCCCACCCATATTTAATATAGTGGGTCAAAGTAGTGTGGAAGTGGCAAGGTCATGGCTATCGACCCCCCTTATTAATATTTTTTTTGTTACGACCGTTGGATGGGGAGGGCGGGGGTCATGGCCCGCCCTCCAAAAATATATATTTTTAAATTTTTTTTAAAACAACCTGATTTTTTCAAATCTTCTGGATTTTGACTGAAGGAGTCAAATCATCCATCCCATAATTTCGCCCAGAATCCAGCCAGAGTTTTCCGGAATCCGGTGGCCGGGTTCTAGCAAATGTTCTGCCTCCTTAAGCTGCCAAGTCACCAAGTCAACCCTCAAACTTTGGCTACTCCTAAATTCTCCATACGGACTCAGAATTGAGTGTCGTCTACGTCGTTGGAATTAGAAAGAAGATATCTTCGACTCGAACCTGATTCAAGAGCAATCCAAACATTTTTATTTTTGAGCCCTCTTTGTCCTATGTGTCTCTGGAGCCACCTAGATCAAGAATAAAACCATTATTTTCTTTCTAGGTAAAATTCATTAGAATATATTAAAATATGATAAATAACCCTAAAAGTGATTTTGAACACTTATAAAAAGTGAGGAAAGTAAAAAAAAAAAAAATACTTTTACCTTCAAAAGTTTTGGAAGAGGTTTTTACCCTTATTTACCTCAGTTCTTCAAGACCAGATCGTGGGAGATCCAGGAGGTTGATCAATGAGCCATCAACACCAAGTAATATTCACACTGATTCTCTACATTTTCATACATGTTTTAATATTTTTACACTGCATAACATTTTTTTGGAGAAGAGATTTGATCATGGAGTCACGACAGATTGGCACGAGACCCCATATCGGGATCGCGTTGGTCTGTCATTTTTAAAACGGGCAGAGCACCGATCGATGCAGTTGTTTTTAAAATGGCCACGCCGATCACAGAGCACGAAAAAACATCAAAAATTCTCCAAAAATATCCATTTAAACATTATTTTCAGGCATGAATATTGATAAGAGGTTGTGCAAATGTTATGACAGGAAGGAAAAGATCAATAAATCATGGTGATTGAGTGGAAAGAGAGAGATCATGATGAAGTAGACAGAGCAGCTATGGAAAATTGAGATTTCCTCACTGCTCTGAGGAACTACGGGCTCCTCAAATTCTTTATAACCTCGGGCTTAAGGGCACAACTGAAATTATTGCAATATTTGATAAGAATTTGGGATAGGGGACGAGAGAAATTCATTCTTGGTGACCAAGAGCTCGAAATTGAGGTGGCCGATATTTATTTCATCGCCAGCCTATCACGTAGAGGAGCACGAGCACGCCTGACTCAGGCCTGAATCATGGGCGAAAGTATGGATATTCTCATATGGAGGGCATGTTCAGAGCTGACGAAATCTTCCAGCGGGAATATAGCGATAAGCAGTGTGAACGGTTTTCCACTTAGTAATATTATACACCATTACACGTGTCATAGGGGCACAAGCACTGCATGAGGCTACCAAGTCTCAGTTACAAACTATCATGGATTATATGTCTCCCACCATTTTTAATTGGTCAGAAGATGTGGTGGAAAACATGAAGAAGCAACTCACAAAGTGTATGAACGATCGACTGAATTCATTTGGGTATGGATCGATCTTGACAACAATCTTCTTGGAATGAGTACCATTGTTCCAATTCGAGTGGGCAAAAGTAGCCACATCGACACCACGGGAGCCATGCCTGATGAGATGGGATGATTTGATGCCTCGTGGAGGAGGTGGGTAGCAGATGTCATACAAAACTACCTTATTAGTATGGCTGAGGCATCGGCTTATTGTCATGGAGGATTGGCCATACTCCGAGACATATTTTCAGGGTGATCCAGATCAACCACTTCCAGAGGGCGAACATTGTGAAGACAGAGGTAGAACATGTTTTTTTTTGTTATCTTTTTCATGTTTATATATTTTTTGATATATATATTCTGACATTGAAACTTATATGCTGCAAATGTCGGACCAGAGAGACTAGTTGGGATGTCCCCTATCGCCAGAAGAGTGGCGAGGGAGTTCGAGGCTACTCCATACGAGGAGGGGGAAGATGTTGAAGAAGAGATTTCCTGAATCTGGATGCTTTGACTACTGTGATTTTGGAGTACGCTCATGTTCAGGATATTCCCCACTGTTTCCAGAGGCATGCCATAGGGGTGTCTGATCGTATTCACTGACTACTAACTCGAGTCATTCGAGGAGTGGCCTGCTACTACAACCACCATGATGATTAGTCTAGTTTTGATTTCTATGGTTGTAGCCTTGTCGAGACTTGTGAGTCTCGTTATGTACTAGAATAGATATTTTTTGGGGTTATAATGTACTTAAAAATTATTTGAAAACCAAATCGACACACACACACACACACACACATATATGTTGTATTTTCATGTTTTATACATGATATGATGATGATCATGATTTTACTATTTTCACAAATGTCTATCTTAGAACAATGCATCTGTTAAGTAAAACAAGTAAGTAGAAAAATAGTTTACAAAAATCACACCAAACCAAAACCAAAACTGCACATTGATGTACAAAAATGTAATGAGGTTTCATTTTTACAAAAACTTGAAACATGGGAAAATTTTCTTGAAAAAAGTAAATTTTCATGCCCCCAACATGATAACTTAGTTCGAGATACATGCCCCCAAGCTTTAGTCCATTCGCTTGGGTATACTAATAGTTACTAATAGATGGATGGAGTGAATTTTTAGTTACAAGATTAAGTGAAAGACTTGAATTGAAAGGGAATGTGTTTCATTTTTTAATGAAGTTTACATAGTAAAAGAACTATCCTCTGAAAACCGAATTCATTTTTTAACGAGGTTGACATCATAAAAGAATTATCCTCATGACACCTTGTTTTATTTTTTAAAGAGCTTGACACAAGAAAAGAACTTTTCTCTGAAGAGCTTGTTTAATTTTTTAAGGAGCTTGACACAACAAAATGAACTATTCTCTGAAGACCTAATCAAGATATATAAGAATTCAAGGCTTCCAAAAGGTTCTCATCTGATGGGAGAACAACATTTTGGAAATCAAGATCTAACGCCCCTAGTACACGGTACATGACGGCACTACCACTAGATGTAGGAAATGAACAAGTGGCCACATAATTAACCTGTGGTGGGTAAGACACCACCGGCAAAAAAGGACCAGGAAGGGATGATGGAAAACCAGATGTCACATCAGGACCAATGAATGAAATTTGATCAATGGTCACGATCTAACTTTTTTGTGGAAAATAGATCACACGAAAGAGGGATGAGAAAAGTGCCCCCATGACATAAGTATAGTCATTCCCTAGGAGTACGTTAAAATCAAAGGGGCCTTGGAAAACCATGACATATATATAGAAAATAATTCCTCCTAAAGCAATAGGCAGCTTCGGAAGGATCCCTAAGGGTTGATTGGTTCCTCTGTTAAAAGACAACAGATTTTGAGTAATAGTCACAAGCTGCGGAGAACCAAAATCTTGCCAAGTAGTTTAGGATAGAATACTAACAGATGCACCTTCATTTATTACCATGCTTGGTACGGCCATATTTCAGGCTTGTATAGTGATCTCAAAGGGCACATAAGAAGGAAGACGATATCTTGTGAATCGAATCTAATCAAAAGAAGTGACCAAACTACATGGAGGGGGTGCCATAGGAATAAGAGGACTATCCAATTGTGTTACGGGAGTGGAAAAACCATCCTCCTGGACCTCAGAAATGAGATTGGGAGGATCACTTTCTTAGACTGCAGTGATGTGATTCAGAGGATCACCCTCCTAGATCATGGGAATAGATGGATCTCCCTCTGGTCCCGGGGAATCAGAGGAAACAAAAAGAACCTGAGTGGGATGAGATCCACTCTCTATGGAAAAGACTTGATGAACTATGGATGGAATCGGGTCAACTTTTTTCTCAACCAATGATTGGGCGGAAAAGGACTCATGATACTGACTTTTGGAGAGAGTAGAATTGATCGGAGATGGATTCTGATCAATAACTTGATAAATTAGCAGAGGACTCAAAGAAAACTTTCGGTAACCAACTGGAATACAAGACTCAGAAGCCGTGATGGTATCCAACACTTTGGAGGCTTCATCCACATAGGGATAGAGTTGAATGGGATGGTTCCCTTCACATAACCTATAGGGAAATTTTATCTTACCCTATGTATTATGATTCTTATTACCTCTAGCTGAAGGTTCATCATTAGCATGATGTTCAGAGGTTGATGAAGAAAGACGAATCAGGCCAACGAACCATACTTATAACACCTTGGGAATACCAGAGCAGTCTCTAAGAAGATGGCCACCCTCACACATCTTGCAAGGGAATTCGACTCTATGAGACAGAGTGGGATTTTTTTCAATATCAGTCGCATGGGTAGCGATCATTGTTGGTTTTCCCCCTTGCTTATTTTTCTTCTTCTTCTTCTTCGACTTCTTCTTCTTAGCCACCTTGGTACTAGAATCCAAAATTTCACCAAGCGAAGAGGAAGAAAAAGGTGAATAAATTGGTGAAGAAGGCGAGGGTTCAACCTTAAGATCAACATGAGGTTGACATGGTTCAAGCGGGGGAGAACTTGGTTGAGAAGTTATTTGGACGTTCAGAACCATAGGGGTTGAAAATAACCAAACTAGCAGACCAATGGTTAATCCCGGGAGGGACAACGTTGCCATATACAGAGCACCAAAATTTCCAAAAGAATTAAACAGACCAGCATTCCCATCTAAGGGGATTCCTTGGTTGGTAAACTCAGGAACCGTTGCCATTAATCTCAAACTAAGATCAGCTAAGGAGATTGTAATATCCCAAAATGGGGATGCAACAATACATGAACATAATAATGAAAGAGCAGTGATACATCAACACATAAAATGTAAGAAGATCCAAATATCCATCATATTAAGATCATAACAGCAAAATGTATACAAGTCCTTAAGGAAATTGTAACTCAAGATAGGTAAAACAGCCTCAAGAGAACATGTACATAGAATATGAAGACCACTGCTACACAAAGAATGACCAAGGCTATGATAGCATAGTTTTATTAATAATAACTACTGTTGGATAATTTCAATACATATATCTACAATGATATAGCTCATACAATGTTGGTAGTGAAGATCTAGACTCCCAAACACAATTTCAAGACAATCCGGAAAGGATTTCCTGAAATAAGCAAAAAGTACAAAATGTCGGAGTGCAGCCCTAGGGCTGAGTAGCAACTGCAACTCAAGAAATGGATGGAGATGGCTTAAGATTCTACACAATATGAATAAACCTCCTCCAATGGATCTTCCAAGTGAAAGGTTGATCCTAACACTGAAGATACCACCCTCCAAAAATCACTGCAAACCCTCACTAAAAATAACACAGTCAAGGAGAGGTACTGCACTATAGGAGATAGAAAATGTGTTTGCCAAGTGTCGAGATCTAAAATCAGCTCCAAAGTCTTCCTCACTAATCTCCCAAAGGAAAGAAAGTTTCCTCCTCTTAAAAACAATCTCCAGAAGTGGTGTTATCAACCCTCCACTACAACACCCTACAACACAACATTATATTCTACAAAAATAATGTTGTAGCTGAAGGAGGTAGCTTGGCCTCAAGCCTAAATGTGGTGAAATGAAGTGCAATATCCCTCAAGAGGCCTCTCAATAAAGGATATGGGATTCCCGCTTGGGAACACCCGTTGCTAAGCAACACAACAATCTCAACTAAACAGCTGAAGAATGCACAATAGTCATGTAGACCAAAAAATCAATAATCAATAACCTCCTTGCTATGGCTATCTTGCCCTCCTTATATACAAATGGAAGCCTTCTCAACTTGGGTCCCACTCATTAGGGTTTCCTCCACCAAGGAATCTTGCTCCCACTAACACTGCGCTGTCTCCCAGGATGATCTCCACCTCTTATCCCAGCGTTGTTGACTTGGTCAAACTTGACATTGTCCACATGAAATTTCTCCTTTTCACACATGAGGGTGTGAAATAAAACTCTTATGATGATCCCTTTTCACATTATGAGGTATTTTATTCCTATTTCTGAAATTTATGGGCCTCCTTACCCATTTATTCATCTCATAAGTGTAAGAATCAAAAAGTAATATTCCAATTAGCTGCATGCTAATTTTGGAATATTACAGTCCTCCCCTCCCAAATGTTTCTTTTCCTCAAGCAACTGCAAGGATAGAACTGATAATTCTTCCCTCCTCTTTCTATAGCATCCACATATGATAAACTCCTCCAAAGAATGAGATGTTGTCTCATCAATAAATCTCCATATTGCCCCTCCCAAGCATGCAAGCTAGCTAAATAGCTATCATCATGAATAAGTAGAGTACTCAAGGAGGCAATAAGGTGTTGTCCAGAGGTCCCCTTGAGGAATGGGATCTTAAATGTGTTGGGAACCATCATTCCCATGTGGATCCTCCATCCCCAAGCTATCATCCATACAAAATGAGTCACCCTCCAAATTGGTAACTCATGAAGATCCTCCTCCACCTTTGGCTCCTGCAATGTAGGTGAGTTGAATTGCTAAACATGGTAGACAAGATAGCCTACTCCACGTTGTCCTTCTCTCCACTTACGATAAGTGTATATTATTTTCTAATCTTGGGCTGCAATATTGTTGCCCTCAAGTGGCAAGAAGATGATTAGATCTCCAAAGACCCTTTCTCCAACGTTGTGAATCAAGCTGGCCCAAACCATCCCATATATGATGAATAGGACATAATCATCATATGGCATCCAAATGAGAAATTTTTTGAAGGTTTCATATAGTGATGAAAGGTACCAATAGTTTCCCAAGTGGCCACAGCACATTTTTTCTAACTATTGTTGCCAAGCACAACATGGCAAGCCATCTCCCATACTCTTGTTGAAGCATGGAGCATAAAAGTGTAGGAATGAAAAACTCCCCATGAACACATCTAACCAATGTGTCTCTCCTCCCAAAATGCTCCCCACAAATATAAGAACGAAAATAACATAGGGAACCATAATGAGAATCATACTAGCTACCATATGTAGCAAGGGAGAAGGACAATGGTCCCTCAAATGCAACCAACACAGTTTGAATCTCAACTGCAACAGAAATGACATAGTGTGTGGCGTCTCAACCACTTGCTTACTGCCCCAATCTCCTCACAAGTTTGGAGAAAGTGTATGGTGTATGGTGCACAATTAGCATGCTCTGAAAAAGATATAATCTCCCCAAGTCCTTCTAGGGAGTGGCCATCACCAATACTGCTTATGGTCTCAAATAGACCATGAAGTCTAGAAGGAAGAATGTTCCTTCTTGAAGAAATGTCCTGCACATATATGGTTAAGGAATGCATATATTCACTACATAAATCATTATGTAACCAAAAAATATCCTTACCATATGCTTTTCTCATGCAAATGGAGTGGCTCATAGATAAATCCCCTCTCATCCTCAAAGAGAAAATAGGTGGTTGTGATAATGTAATGTTCCAAATGGGGAAAAATAGGCACAGTATGGAATATATTAAGATATTCCTCTATGGATTCACAGCATTATAGAGACACACCAAAAATTCTAAACCAGAGATAGACTGGTAGGGAATTTACTGGTTATATCACCTCTAAAGAGAGGGTGAAAACCAGAGGCTTCCAGGCTCGTTTCAGACTCTGTCTATGTAAAACTGATGAAACACAAAACTTAGGGATTTCTCACTCTCCCTTGGATTTTATTGCCCTTGGGATCCTTAGATCAGAAGATCTAATATTAGGACCCAGAAGAGGAGCAGAAACCAACTAAGTTAGGAGTGATGAAAATCCCAGATCAGGAAAATCCACAAGCGGCTTAATTAGAACGCTATATAAGAAAATAAGTGTAGAAATAGCACAAACCAGGGCTGGTTTCCCCTAGCTTAGGATTTTTGAGACTTGTGAATAGAATTCCAGCAAAAACAAATCAGCTGAAAGACATTAAACAGATCTCCCACGAATAAGACTAGCTAGAAATCAGCAAAAGGGAAGGGCTGTAGTAACTTCAAACACTGTATTGAAGTATCAGCAAGCTAAAATCTCTGAAATGGGTTGGGAAACACTTCAGCGGCAATTATATATACAGCAACAAGAAACAAGATGAATTCTCTTCACAAGGGGTGGGGGAAAAGCAGTGATTTTGACCCAAAATGCATATATTCAAATATCTACGTAAAAACAGTGGAATATTATGATTTTATATGTTATATTAGTGCATGAGGGACCTATGCTCCAAATTTTGGCCCAAAAAAATAATCCTAGCTCAGTTAAACAGTTTCTCCTTCTCAAACTAAGCTTAAAAACCCTGATTCCCCATGACTTACTTACTACAGAATTTTACTGAAGCATGAGAGCATACTTGGCTGAATATTTTAGCTACTATAGGGTATGAAAATTGATAAATCAGATCAAATACATTTCCCATACAATTTAAATGAAAAGACAAAGAATTTAATGAAGAAATCCCTTTGGAAAAGGGGTTGCAACAATGTATTGAACTGTAACAAGGAGGTACAACGTTATTTTCAGGATGTCTCAGCTGCTGAAAATTAAAACTCAAATATATGGAAAATTTATGGATAAAACATCAGATCTATTACATATCTGGAAGCTATATAATTTTCTTAACAAGATCCTAGTGGATTTACAACAAAATAATGCATAATAAACTGTAGATTTGAATTACAAGTTGCAGTACTGTAGAATACACAGAAATTTCTGAAGATAAACTTTATTAATGAAATGATCATATCTATGAAGACATGGATCAACAATCTAATCCACGGATCACTGAGGGAAAGGCAAGCCCAACACCACGAGATCTTCTTCCAATCTGATATCAAACTATAGAACAGGAACCCTCTTCAAAATAACGCAGTATAGAGCTGGAAACTGCACTGTGGCTTAGATCCACTGAATAAAATACAAGGAAATGCAGATCTGAAGCAAAAATTGGAGAAACACTCTCCTTGGAGGTTAAAGAACACACTCCAAGAGCAGAGGCCCTCAATACAAGCTAGATCTAAGCAAATCTAGAACACCACTCGCTGCAAATGACATCAGCTGCAAAACCCTCAATGGGACAGCGCTGCTCATGAAAATGAAGCTTGGTATCCAACCAGATAGTGGCTCACTTCAGCAAGTAACTCCTCCAATGATCCTCAAGGGAAGAGATGAAACCCCTAAATATGAATTCCAATCACAATCCTCCACTAAACAACAGAGAATGGTATTTTTCTAAGAAGACAAATACTTCAGAAATATAATCTATCAACAACCTTCTTTTGCTGCCCTCCTTCTCCTTTTATAAGATGAGAAATCTCTTGGAAACGCTAAACCACTTTGATGAGTTATCCCTTTTCACATTAAAGGCTCCCTTCTAGAACTGTGCAGTCCCTTTTGGAGATGCAATGAACCTAGACAGCGTAGTTGATTTGGTCAAGGTGGACCTAGTCTTTGGCTCAAACCTCTTTCACACCTGCAAGTGATTATTTACATAGCCCTGATTTGTCTTTTTTCACATGGGCATTGATTTATTCAGACTTTTTAGGAGTTTTACATGTCCTCCTTTATTCATTTATTCATAAAACATAAATTAAATCAAAATTGAATGTTTCCTCTTAGCTAAGGCTAAGTAGGAACATTACAGTCCTCCCCTCCAAAATGTTGCTTGTCCTCAAGCAACTGATAGGGTAAGAGCTGTAGTTCTCCTCCTTATCCATTGATGGCACCATCAAGAATGAAGCTTTCATCATAGAATAAGTGCTCACCAAGCCAATACATCAGAAAAATCTCCTCCAGTGCTAACATGATAGGGGAATAATCTACCCCTTCAGGAGTGTAAAACTCAACAGAAATAAACATGGGTGAAGCAATGTCACATCTAAAACATGTATCATGAAGTACAAGATAAAGTTCCATCCCATGTGGTACATATACACTGCCTACTTTTTGTCCATACAAACCCATAAACAATACCATTATGTCATCTATGTATGGGAGAAAAATCACATATAGGCAAACTGAAATTTTCACTTGAGGAGGTGGGTCACAATCCCACATAAGGTACCAACGTAGTGCACTCCTTGTTTTGAGTAGATCTGAGTGTGATAGGTGGTAGCCCCACCACATCTTTGCTGCATGGGTCACTTTGATATGGCTGAAAGTGAAGCCCTCATTAAGTGCCTTTGGGAAGCACCCATCATGATAGATAATCTCCCTTTTCACCTCACAGGAGTGCCCAGCTTTGGAATTTTTATTGGCCTCATCAATGACATGAGATCTACATGTAATATCACTCCTTGTAGGAGCCATGGCTTGCATACATATGGTAAGAGAATGTTCCAAATCAGAAAAATAAACATGCTCCATAAGATCAGATTTCTTACCATTCAAAACTTTCATACTCATGGGGTTGTGCATGAGCATTTCTCCTCCTTCAAGAGTACGAAGAGGTGGTTGGAATGACTCTTGCATAGAGTCCCTTAGCTGCTCCAACTCCTCATAACCGATGCACTCTTGCAAGTGCTGATGTAGCTTCTCCCAATCAAAGGAGTGGTGCATGGATCTACTTTCTCCTTCCCAAGAAGAAAGAGTGAGTTGATTCAAATCTTTCAAAGAGTCATGTGGCTACTCCATTTTTTGCATGTTTCATGCATCTTTGGTAATGATGATGTAGCTCTTCTTCAAGGCCCCCATAACAATAGCTCCTCAAGTTGATCTTGTTGAGCCTCTTAGAAAAGGGTTGGCTGAAATAGAACTTCTTTTTGACCTCATTTATGCCAAAGGTGTCATGTGGAAAGTTGGCCTTCAGCAATGTGCTAGTTGTGCATAAGTGCCCCTTTACTAGGTGGTAGTAAATAGCAATATATATCAGCTGTACATGATCAAAATAAGTATACATGGTGCCATACTTTCCTTCTAAAACATCATGATGAGTATGGAGAAATTTCAGCCCATGTTCTATCAACAATAGCCATAGCAGCAAGGACCCTTGCTACATCCTTTCATTATCAAAATGTAGATCATGGAACAATAAAATAATGTTAGACATGTGAGATGTCTCATAAACATAGTGCAAATCAGCTCCCTCATATACCATGGGGAAGTCATCCTTCCTCCCAAGACAATATTCATTCATGAAATATATCTCAAACATAAATACATGTGAGCAAATGAGACATACCTCAAACAAAAGAAAATATATGGACATAGGATTCAACATGTAATGTCCAACCTCTCTTCTTAATGGCCACAACACTCATGCCTTCTTCTTATGCATCCCATCATTGAAGCTTAAGGCATGAGATAAGGAAGTAGAAATTTTTGGGTAGTGACCATACTCACCCAAAAGCAACCAGTGCAGCCATGCTTCTTGCTGGCCTGTATCATAGATTTTCATGTGGCTCACAAGCCTCTTGCTTTCTACCCATCCTTATTCATCCAAGTAGGGTTGCCCCCAATCATTCTTTCCATTGGTATCTTCCCAATGAGGACTACCAAATTCCCCAAGCAAGCTTTCCCCTTTACACCTCATGGGAAGTTGAGATGTAAACCTTTTGAGATCTTTGTGGGAAGACCTCTCACCAGTCAATCCATTGGATCCAAAAGAATCCAAGTGTATAGAGAACCAAACATTATGAGGAGGTGGCACATTCCGCATGATACCTCCCAACACCTTGCACCTACAGACCTCCTGATGCATGCTTTTCATTAAAGGTGCTAAACCATAGTGGCAAAACGCTGTGTAGGCTTGTTTCTCCTCATCAGTGAGGTGTTCTCTGGGAGCCTTTGAAGCAACTTGCATGTCTATAAGAGTCTCTCCCTCCCATGTGTTGGCTAGTCCAACTGCTGCTACAGATATTTCTTCCCTCATGGGTAGGATAGCACTGGCATAAGGCTCTTCAAATGGAGAAGAGGACTCCTCCTCCTCCCACCTTTCACTGTCTTTAGGAAAGCAAGAAGTGCATGCACCTCCTTCTTCCCCTTGAAACCCTCTTGGGGCTTCATTGCATCTCCCTCCTTCCATCGGTTGAACCTCCTTGGAGAGGCTCTTCTTTTTTTCTGAAAATGGATGAGATTAATATCATCCTCTCCATATTATGTTCTCTACTTTCTGCTTCCTGTTTCTTCTCAGTGCTTCTCTAATAGCTTGATCTCACAGGCTGAGCCATAGATCATGCTCTGATACCACTGTAATGTTCCAAATGGAAAAAAATAGGCACAGTAGGGAATATCTTAAGATATTCCTCTATGGATTCACAATAGTATAGAGACACATCAAAAATTCTAAACCAGAGATATACTGGTAGGGAATTTACTGGTTATATCACCTCTAAAGAGAGGGTGAAAACCAGAGGCTTCCTGGCCCGTTCCAGACTCTGTCTATAGAAAACTGATGAAACACAACACTTAGGGATTTCTCGCTCTCCCTTGGATTTTACTGCCTTTTGGATCCTTATATCAGAAGATCTAAGATTAAGACCCAGAAAAGGAGAAGAAACCAAATAAGTTAGGAGTGATGAAAATCCCAGATCATGAAAATCCACAAAGGGCTTAATTAGAATGCTGTATAAGTAGATCAGTGTAGAAATAGTGAATACCAGGGCTGGGTTCCCCTAGCTTAGGCTGTGTGAGACTTAATAATCGAATTCCAGCAAAAAAAAAAAAAATCAGCTAAAAGACATTAAATAGATCTCCCACAAATAAGACTAGCTAGAAATCAGCAAAAGGGAAGGGTTGCAGTAACTTCAAACACTGTATTGGAGTATCAGTGAGCTAAAATATCTAAAATGGGTTTGGAAACACTTCAGTATCAATTATATATACATAAGCAAGAAATAAGATGAATTCTCTTCACAAGGGGTGGGGGGAAAGCAATGATTTTGACCCAAAAATGCATATATTCAAATATTTGCATAAAAAAAGTGGAATGTGACGGTTTTATATGTTATCCTAGGTCATGAGAGACCTATTCTTTGAATTTGGGCTCAAACAAATAATCCTAGATCGGTTAAACAGTTTCTCCTTCTCAAACTAGGCTTAAAAACCCTGATTCCCCATGACTTACTTACTGCATAATTTTACTGAAGCATGAGAGCGTACTTGGCTGAAGATTTTAGCTAATATAGGGTCTGAAAATTGATAAATCATATCAGAGACATTTCCCATACAATTTACATAAAAAGACAGAGAATTTAATGAAGAAATCCCTTGGGAAAAGGGGCTGCAACAATGTATTAAACTGCAACAAGGAGGTACAACGTTATTTTCAGGATGGCTCGGCTGCTGAACATTAAAACTCAAATCTATGGAAAATCTATGGATAAAACATCAGATATATTACAGATCTGGAAGCTATATAGTTCTCTTAACAATATCCTAGTGGATTTACAGCAAAATAATGCATAATAAACTGTAGATTTGAATTACAAGTTGCAGTACTGCAGAATACACAGAAATTTCTGAAGATAAAATTTATTAATGAAATCATCAGATCTATGGAGACATGGATCAGCAATCTAATCCATGGATCACCAAGGGAAAGGCAAGCCCAACACCACGAGATCTTCCTCCAATCTAATATCAAACTATAGAACATGAACCCTCTTCAAAATAACGTAGTATGGAGCTGGAAACTGCACTGTGGCTTAGATCCACTGAATAAAATACAAGGAAATGCAAATCTAAAACAAAAAGTGGAGAAACACTCTCCTTGGAGGTTAAATAACACACTCCAAGAGCAGAGGCCCTCAATACAAGCTAGATCTAAGCATATATAGAACACCACTCGCTGCAAATGACAGCAGCTGCAAAACCCTCAATGGGACAGCGCTGCTCATGAAAATGAAGCTTGTTATCCAACCAGATAGTGGCTCACTTCAGCAAGTAACTCCTCCAATGATCCTCAAGGGAAGAGATGAAACCCCTAAATATGAATTCCAATCACAATCCTCCACTAAACAACAGAGAATGGTATTTTTCTAAGAAGACAAATACTTAAGAAATATAATCTATCAACAACCTTCTTTTGCTGCCCTCCTTCTCCTTTTATAAGATGAGAAAGCTCTTGGAAACCCTAAACCAATTTGATGAGTTATCCCTTTTCACATTAAAGGCTCCCTTCTAGAACTGTGCAGTCCCTTTTGGAGATGCAATGAACCTAGACAGCGTAGTTGATTTGGTCAAGGTGGACCCAGTATTTGGCTCAAACCTCTTTCACACCTGCAAGTGATTATTTACACAGCCCTGATTTGTCTTTGTTCACATGGGCATTGATTTATTCAGACTTTTTAGGAGTTTTACATGTCCTCATTTATTCATTTATTCATAAAACATAAATTAAATAAAAATTGAATGTTTCCTCTTAGCTAAGGCTAAATAGGAACATTATAGATAACTCCCCCAAAGAGTTATGTATCTCCTCCATCTCCACATAATCCATGCATCTCCTCATATGTTGATATATCTCCTCCTCAAAGCCTTCGCAAGTGCACCCCTCTATGATGGTGTGGTATGCTCCCATGGAATAAGTGTGGTTGAAGAGAAAATATTTATGAGTTGCTTGTAGTAGCTTCCCCTTAAGCTTGGAAGCTCTAGGTAAGAATATATTACCATGATAGTAGATGATATCATCTCTGACTGAATATCCCTCCTCTTGCAATTGGTCATCCAATATCATACAAGTAAAAATATCCTTGGTATAATCCACCAATAGCTGGGATTTCCAATATGGATCTATCATTCGTAGTGGTAGCGTTGATGATCTATCATAAAGAACATATGTCATATGGCTATCCTCTTCTTTGACATCTCCCTTGCCAAAGATGCAAGTTTGAAGGTTGCTATCCTTCCCATGCTTCTCCTGCCACAACGCAAAATCTGAAATGAGAGTGGGTGAAGATAATGTTAAGAGAATGCCTCTCTCCTCCTTGAGTCTACCCAAGACTCTCAGCACTATATCAAGCTCTCCCAAGGTCTTCACCCCTCTGAAATCAATGAGTAGTTCCTCCAAATGTGAAGCATCCTTCATCATCTGTTATTCTGGTGGTCTCCCTGGTGAAATGCCTCCATGCAATGACACATCAAGACCAAGAGAAAACTGCATATATGAATGGACAGCCTTGTCCCTACCTCACTGCGCAAATCAGCCTTCCCCTCTTGTGCATCAACCCTCTGAAATGGATAGGGATGTGTGCTCCTCCTCAAATGATGTTGTTCATCCTCCCTACCTCCTCCTTTTAATTGCATGGTTTCACAATCTATCAACAAAGGCACATGTTGATCATGGGTTGTGCCTTGATCTCCACATATGAGATCCTGGGGAATTTCTTGAAATGATACAAGAATTCCTCTTGTTGGACCAAGTGCTCCCTCTTCCTCTCCATGAAGTGCTAGATAAGCTCTAGACAAGACAATGTTGTTGCCCCCAACCTTCTCTTCCTCTTCAATATGAATGGGAACCCTTCCACTAACTGGTTCCTCTTTTGAAAAAGGGATATCCATGCCCTCTTGTTCAAGAATATGAGATAGAGGTCTTGCCTCTAGCAAGGTGTTATGCAAGATGTTAGCCTCCTTAATAGTTTTCTGAAGTGGAGTTGAGTTTATTGTTTCCTCCATCACATGCAAAGTTTTTTTTTGTTTAGGTAAACCACATGTGTTTCAGAGTGTGTCTCATCAAATATTTCCACCATCCTCTTAGTGAAATTTGCATAAGAATAAGTATTTGAATTTCTTAATGAAAAAGACTCAAATATCCACCAATCATATGTCTTACCTCTGAAATGTAGTGCTGCAACTTTGATGGCTTCATCTTCAGAAATTTGGTGTTTCTGCAAGTAGGTGTCAAGCTCCTCCACCCAAGCTCTAGTTGGACATGCAGGTGAACCATCAAAATTAGATAGGAGAAATCTACCCATATCATGCTGCTTTCTTCTCTCCACCTTGATCTTGCAAAAATATTGGAAAGTGATATGATATCTAAACTTCTCAATTTGAGATTCATATTCTTGTATTAAATCACTAAGAGTTTCTCTCTCAGGCATCCCTTCTTCTTCCATCTCACTCATAGCAAATCTGGGCATATGACTGTGCTGTTCATCATAGTGTGTGGCTGCATGCACACACTCATCATATGAAAATCTAGAGTTTGCTTCAGATTTAAACTCTCTTGGATATTATCTACACATCTCCTTCCTCATCTTCTTAAGATCTCCATGAATGTTCTGCAAAGTTTGAGAAAGAAACTTTGAAATTCTCTCCTCATTTCTTCCAAAGAATGGAGTCTTCTTTTTGTCTTTTATGTTCATATTTTCTTCTTCTTGTCTTCTTGATATCATAATGGTTGAGATCCACAGGCTGAGCCAAGATTATGCTTCGATACCACTATATTATCCCAAAATGGGGATGCAACAATACATGAACACAATAATGAAAGAGCAGTGATACATCAACACATAAAATGTAAGAAGATCTAAATAGCCATCATATTAAGATCATAACAGAAAAATGTATACAAGTCCTTGAGGAAATGGTCACTCAATATAAGCAAAACAACCTCAAGAGAACATGTACATAGAATATGAAGACCATTGATACACAAAGAATTCCCAAGGCTATGACAACGCAGTTTTATTAAGCATAACTGTTGTTGGAGAATTTCAATACATAGATCTACAATTATATAGCTCATACAATGTTGGAAGTGAAGATCTAGACTCCCAAACACAATTTCAAGACAATCCAGAAAGGATTTCCTGAAATAAGCAAAAGTACAAAATGCTGGAGTGCAGCCCTAGGACTGAGTAGAAGTTGCAACTCAAGAAATGGATGGAGATGGTTGAATATGTTGCACAAGATGAATAAACCTCATCCAATGGATCTTCCAAGTGAAAGGCTGATCCTAACACTGGAGATCTCACCCTCCAACAATCACTGCAAATTCTCACTGAAAATAATATAGTCAAAGAGAGGGACTGCATTGTAGGAGATAGAAAATGTGTTGGCCAAGTGCCAAGATCTGAAATCAGCTCCAAAGTCTTCCTCATTGATCTCCCAAAGGAAATAAAGCTTCCTACTCTGAAAAACAAGCTCCGGAAGTGGTGTTATCAACCCTCCACTACAACACCCTGCAACACAACGTTATATTCTACATAAATAATGCTGTAGCTGAAGGAGGTAGCTTGGCCTCAAGCCTGAATGTGGAGAAATGAAGTGCAATCTCCCTCAATAGGCCTCTCAAGAAAGGACATTGGATTCCCGCTCGAGAACACCCGGTGCTAAGTAGCACAACAATCTCAACTAAACAACTGAAGAATGCACAATAGTCATGCAGACCACAAAACAAATAATCAATAACCTCCTTGCTATGGTTGTGTTTCCCTCCTTATATAAAAATGGAAGCCTTCTCAACTTGGGTTCCACTCATTAGGGTTTCCTCCACTAAGGAATCTTCCTCCCACTATCACTGCGCTGTCTCCCAGGATGATCTCCACCTCTTATCCCAACACTGTTGACTTGGTCAAACTTGACCCTGTCCACATGCAATTGCCCCTTTTCACACATGAGGGTATGAAATCCAGCTCTTATGATGATTGTTGAGTCTCAAATCTGCATTTTTCTTATACATCTTCCTAGACCTTTTTCATTCACTTGAACCTTCCAAGTTGTCAATATCATTGTATATTAATTGCAAAAGAGCATCTAAAATGGTTTTTAACTATATTTTGTGTCTGCTGTTTGATTTATATTTTTGCTCATTTAGCTGCGGAATCTTGCCACTTTCCGCAGCTGCTGCAACTTTCCGCAGCCATTTTGTGAAAGTCTATGTTGCAGGTGTCTTCAGGTAAAACGAGCCACATGGGCAAGTCAGAAATGATGTGGACATGGATCGTGTCCTATTGGCTCGAGAAAATTCACTTAAGGAGGATATGGTCAAAGGTGGCCAAGTGGAAGTCAACCGTAGAGTCCCACGGTGACAGGACTCTGTTTCTCATCACGTGAGGATTTGCATGACCGTTTCTAACTTACGGGAGACACATCAACACCTGTACACAGCTCCATAAGCCGAATCCAACATCCACTCTTCATAGATTTACTCCTCACTGCGGCCATGATGCTGGATCCCTGGACGTGATGATTTACGTGTCTCCATCAGCACAAACTTTAGGGAATTAGTTATATTACCTTTGTTATAAATAACGCGTTTGCATACGCATATTAGATTAGCCTCCGGATAGCTCTGTAATGTAATTACGTTGCCACTGTGCCGTAATATCACCTCTCTGTTATGACTGCATTTTAATATATAAGAAGACTCTGTTTCCAAGCGTAATTCGTATTTGAAGGCTGTTGCCAAGGCTGGTGCAGAGGGCCCCTGCACACGCTGAGGTTTTGTGCATTATTGTATAGTTCTTTTTTTATTTCTTTAAGCTCATTGTGCCATAAGTCATTCATGTGTTTATACATTACATCTTTCATGGTATTTATGCTTCATCTCTGTTTATAATCTTTCATGCTTTACATCTTACTTTTGTCCATAATCTTTCATGTTTTATGTTGTTGTTAACTGATCAGTGTTCCTGTTTTAGATTACAAATAGGCAGCCCGGGCATTTGCATAACCTTTTGACTAATGACATGGAATTAATATTTTTCCGCTGCTAATTTACTTTTCTTAGTTTCTGTTTAATTTCAGTACTGCTTTGTTTATTTCAGTCTTGCTCATTTGCTTCAGTAGTTAGATTTAGATATATTAAATTGCTCATGACATCTTCAGTTACCTCCGAAAGCCATAGCTGGACTAATGGCGAGGGATTGAATTATGAAAGTGTAGTTTAATATTAGTTTACTTTCTATAAGTTAGAAATATTAAATTGCTCATGACATTTTCAGTTACCTCCGAAAGCCATAGCTGGACTAATGGTGAGGGATTGAATTATGAATGTGTAGTTTGATATTAGTTTACTTTCTGCAAGTTAGAAATATTAAATTGCTCATGACATCTTCAGTTACCTCCGAAAGCCACAGCTGGACTGATGGTGAGGGATTGAATTATGAATGTGTAGTTTTATATTAGTTTACTTTCTGCAAGTTAGATATCAGGTTACTCAAGTTGTTTATGGTTACCTCCGAAAATCATAGTTGGACTAATGATGAGGGATCAGAAGATAAGTTGATGTAATTTGATTTAGATTTACTTTGTTGCAACTTTTGGATTTCTTTAAGCATAGTTTCTTTTGTGTTTGAACAGCAGCAAGGATAATGAGTTTCATGATCAGTAGTTCATTATTTGTTTGACTAGAGTAGTGATGCAATTTCATTTTCTTTGAAGAATTAATTTTGTCATTGTGTGTTTTAAAATTCTTTTGAAGTTTGGAAAATCATTAGAAAGACATTGTTGTCTTGAATATTTGTCTCCATACTTGTTTTTCATAATTTCATAAAAAATCCAAAAACGACCAAAAAGTAAGAGATAGGTTATCTTGCACATATAGTGCGCCACACTTCATCAGCTTACGAATCCCAGATTGATAAATTAATGTAGCAATTTAGGACACACTAAATTGACCAAACATTTTGGCGCCGTTGCCGGGGAAGTGTAACTAAGTAGCCAATTTCTTAAAAAAAAAATAGTAATAATAATAAAAGAAGGGAAAACTTGATAATTTCTTGAAGTGTGCTCTCCTCTTGCACCTAGTGTGATCTGGAGGATCAGAAAAGAGAATTATTGGTTTAGTAATTTCTTAAGTATGCTCTCTTCTTGCACCTAGTGTGACCTGGAAGATCAGAAAGAGAATTATTATCCCTACTTTAAAAAAAAAAAAATGACATGCATAGAGCAAGAGATTCTAGGGGAAGGTTTATAGCTAAAGCCAAGAGTTCGATTTTCACAACTCCATCCTCTTCAAGGCATAGACAAGATTCACCACCATCTACCCCTAGCCTTAAGATTCTTGGAATTCAAGGAACAGTTGAATTAGAGGATTCTCCTATACCACCTACTAAATCTCATTTAGAAAAGGATCCTTTATTTACTTCTACAGGAGAGTATCTTGTAATCAAAGAAGTAGAATCACCTGAAGAAGAAAAGGAAAAGAATCTCTCTCATCCTCCCTTGATAGAAGAACCAGAGGACTTTAAGGACTCTAAAGAAACTATCATGGCAGAGGAAATAATAGATGGATTTTGAGGTAGAGGTAGAGGTAGAGGAGGAGGAAACAATGGAGACAACAATGGTGAAGGTAATAATGGAAGAAATAGGGAAGGAGACAACTTGTTTGGATTCCCTATAGTTGATGAGGAAACTCATACAACGATGAAAAATATCTCACCATATGTCCTCCCCAAATTTTATGGATTGCGAAGTGAGGATCCTAAAACATTTCTGTTTGAGTTTGAAGTTGTATGCCGAACTTATGACTATATGGAAGACTCTCAAAAACTCAAACTGTTTCCTTCAACATTGAAGGGAGCTGCTTTGAAATGGTTCATGGGATTAGCCACCCAATCTATTAGGACTTGGAATGATATGAAACAAACATTTTTGGATAGATATTTGGACTATTGTATGCCCACCAATCACAAGGATGAGGTATTCAAAATGATGCAAAAAGAAGATGAAAATTTGGAAGACTTACTTGAAAGATTTCAATACAACTTGAAAAGATCAAAGATGAGCAACTTAGATGATGAAACCTTGAAAGCCCTCATATTAAAAGCCATTAGAGATGAATGGATAAATATTTTAAACATGATGGGGAAAGGAGACATTTCTCAACTTCCACTTCGTGACATAACAGAACTATGTGTCCATCTCTCAAGAGGAAAATCTAAAATAGGAAAAGGGCCTAGGGATCCTTCTCTTATTACGGCTAACAAATCTGCAACTGGATCGGTAAGTAGGGCAGAGATTGGTAATATGCTTGATGAATTCAAAACTGATATCTTAGGGAGCCTTAGTGAACAACTACACACCCTTAAAATCCAAAACAAGCAGAAAGCAGAAACAGATGCTTTAGCCATCTTTTGTCTGAAATGTAGGAAGAAACATGCTTTAAGGGAATGTCCCTTGGATGCAAAATTTGTATAAACATGTATGATTTTCTCAGAGAATCATGAGATCAAGGATTCTCCTTCAATTCCTGGACTCAAAGCTGTTTTTCAAGAAGACCCAAATTTAGTAGAATCTCTCTGTTTTGTTGCAAGAAGACCTTGGCAGGGACAACAAACTCAAGGGTTTAACAACCCTATGAATCTTCAAACCCCACCAAATTGGAATCTTTGGCAACAACCTTGGCCCCAACATCAAAATCCATATCAGCCATGGGTACAAGGGATGCAAAATCCTTATGGGAGATTTGCTCAATTTTATTAATATCCTCCATCTTTTCAAAATCAACAAGCTCCACAACTTCCAAACCCAAATCCACAACTTTCATTGCCATTTCCACAACAACAACCTTCTCAAAAAAATCCAAATCCTCAACTCATGCTCCCATACCAACAAAAGACAAATCAACTTCCATCTCAGCCATTGCCAAATCCTAACAATAAAAATCCTCATAATACTTACATGATAGAAGGACAACAATTTCCTACCTATATGATTGTTCCTCTCAATGATGTACAACTCAGATCTGGTAGAGTTTTAGAAAAACCTTCTATAGATGACCAAGAGAAAGATACCTCTGAGGAGGACTCTCTTGAAGCCAATAAGGGTTTTGAGGAAGTATCTCTTCAAAACTCAAACATTCAAAAAGAGAAAGAAAAGTTAACACCCACAACTCCTATAGTTGAGCAACCTGCATCTTCATCTACACCTCCTTTTCCTGAAAGACTACAAATTGACAAGGGGGTGGAAAAACAAATCTTGTTGCCCAACTATGATTTTCTAGATGAATTGAAGAATGTTTGTATCAAGATTCCCTTGCTACAAGCCATTCGAGAGATTCCTATTCTAGCAAAAACAATAAAGGAGTTGAGTTTCAAAAGACCAGGAAGGAAACTAAAATACACAAGAAGAATCCACCTGGTAGGAAAAATTGCAGATATCATGATGGGAAAAATTACCATGCAGAAGTATGTAGATCCAGGAAGTCCAATTGTCAAGACACATATAAATGGGATAGAAATTCAAAACACATTGATTGACTTAGGGGCTGCTATCAACATTATGAGTAGACAGACTATGGAACAACTAAAACTTCCTAATCTTCTTTTTACACCTACTTTACTGCAACTTGCAGATCGATCAATTATCAAACCAGATGGTGTATTAGAAGATATTTCAGTCTCCTTAGATTCTTGGGAATATCCGGTAGATTTTATGATTTTGACTCCCAAGAGTAATCTAGGAGGGCACCCACTTATCTTAGGAAGACCTTGGCTAGCCACAACTGATGCTTTTATTAGTTGTAGATCTGGGGATACGTACATTTCTAATGGTAATTAAACAAAGAAATTCAATTTGTATCCTCCAGCAAAAGCAATTATAGAAGTAGGAGACAATGAATGGGTCGATGATGAGGACATTATACAACCTGTCTTTACCATTTCAGAAATTAGTGAGGATAGTCAAATTCTGAACACATTAGAAAATTTTGAGACATCTTCAGAATATGACCCCACACAATTTCAGTTGGAATCCAACATAGAATATTTATCATCAAGACAAATGTCTCTTTACTCTATGGAAGAGTTTGGTAGTTCTACTATTGAGATTTTTCCAGGAAAAACATTGAATATCAACAAACATTTGGAAAAGTCACAACAAAAAGAACTAATCAAAATCTTGCAAAAACATTCTACTGCATTTGCATGGGAGTATATTGACATGAAAGGTATTGATCCTAAGACTTGCATCCATCATATCTATATTGAGGAAAACAATAGACCAATCAGACAACCTCAAAGAAGGATGAATCCAAATCTTAGGGAGATAGTGAAAGAAGAGCTCCAAAAACTACTCAATGTAAACTTCATTTATCCACTTTCAGATAGCCGATGGGTTTCTCCTTTGGTTATAGTACCTAAAAAGAATGGTAAATGGAGGGTATGCATTGATTACAGGGAATTGAACAAAGCAACTTTGAAGGATCACTTTCTTTTGCCTTTTATCGATCAGGTATTAGACACATTAGCAGGTAAAAAGTACTTTTCATTTTTGGATGGTTTTAGTGGCTATAATCAAATTCAGGTAGCACCCGAAGATCAAGATAAGACCACATTTACTTATCCATGGGGAACTTTTGCCTATCGAGTACTTCCTTTTGGGTTATGTAATGCACCTGCAACATTCCAAAGAGCAGTACTAGGAATTTTTTCTGATCTAATCCATGATTGTGTAGAGGTTTATATGGATGACTTTACAGTTTATGGTAATTCATTTGAAGAGGCATTAGAAAATTTGGAAAAAGTTCTTATAAGATGTAAAGAAACAAACCTTTCATTAAGCCATGAAAAATGATTTATGATGTTTACTGAAGGGATTGTTTTAGGACATCATATTTCAGGAGATGGGATTAAGGTTGATAGATCAAAATTTGAAGTCATCTCCAAGTTGCCTATTCCAAATTGTCAAAGAGATGTTAGAAGTTTTCTAGGATTTACTGGTTACTATAGAAGATTTATAGAAAACTTCACTAAAATTGCATCTCCACTCTTCAAATTGCTTACAAAAGACCGTGAATTTAAATGGGATCCTGATTGTCAATCAGCTTTTGAAACTTTGAAAACAAGAATATCTGAAGCACCTATCTTGAGAGGACCAAATTGGAAACTCCTTTTCCATATTTCTACAGATGCTTCAGATACAGCTCTAGGAGCTGTGTTGGGTCAAAAAGATTTAGTTCCTTATGCCATTTATTATACCAGTAAAAATTTGACTCCCACAGAGTTGAACTATACTGTGACTAAAAAAGAGTTTTTAGATGTTGTTCATGCAATTAATAAGTTTAGACATTACATAACAGGCTATGAAACTTTTATTCATACTGACCATTCTGCAATTAGATATTTAATGAAAAAACTTGTTACTAATGGCAGAGTGACAAGATGGCTCTTACTTTTGCAAGAATTCAATATTACTGTGTTGGATAGACCAGGAAAACAAAATACAGTAGCTGATTTTTTGTCTAGGATTCAGAATACTAAAGAAGATTCTCCTGTAGAGGATAAGTTTCCTGATGAATACTTGTTTGCAGTAACTATTAAGACCCCTTGGTATGCAGATATTGCTAACTATTTGGTTACAGGGAAACTACCTTCACATTTATTTCCAAGTGAAAAACGAAAATTATTCAGGAGAGTTCAAAATATTCATGGATTTCTAACGAATTGTTTAAAACAGGGCCAGATCTTGTGATCAGAAGATGTGTCAGGGAAGATGAAATGCCCGATATTCTTAAGGCATGTCATGATGAACCATGCGGCGGACACTTTGCGGACAAAAGGACGGCCTATAAAATCCTTTCCTTGGGATATTATTGGCCTTCTCTCTTCAAAGATGCAAAACAATATGTCAAAAGGTGTGATAGCTGCCAAAGAGTAGGGAAACCTACCTTTTCAAATGAAATGCCATTGCAAACACAGGTACTCATTGAACCCTTTGAAAAATGGGCTTTAGATTTCATTGGACCTATTAATCCACCATCTAAGCAAAAGAAGTATATATTGGTTTGTACTGATTATGTTACTAAATGGGTGGAAGCCAAAGCATTAGTGTCTGCTACTGAAAATTCAGTTGTTAATTTTCTTTATGAGGATATTTTTACTCGCTTTGGTGTTCCAAGAGAAATTGTGACAGATCAGGGAAGCCAATTCACATCTAACTTGGTGGAGAAGTTGATGGAAGAATACAAAATCAAGCACAGAAGATCTACTCCTTACCATCCGCAAGAAAATGGTCAAGTGGAGTCTACAAACAAAGTTCTTGAAAGTATCATCACCAAAACTGTTCATCTACATAAAAGAGATTGGGCAGAAAGGCTTCCTGAAGCCTTGTGGGCCTACAGAACTACATGGAGAAATACAACAGGACATTCTCCCTATGAACTTGTTTATGGGAAAGAAATCTTGCTCCCCATTGAGTTCCAAGTCAAGACCTTCAAGATAGCAGTTCAATTGGGGATGAATTTATCAGAAGCCCAAAAGCATAGAATGGAGCAATTAAATGAGCTAGATGAGATCAGACAAGAGGCAATTCTAAGAACTGATCTAGTTCAATATCAAAGAGCTAAATGGCATGACAAGGACATCAAAGAGAAGATGTTTCAAGAAGGAGATTGGGCATTGTTATTTGATTCCAAGTTTAAAGATTTTCAAGGAAAATTTCAGACTCATTGGCTTGGGCCATATGAGATTGACAAGATCTTTAGCAATGGAGCGGTAAGAATCAAAACCATTGATGAGTTTCAAAATCCTCTTATTGTGAATGGCCACAGATTGAAAGTTTATCATAAGCCACTCTCAAAAGAGGAATTTGTCAAAAAATTTCAAGAAAATTCTGCAATCAGGTTGGTACAAAAGAATTCTTCTTCTCCACCAGCCTAGCTTTTGTTCTTTCAATTAAAAAAAATTAAAAAAATTAAAAAAAATAAAATAAAAATATTTTGTATAAGCCTGAAAACCAATCACTGATTGGTAGTCTTATACAGAAAATGTAGGGTGAAAATCAGGAACACCTGACACCCTATATTTTCCAAAAAAAAGAAATCTCTCTTTCATTTCACAAGTTTTGTGACCACCCATTCCACTTCAGTCCACTTCCTTTCACTTCATTTCACTCCATTCCACTTCATTTTATCTATTTCATTCCATTTCACCAATAAAATTCTTTTTCATGACCATTTCCATCTAGTCATTTGTCATCCGTTCATTTTCATTCACCCAAATAATAGCTGTGTCAGTTTCCGCAGCTGACACCAGTTTCCGCAGCCAGAAGCAGATTCCGCAGCTACCACTGTGTTTTTAAAAGAATGTATAGCCAGATGTTATTTCCATAACCATGAAATCAAATGCAGGTGTGAGGACCAATTATGAAGGCATGGGGCATTCAAGATATCAATGAGGAGCAACTAATTGAAGACCAAGGAAAAAGGCAAGAATTCCAAGGTATGAGTAAAATTTATTTCAAATAGCATTGAAAACACATTTTTATATAGTTATGAACCATAAGCTCCATTATGTGCAATGATTATATTGACAAAATCCGTAACCCTTTCACGATCTCCATATGATCCTCCCACATTCATTTTCAAACGGTCCCATAATTAAACCTCCGATCTTCACTCAAACTCTGATACTCCACCTGTGATGATGAAACGTAGTTGATTTGACTACTGCTTCTTTCAACTGCATGAAATCTGTAGCCGTTGTATAAACGTGCTTACATTTATTCTGCAGCCACCAAATTTCAAACACTGTCGGATGTGGTATACTCTTCCTATTGTTCTATTAATCTCACAGCCGTATCTCTGTCGTGCCCACATAACCCTTCTCTGTTCCGCTTCGTTCTCTATTACGTTACAGTCTGTATATCCATTCTCTGATATCTACCTGCAGTCATCGTGCTCATTTCCGTTCATTCAGCCGTCCTACTTCCATTGAACCACTTCACGCAGGCAAGTTTTTAAAAAGCAGAAAGAAGGATGGGTAAATTGTTGAGAGCAGAACCAGAAGGACCTAAATTCATGGAAGGATATCCGCAAGTCAGGGATATATTGAAGAAGGCAAAGTGGCTACGGTTTATCCAAAAGTTTAGAGGCTACCATAAAGAAGTGACAAAAGCTTTTGCAAGGTCGTTCAATGGCCTGGAGGTAGAGATTGGAGACCTTAAGTTCACGGTGAATGAGGCATCTATAGCAACTGCCACAGAACTTCCTCAAGAGGGTGAACGTTGGTTTAAGAACAAAAGCATTAGTGATGAAGCCTGGAGAATAATCTTACGAAACCTAGGTATGGACATAACTATTTTTAAAAGAGGAATTCCTGTTCATGCTTTGAAAGAGGAATGGGCTACTTTGTTGCTAGTTGTTCAAAAATTCATCACCTGTGAAGGCCGTTTTGGGTCCATGTATATGTACCATACCAGATTGCTGATGAATTTTCTAGATATTCAAACTCTCAATCTCCCATATTTTCTATTAAATAGTTTGAAGAAGATGTCTGTGACTATTCAGAAACATTTAGGGGATGTAGAACCACATCTATATCACCATGGTCTTGTAAAAATTTTGATTGAAAAACAATTAAAAGAGAGCAAGGATACATGGGAACAATTTTTTATCATAAATTTCTTTAAAGAACCTCAAGAAATTCTTGAAGGTAGCACATCAAGAAGGAGTAGGAGAAAAAGAACAAATGATGAAACTCAAAGTACTCCTACTACTACAATTGAAAGAACTAGTAGGGAAGAGAGACTGTCAAAAAGGAAGAAGAAAGAAAACAAGGGTAAAAAGCCAATAACATCAAAAGAGAGAAAAAGTATTGAGGCTATACATCAAACCCCTTCTTCCGAAGAAGAAGATCATCAAGTGTTATCTGAGAGATTGGTTCATCTTCAAGAACAGTTATCTATAGCCAAGAAGAAAGAGAAAGGAAAACAAAAGCAAAAAGACAGTGGTTCACAGCGTGTGAGAAGAAGTTCCAGGCTTAAGGGGAAGTTGAGGAAAACGCAAATGAAGGGACCTCATTTTATCGATTTGGGAGAAGAAACATCTGAACAATCCCCAGCTGACCATAGTCCATCTCACTCTCAGTCAGTTAGTGAACCTAGTTCATTTCATTCTCAGTCAGACATTGAACATAGTCCATCCCATTCTCAGCCAGATGTTGATGTGAGCCCTTCTCAGCCAGATTTTGAAGACAACTCTCCTTCACGGCATTTTGGGGACAGCCCAATAAAAATGACACCTGATATATACCCTAAGCAGCAAGAAGTATATGATTATATAGAATCTTTAGAAAAAGCAGCTACAGGTCCCAGTACTTCGTCCATTCAGCCTCACATATCACAAAATGATCTAGTCCAATCACTAAAACAGGAAGTCTTTGAGCTAGAGCTTTTAAATAGACACATTAAAAATGAAAATGAGACATTGAAGGAAAAAATCAAATTGGACAAAATCATTCATGATAATACCATGCTACATCTGGGAATATGGCAGAAGAAGAACAAGAAATTGAAAAATAAATGCCAGAAGTTAAGCAGAGCACTAGTTAATATCAAATTTAGATGCTTAATGAAGAAGCCCAGGATGTTAGCAACACCAAGGAAGAAGAGGAGAGGATTGGATGTACTGGCTGAAGTGTCAAGGCATATGAACTGAAGAAGGATTATCAAAATTTTGGTTGCATGAGGACATGCAACACCTTCACAGTGGGGGTATGTTGAGTCTCAAATCTGCATTTTTCTTATACATCTTCCTAGACCTTTTTCATTCACTTGAACCTTCCAAGTTGTCAATATCATTGTCTATTAATTTCAAAAGAGCATCTAAAATGATTTTTAACTATATTTTGTGTCTGCTGTTTGATTTAGATTTTTGCTCATTTAGCTGCTGAATCTTGCCACTTTCCGCAGCTGCTGCAACTTTTCGCAGCCATTTTGTGAAAGTATATGTTGCAGGTGTCTTCAGGTAAAACGAGCCACATGGGCAAGTCAGAAATGATGTGGACATGGATTGTGTCCTATTGGCTCGAGCAAATTCACTTAAGGAGGCTGTGGTCAAAGGTGGCCAAGTGGAAGTCAACCGTAGAGTCCCACGGTGACAGGACTCTGTTTCTCATCACGTGAAGATTTGTATGACCGTTTCTAATTTACGGGAGACACATCAACACCTGTACACGGCTCCATAAGCTGAATCCAACATCCACTCTTCATAGATTTACTCCTCACTGCGGCCATGATGCTGGATCCCTGGACGTGATGATTTACGTGTCTCCATCAGCACAAACTTTAGGGAATTAGTTATATTACCTTTTTTATAAATAACGCGTTTGCATACACATATTAGATTAGCCTCCAGATAGCTCTGTAATGTAATTACGTTGCCACTATGCCGTAATATCACCTCTCTGTTATGACTGCATTTTAATATATAAGAAGACTCTGTTTCCAAGCGTAATTCGTTTTTGAAGGCTGTTGCCAAGGCTGGTGCAGAGGGCCCCTGCACACGCTGAGGTTTTATGCATTATTGTATAGTTCTTGTTTTATTTCTTTAAGCTCATTGTGCCATAAGTCATTCATGTGTTTATACATTACATCTTTCATGGTATTTATGCTTCATCTCTGTTTATAATCTTTCATGCTTTACATCTTACTTCTGTCCATAATCTTTCATGTTTTATGTTGTTGTTAACTAATCAGTGTTCCTGTTTCAGATTACAAATAGGCAGCCCGGGCATTTGCATAACCTTTTGACTAATGACATGGAATTAATATTGTTTTGCTGCTAATTTACTTTTCTTAGTTTCTGTTTAATTTTAGTACTGCTTTGTTTATTTCAGTCTTGCTCATTTGCTTCAGTAGTTAGATTTAGATATATTAAATTGCTCATGACATCTTCAGTTACCTCCGAAAGCCATAGTTGGACTAATGGCGAGGGATTGAATTATGAAAGTGTAGTTTAATATTAGTTTACTTTCTGCAAGTTAGAAATATTAAATTGCTCATGACATTTTCAGTTACCTCCGAAAGCCATAGCTGGACTAATGGCGAGGGATTGAATTATGAATGTGTAGTTTGATATTAGTTTACTTTCTGCAAGTTAGAAATATTAAATTGCTCATGACATTTTCAGTTAACTCCGAGAGCCATAGCTGGACTAATGGCGAGGGATTGAATTATGAATGTGTAGTTTGATATTGGTTTACTTTCTGCAAGTTAGATATCAGGTTACTCAAGTTGTTTATGGTTACCTCCGAAAACCATAGCTGGACTAATGGTGAGGGATCAGAAGATAAGTTGATGTAATTTGATTTAGATTTACTTTGTTGCAACTTTTGGATTTCTTTAAGTATATTTTCTTTTGTGTTTGAACAGCAGCAAGGATAATGAGTTTCATGATCAGTAGTTCATTGTTTGTTTGACTAGAGTAGTGATGCAATTTCATTTTCTTTGAAGAATTAATTTTGTCATTGTGTGTTTTAAAATTCTTTTGAAGTTTGGAAAATCATTAGAAAGACATTGTTGTCTTGAATATTTGTCTCCATACTTGTTTTTTCAGAATTTCATAAAAAATCCAAAAACGACCAAAAAGTAAGAGATAGGTTATCTTGCACATATAGTGCGCCACACTTCATCAGCTTACGAATCCTGGATTGATAAATTAATGTAGCAATTTAGGACACACTAAATTGACCAAAAAATTATCCCTTTTCATATTATGAGGGATTTTGTTCCTATTTCTTAAATTTATGGGCCTCCTTACCCATTTATTCATCTCGTAAGTGTAAGAAGAAAAAAACAATATTCCAATTAGCTGAATGCTAATTTTGGAATATTACAGAGATGAGCACGGGTAAAATGTTATCGTAGCTGATAAATTTTTAGAAATTAAACACAAAAAGAATAAAAAAGGGATAAACTAGGAAAGAGGGTTTACCAAGTATCTGTGAACTGCAATATACACTTTAGAAAATAAATTTACCAAGTGTTAGCCCAGGTATGCCAGTGATCAAATGACTCTTCAGTTGTTTTCCATAAGGTCATAGGTCAAAAGTTTTTCTTTTTTTAACTAGTTTTCAGAAATAATTTTGGTCACTGAAGAAATCCTAAACCATGTATGTTTCTCCTTCATTTAATTTATCATCATCATTGTAAAGGTCATCGCCATCATTAGTTTCAAGGTCTCCATCTCCATCATCATCATTCAATAGGTCTAGGGTTATGTCATTTCATTTCATTTAGGTCAAGTCTAGGTTTAGCCCGCCTTTGGAAAAATCATTAAATTTTCAATAAAATAAGGCAGTGGCCCTCCACTTAATCCATAAAACCATAGTAAAGGAGCGGACATGTTTATGAATTTCAAATAAATCCATCTCTCTTGTTTCATGTGGCTCAAATTTCGAGAAAAAGTTTCAAATATAGTTTCATTGTCTCACTATTTCATCTAATATAGTTTCATTGTTTCATTATCTCTTTTAAAGAATAAAAAAATCATCATCCATGACCAAAGCTCCAAGAGAGGTCATTTTTACCTATTGTCCTATTCAAATGTAGAAGAGTGTCATTTCAAGCTTCAAAAACATCCCATCTAGGTTAAAAAGTCATGATCAATGTGAAAGTTCAAAGGTCGTCAAAAGCAGTCTCACTATATAAGGAAAAGAACAAAATTTGTCTCAAGGTTACATTTCAAAAGCCTAAGAATTTCATTTCAAGTGTCAAAGAATTAAAAACAAAAATAAAAAGGTCATTATCAAATAATTATGCCTTCTTAGGACATTGTCAAGAGAAAAATCCATTTCCATTTGCAAAAAAGGTTCAAAAGTTTTTATAAGTGTTAAAGGAAAAGGTAAGAGGCATTTGCAAGCTTATAAAAGCCAAAGCTGCCCTCATGTTATTCATCATACCCTTTCATGTGAGTGAGAGAGCTGCTCTTCACTTCATTAGCCCTCCATTGTGCTCAAACTCCAAAGTTAAAAGCTTAAATCCCACTAAAATCTACTTGGAATCCTTTAAAATTCCTTTTGTTATGCTTCTGTGGAGCTAAAAAACCTTTTTTTACACTTTTGGGTAGTGTAGAGTCCTTTTGTTATGCTTCTGTGGAGCTAAAAAACCTTTTTTTATGCTCTTGGATAGTGTAAAATCCTTTTGTTACACTTCTAGGAGATACAAAACTCAGTTGTTACGCTTCTAAGAGATACAAAACTCAATTGTTATGCTTCTGGGAGATACAAAACTCAATTGTTATGCTTATGTTTAGAGGACAGTTTCCACCATTTTGAAGCTCAAACCCCTCCAAAATCTCAAATATTGTCATCCATCCTTTGTTTTAGCCTCCATACAAGGTAAGAAACCTTCCATGCTACTGTTGTGGGCCAGATGTTGAAGGTTTAAATTTTTTTTATGTCATTTATTGTTTTACCATGTGTTCAGTGTCCATACATTAAAATTTTTTATGACAAACCCTATCTTACCCCCTGTACCTAAAACCCCCTAACCCGTGATCTAAAACGTTATTCTTACACACATATGTCCCATCTATACACCCTTATCATCTACATGACCATCCATCACATGTTTCACACCATCAAACCCTCATTCTAGCTTTTCAACAAAGTGAAGACAATGAAAACATAGGGTGACTGTGTTTTAGGGTTTTGACTACTCTATACCCCTCCATTTTCCCTCATTCCACTTGCACTATGGAGCTAAGGTGCCATACTCGTCACTGAAAGTTTCTCATAATTTTTACTTAGCTTCATAACCCTTGTTTCACCTACTTAACTTAAAAAACATTTTCACAAGCTTTCCCACAGTCAAAATTGGGAATTTCCTTTGTTTTGAGGTTTTGAACACTCTAAATTCATCCATTTACCCTCATTCCACTTTCATTGTGAATTCAAGGCACTACCCTATCCACTGAATTTTTATCAGAATTTTTACTCAACCCTATCACCCCCATTTCATCTCACTAACTTACCCTACTATCACAGGGATAGTTTGTCTTCAAAATCAGTTTCTAAAGTAATGGAGATGAATTTTACAATATTGAAAGAAATTTTTGTCAATCATAGGAAAAATAAAAAAAACCTCCTTCAGTTTATGCACAAGTGTTATTGTTTGAGATAAATACCAACAATACACTTTCTTCAAGTCATTTTCTGCAATTTTGGACAAGTAGTCTTCAAATCAACTTTTCATGGGTTTGGAACAGGGGTTTTCAATGCTTGAGGGCTCCATTTTGTAATAGACATCCTAATATTTCCAGCCATACCATGTGAAACCCAAAAATCCTCTGGGAATACCTCCAAAATCCCTCTCAAAGGGCTTTTTTATGCTTTTGGAACACACTGGAGTAACCTTGGAAGAATGAACTTTTGGAGGCCTCCCCATGGTTCATTTTGAAAAACTATAGATGTTCTAGAAACTACACATACATGAATAGTTGACCATTTTTTTAGAAGTGTATTTCTACTTCTCAAAGTGCCTCAAAGGTGCCTCCAAATTTCTGTTACGCTTCTGCAATTTGTTTTTTTAAATCTTCAGTCAGAATTGTCATAGATCTGCATTGGATTTCTTCAGTACAATTTTCAAGCTCGGAAATGGTCAAAAATTCGAGGCTATGAGTTATAATTAGAGTTATAGGTTGGTTTTTTCTTCCTTTTATGACGGAATGTGTAATTAATGTAAAGGACAAACACTCCTAGTTTGTAGCTAAATTTCTAGGAATGGTTTCTAACCTCCCTAGAAACTAGGAAATGAGTCATATCTTGCATTTATGACCCAATTTGGATGGGATTTCGACCTGTTGAGGTGTCATGATCTATATTTTCTATAAATACACTCTCTTGTGTCTTTTTTTGGGTTGGATAGTTGTTATTTTCAGTGGAGCTATTGTACAAGCTTTTGCTAATGAAATCAAGGATAGTGTTGTAGACATAGTGTTGAGACTCCAGTGGTATGCCTTTGAGAATTTTTTTTTCTATGTAAACTCATGAATTTTTAATTTTATGGTACTAATCTTCCACATATAGGCTTATTTATGCTAATTCTTATCAGTTTATTGACATAAAACATGCTTTCCATCATCTGTTTTTCATAATATTTTCATGAAATTGTCTTTCTCTTCTCATGAATGAATTCATTATAATTCTCATTTTGATTCTTTCTCATTTCACCCTATACACAATGGAAAATTAATCATGGTTCTTAGCTTACCTACCTGTCGTCACCCTTACCTCTGCAACTAAACCTTTAAAATCATATCAATACCTTAGACCTAGTCTCTGAACCGTCATTCCTATCCAGCAAAACTCCAAACAAACAAAAAAAACTTAATTTATTGAGCATCATAACTAGCCTAAAACATTATATATTGTCATCCCTTTGATTGCAAAGTGACATAGAGAGAGCCCTCTCTATACTGGGTAGGGCTAGCTACCTGGCCAAAAGTTGGTATGTGGCTACCTTTCTTTAATCCTACTGTCAGCCTTAAGAAGTTGGGGAAAGTGATAACACCAAGGACTTAACGTACGACAACCAATATCCCTGAATGTTTTGTTTTGTGTATCATGTCTACAAGTCGGCCGACTCAGTTACTTATGGTAGGTTTATAGCCTAATGGTTTCTCCCAAAATATACTCGACGGTACGTGGGAGTCCAAGTCCATAGTAGTGTTGTCTGATGCATCATCGTTCGATGAGAGAATCCCAAATATACTTATCATACGTCAATATGCTTCCGTACGTGGGACGAGATATCACCCCCGAGCCGTAACGCATACTTTTAGTGACAACTCCTACGTTTAACAACTTCGAAACACGTCTCTAGCCAAGAACTCTAAATGTGATTCGTTAGGTTCCAAATGATCCTTAGGTTGATTGAATAAATTTTAGAGTTGATATTGAATTATGTCTCAGTTTCAAAGCCCTACCGATGTCACCTAAATCACTAATATGCAGCTAAATGAGAGAAGAAATGATTCATTTCGATGAAAACTACATTAATTAGGGAGAAATAATTCATACAATCAATGAAAAAGGCAAACAAATGCATGGAATGAAATTCAATTTTTTCTTCAAGTGTACAATCCTAAAGCGAAATAGAAATATTTTCAATTTCTTTTCTTCCACTGAACGCACTAGAATTGAATCGAAATGAAACTTTTCATTTTTAAACAAAAAATGAAACAAAAATATTTTTGTGTGTGGTTTTTATAAGCACATTGAAAAATGTATAATGAAAATCAAAAGAAATCACTCGCTTTGAGTACTAATGAAAACTCTCAAAATGATACAATTGACAAAGATTCAAAAATCAAAGAGAGACCCAACTCGTTTCCTTAAAAAAATATACTCTTCACTTTTACACAGAACAACACTCAAAGAAAACTTCAGTCAAAAGCAAGCAATTGTGATCTATGCTTGTTGGTGAAAAGAGACTCAAATGTAGACAACGTTAAGACTTGAAAGTTCTATTCGTGAGAATAAACTAAAAGAAAAAATAAATCAAACAAAAAGCCTGAAATATATCACAAGGTTTGACTCAATAACAAGTTTGGAAATCAACAAGGTGTGCAACCATTCGGATGGCCCAAAAACACCTAGAAACCCTAGGATGATAAGGGTGCACTTTATTTAAAAAGAGAAGATGAAATATGGAGAACTCGAGTCAAAAGTGTCACTGAACAGAGAAGAACATGAGTTATCCAAGAAGAAAAGAAAACTCAGAAGGATAAGACACAATGGCAGGCAAATAGAAAGAAACCCTAAAAAATATACACATAAATCAACGCGGTTGAGAGGCTGCAACCTACGCTGCGAGAGGAAAAGCATGACTGTGTAAATGCATTCAACGTTGATTGGCACGAGTGTCAGAAAAAAGACAACATCAATCGAGGAGAAGGAAAAAAAATGAAAGGGTTTACTAAACTGGAACCAGGCTTATCACTTCAACAAATATATTAATGTCTGTAATCAGTTACAAAAGCCACAGATGAAATGAGATGGACACTTGAAAAAATATCAATGAAAAAACGAAAAAATCAAAGAGTGAAAATAGGAGACTAAAGGCAAGCCTCCCCAGCGGAGTTGCCAATTTGTTATGCTGGAAAATCCTCTCTGCGGATAGAGACGATCCCTCTAGCCCTAGGATGGGTTTAGTAACAATAGGGAACAATATAATTCCTACTTTCCTAGATTGTAAATGGACACAGATCGTATATATATGACCTACCTCAATTTGATGTTGCTCCTCGCTTGAATCCTTTAATCCTTTTCTCTTCTTAGTTAGATCCTCGTTGTTTCCAGCGCTTAGTTACTTGCAGAAGAGATCAAACAACACAAAATGTGAAAGCACAACATGTATTTCGCATAAAAAATATATCTAGTTGATCAAGGAGTACTAGAAATCTAATCATGCATCATAGATAAGAGTGAAAAGTAAGAATCAGTTGTATCATATTAATATAAGAGGTGGGGTTACAACCTGCGCCTTGATGTCATAGCTCTCCTTCAATGGGTCTGGATCCAGTCACGTCTCCAAAGTGCTCGTTTCAACTTGATATGAAAATGCCAAAGGTCTCAACTCTCCTTCAATGCCTATAGCAACAATTCTGTCTTTGTTGTTCATTTATCTCTATTCTAACTAGAAGAGGTATGGGAGGATGTCCATTTTATAGTGAAGGGAGAAGGAACATGGATCCACTTAAGGTGGGGAAATGGTTTATCTCATTGGGTGGTTCCTCTTTTGTAGGAATAAGAAGCCCAAAGGGAGAAGCTCATCCCTATCCCCATGAAAAAACAACCATTTCTCTGCCTATGAAGCTTCCAGATCTCGAAGCTTCGTTTCCATTTTTAAAAACCTTCAAGAAGTGGATCGGCATGGGTATGATCTTCATCCCAGCGCTGATCGGCCATGCTCCAGACTAAAAATGAGGCATCAGCATGAGTGAGACAAGCAAAGGGATTTTTGCTCCAAATTAGTATGTTTTTAAGGAGCTACTCTAGGAATGGTTAGCAGAGAGTTTATTCAGTATATTGTAAGGGATATAATTGCACATTTTCATGATGGAAAGCAGACACAGGGGTCAGTGAAAAATTGATGTGTAATAGTGGATTTAATATTGTTTTAGGCTGGCAAATGGCACATGCATATTTTTATATTTAAATATGATGTATACACAATTGGGGGTCGATGCCTCTCATATCAGAATATTCCCAAGCAAAAGCCTATTTATATTTCTGGAGGATTTGGATTAATTTGTTATGTTTCAGTTCATCCAAATTAAAATTAATGTTAAAAGTCTTACGAGGCTCAATTTTTATGGGAACACTATTATGAACTGCAAATGTGGGTATATGTTCATTGTTCAAAACCTCTAGTGGGTCTCCATGGGCCTGATTGTCAAGCATAAATTTTAACATTTGACATGTTAGATTTACAATACTATAAGGTTGGTTAATAAAACCATTAATTACATCATCCTCAGTTTTTCTTTTAAAAATAAGAGCTTCATCCAAGGTAAGAGGAGAGAGAAAATTACCTTCTTGATATTTTGGGGGAATCGATTGATAATTGTCAATTGATAGGTTGGGCCTTTTAGGAAAGTATAGAACAAGATTTTTAATGCCAATCCCTTTTTCAGTAGTCATATTTCTTGGCTGGAAATACAATATACGAATATGCAGTTGCCAGCCATGTCCTGCCTAATATTAAAGGATGCCCATCCAACCTATTTCTAGGATTGAGAACTAGAAACTCTACTGAGTATTCCCAAAAATCTACTAAAATGATAATATCATCCAAAGTTCCTTTCGGTTTTACTACCAATCTATCAGCCAATTCCATAATAATGGAGGTTGGTTTAAATTTTGTGATTCCAAGGATTCCATGGGTTTCTACAGTTAAAATATTTATTCTGGCTCTTAAGTCCACTAGAGTGTTTGGGAAGCTATGACCCTGAATTTGAATAGTGACTACTGGATTTCCTAGGTCATCATATTTGATAGGTGTCAGTTTCCCCAAGATGAGATCAGAAAGTGTCCCAAGAACATGGACTGTAGGAGTGTCTTTTGGTTTCCTCCCAGTATTTTTAACATAAAGTTCTCTAAATGTTTTAGCGTAAATAGGGACATCCTGAATAACATGGAGAAGTGGAATTTTAATACATAATTTTTTTAATTCCCTTATGAGATAAAACTCAGAATAAACATGTGTTTTGATCATGGTAAGTCTCTCAGGGAATGCAGAAGTGGTGTCCGTACTTTTGTAGGCCCTTGTTGTTTGGTTGTCTTGTCAGATGTTTTTGTTTCAGTGACAACTATAGTGGAAGAAGGGTGTTCAGATAAGGGCTGCTACTCGGTGGGATCTTCATCATTGTGGGATCTTCATCATTTTCTTTCTCTTGGTTTTTTGTAGATTCTTCTAGAAAGATAGTCCATCCAAACCCCAATTGCAGCTCATTACATTCAAAGGAGGTAGAGCCACGATCTGAGTTTTCAAAAATCTCGTAATATTGGATAGGAATTTTACTCATATTAGGATTCGATTGAGATGGTAATTGAGGACGTAAATGCGGTGGAACATTTTAGGGTAATTGAATTCGAGCTTACAATGGTGTTTGTGATTGAGGCAACATACCGAGTGATTTATTAATTGGTCCCACAAGGCATTGCCAATTTTGAGATATAATTTGTCCCTGAGTAAATGAGTTTGTCCATTGTGCAAGATATGAATTATTTGATGGATTCTGCCATGAAATGTAGGATATTGTTGGCTTGCCATAAGGCCCAAGCGAATGGCTGATTTATGCAGGGCGGTGCAGAATATGGCTAAATTTTCTAGGTGTTAGGTCCCTATATTACTATTATAGTCCCTTATTTTTGTTAGTGTAACCCCCTTATTTTTATTATTGTACCCCTGTAACCCCCATATTTTTATTATTGTGCCCTTAAATTATTATTTTTAGGTCAGCTAGGATTACATTGTGGCCCCATGGACTCCTATATATAGAAAGGAGGTTTTGTAATTTGAATCATCCAAGAATTGTTAATTCATGTAATGTATTGGAGGTTGGCCCCTCAAAGAGACTTATTTCTAAGGCGTCGATATCTCTTTTCTTCTATTTTTGGAGCTGTTTTCACAACATTTGGTATCAGAGCTTTGGATTCTAGGGTTTTGCTGCTCCAAACAGGTCATCGTGGAATTTTTGCTATCAATTTTTTTATAAGAATTTTCAAAAGCTGAAATTTTTCGAGTGCAAAGCCGAAATCTGGAGGAACATCTTCGAAAAATTTCAGATCTTGGTTCGTAATATTTTCGAAGATATGATCTGTTGAGGTTAGGGATTTTTGCAGGCTTCTGAATTTCACTTAAAAAGGTCATCGTGGAATTTGCACTATAACGTTTTTTCTATGAAGGTCCAGAAGCTGAAATTTTTAGAGACCGAAGCCGAAATAATGAGGAACATCATCACAAAATTTCAAAGCTTGGTTCATAATATTTTCGGAGATATGATCTGTGGAAGTTAAGTCTTTTTCAGGCTCCCGAATTTCATCTTAAAGAGGTGATCGTGGGAAAATATTCATAACTCTCTCTCTGAGCATCGGATTGGAATTCTATAAAAGGTGACAGGAAGTACATAAGATTTATTTTCCTGTATATAAATATCAGAGCCAAAGGAGCAAACAATGACACATGGCAAGTCGTACAAGTTCTCTCTACTGAACTAGTCCATAATTAGGTCATTGTGGGAGATTAGACATAACGTTGTCTTGAAGAATCCAAATCAAGTCAGACTTGTGGCATTTGAAAGAAGCTTCAGAGGAATACTACAGGGCCGAATTACAGATATTGAGGATCTGCAAGTATAGAGATAAGTCAATTTCAATATCGAGATCCTCAAAAGCAATTAAAAGGTATGTATTTTGTTTTCTGAATTGCATAAGTCTTGTTTGAAGAATCAAGTTGAATTGATTCCAAGGGCATATTGTAGAATATATTTTAGTATTGGGTTTTGAAATGCTTCCTAAAAATAATTCAACACCCATTAAGCCTTTATAAGGCTCTACTATGACTCATGAAGATGAAGAATAGCAACATGACATATCAAATTTACAAGAGCAAGGGCAACAAATTTCGCTCTCGCAAAGAGCAACAAAAAATGACATGGAAGTTTTGAAGAAAGGAATGGAAACTAAGATGGATGGTTTGAAGAAAGGCGTGGAATCTAAGATGGATGGTTTGAAGAATGGCATGGAAGCTAAGATTGATGGCGTGGAAGCTGGCATGGAATCTAAGATGGATGACATGGAAGCTAAGATCGATGAAAAAATGGAAAACATGAATAATGATCTAAAAGAAGACATGGAAGGTTTTACAAAGTTGATACAACAAATGTTTCCTAATGGTGAAAATATAGTAGAGGAAACTCATGATGAGAACAAAATAAATGTTAATCGTGATTTCATAAACTCTAATGTTGGCGGGAAGTACCACCATATTCCAAAAATGGATATGAGGAAGTTTGATGGAAAGGATCCTATAACATGGATACTACAAATGGAGCAATATTTTGATCTCAATAATGTGCAAAACAAACAAAAGGTATGCATTGCAACTTTACATTTAGAACAAAATACATTTGTATGGTATCGATGGCTTTGCTCCCATAAAACAATTGTCACTTGGTCAATTTTTATAGAGGAAATGATAGCACATTATGAGGATACAAAGAGCAACACCTTCTTTTTCCAATTGATAAAACTCAAACAAAAGGGTTTAGTGGGGGCGCACATTGAGAACTTCCAAAAATTGAATATAAGGGTAACTGATATTCTAGAGGAACATAGGATTGATCGCTTCATAGGTACTTTAAAGGATAACATCCAACATGAAGTTCATGTTTTGGAACTTGATTCATTGGAGAAGGCATTAAGGTTGGCAAGAAAAAATGAATGTAAAATTATGGCGACAAGGAAGCCTACCATTCACTTATATAAAGAGGGAAGTGTTGCTACTCCTATATTTCCACAACCTACAAGGTTGACACCACAAAAATTGGAAGAAAAAAGAGAAAAAGGGCTTTGCTACAGTTGTGATAGAAAATACACTAAAGGTCATAAGTGTGCTGAGAATAAATTATTTTACATAGATTGTGAAGAGGAAGAAGAAAATGAACAAGAAAAGGATATATATCAGGAACCAACCCTAGAAGAGGAAGAAATGAGTCCGACCATATCGTGTAATGCATTGGTAAGAATTACCACTCCTAAAAATCTCAAGATAGAAGGAAATATCAAGAAGAAAAAGATAATAGTGTTTATTGATTCAGGTACTACCCATAATTTTATTCATTGTAAGGTAGCCAAGGAATTGAATTATTTCCTATACCCAACACCACAATGTCAAGTGATGGTTGCAAATGGAGGAACTATAAATTTCTCTGGAAAATGCCATAATATCAAGCTAACCATGGGGGAATATGTATTGAATAGTCCAATGCTTTCCATTCCTATGGGAGGTGATGTTGTTGTACTAGGAGTACAATGGTTACAATCTTTGGGGATGGTAGCTTTTAATTTTCAAGAAATTTTCTTAAAATTTTTTTCAGAAGGAAAGGAAGTCGAATTACGGGGTATTGCAGGGAAGCCGGGAAATATAATAAGCTCTAATGTCATGACAAAGCTTCTAAAGAAAGAACAACGACGCGTAATTGCACAATTATGCTCACTAAAAGTTCCAACATCAAAATCATCTATTTCTGTAGATCTCCAAAAAGTCTTGGACAATCATTCCAAGGTTTTTGAAACTCCCAAAGGACTCCCACCTATTCGTGATCATGATCATGCTATTCATTTGATTCCAGGAATTTTTCCTCCAAACATCAGGCCTTATATATATCCTAATGTCCAAAAGAGAAAAATTGAACGTATGATTGCAGAAATGTTAGAGGCTAGTATAATTCAACCTAGTCAAAGTTCTTTCTCTGCTCCTGTAGTATTGGTACACAAGAAGGATGGATCATGGCGCATGTGTCTAGATTATAGGGAGCTCAATAAGCTCACCATTAAAGATAAATTTCCCATTCCTGTGATTGATGAATTATTGGATGAATTACATGGAGAAATTTGTTTTACCAAGTTGGATCTTCGTTCAGGATATCATCAAATTAGAATGAAGACTGAAGATATTCCAAAAACAACATTTCGAACTCATGAGGGTCATTATGAATTTTCGGTCATGCCTTTTGGCCTTACCAATGCATCTTCTACATTTCAAGGGTTGATGAATTCCATTTTCAAACCCTTCCTTAGAAAATTTGTGCTAGTATTTTTTGATGATATACTAATCTACAACAGGTCGTGGAAGGATCATGTTGAACATGTTGACAGGGTGCTCAAACTATTGCGGGAGAAACAATTATATGCAAAAAAATCCAAATGTTTCTTTGGAGTACAAGAGGTGGAATATCTGGGTCATATTGTATCTCACGAGGGTGTTAAAGTAGACCCTAACAAATTAAAGCCATTAAGGAATGGAAAGTCCCCACAACCATAAAGAAGTTGCGAGGATTTCTCGGGTTAACAGGGTATTATCGCAAGTTTGTTAAGAATTATGGGAGAATAGCAACACCTCTAACAACATTATTGAAGAAAGATGGATTTTCATGGACTCCTGAAGCAACTAAGGCCTTTGAACATCTTAAAGAGTCAATGTGCCTAGCACCGGTATTAGCTACGCCAGACTTCACAAAAACCTTTATTGTGAAATGTGATGCCTCAGGAAATGGAATTGGTGTTGTTTTAATGCAAGAAGGAAGACCCATTGCTTTTGAAAGTCGTCCAATCAAAGGAAAGTATTTACAGAAAACTATTTATGAGAAACAAATGTTAGAAATATTGCATGCATTAAAGAAATGGCGAACTTACCTAATGGGAAGACACTTCAAGGTAAAAACTGATCATGATAGTCTTAAAAACTTTTTGGAACAAATACTATCTTCAGAAGAGCAGCAAAAATGGGTCACAAATATGTTGGGTTATGACTTTGAAATAATCTACAAAAAAGGGAAGCTAAATGTTGTTGCAGATGCACTCTCAAGAAAGAATAAAGAGGTGGAAGAATTGTTTTGTGCCATTTATATTATCCAACCAAATTGGATAACCGAAGCAAGGGATAAATGGAAGAAGGAAAAAGAAGTGTGGACACTCATTCAAAACTTGCAGCAAGATCCTAGTACATCTGATACATTTAGTTGGAAAAATGATTCTTATGGTACAAAGATCGCTTATATCTTTGTAATAATTCCCAACTAAAACAAAAGATTCTTTTGGAATTGCACACTTCTCCTTTAGGAGGACACTCAGGATTTTTAAAAACTTACCACAGGGTGAAGAAAAAATTTCTTTGGGATGGCCTTAAATCTAATATTCAAAATTTTGTGGTGGAATGTTTGATTTGCCAGCAGAATAAATTTGAGACAATTAAGACCTCAGGTCTCCTACCACCTTTATCCATTCCAAGTCAACGTTGGGAGGAGATTTCAATGAATTTTATCACAAGTTTACCTAAGTTCGAAGGAAAGAGTGTCATCATGGTGGTAGTTGATAGAATTACCAAGTATGCACACTTTTGTGCATTATATCATCTATTTAAACCAAGTACATTTGCTACTACACTTATGGACACAATTCAAAAGCTACATGGAAACCCAAGGGTTATTGTTAGCGACAGAGATCCCATTTTTACTGGAAATTTTTGGACGGAGTTATTTTCTTGTTTGGGTACTCAATTAGCTCATAGCTCATCTTATCATCCTCAATCCGATGGTCAAACTGAGATAGTAAATAAATGTTTGGAAGGATATCTTCGTTGTTTTGTATCTGATAAACAAACACAATGGGTCAAGTGGTTACCTCTAGCTAAATGGTGGTATAACACTTCCTTCCATACTGCAGCAAAAATGACCCCATTTATGGCACTTTATGGATATCATCCACCATTCATCACATCATCTTTAAGGGAAAATTCGAAGGTTCAAGCAGTGGAAGATCACATCGAGCATCAGCAAGAAGTTCTCCAACTCTTAAAGGATAACCCGAATTTGGCACAAAATCGAATGAAACAACAGGCAGATCAACATCGTAGCGAGAGAAGTTTTGATGTAGGAGATTGGGTATTTTTACGGCTACAACCATACAAACAAATGTCCCTCAAGCAAGCAAAGAAGGATAATAAATTATCGCCAAAGTACTATGGTCCTTACTAGGTGTTGCAAAAGATTGGTACTATGGCATACAAATTGGAGCTTCCTGCTTCTTCGCGAGTACATCCAGTTTTCCATGTTTCATGCTTAAAGAAGGTTATAGGAGAAAATCTTCCAGTTCAAACAATATTGCCAGAACTTAATGAGGAAGGAAAAATCATATTGGAACCTGAAGCGGTCATGGAAACAAGAACTCGACAGCTACGGAATCGATCAATTTCAGAGTATCTCATCAAGTGGAAGAACTTACCCACCGAAGATTCTACATGGGAGGATGAGAATTTTATACAGAAGCACCCAGAGCTACTCAAGCGTTGAGGACAACACTTTTTTGAAGGAGAGGGGCATGTTAGGTCCCTATATTACTAGTATAGTCCCTTATTGTTGTTAGTGTAACCCCCTTATTGTTATTATTGTACCCCTGTAACCCACATATTGTTATTATTGTGCCCTTAAATTATTATTGTTAGGTTAGCTAGGATTACATTGTGGCCCCACTAAGATTACATTGTAGCCCTATGGACTCCTATATATAGAAAGGAGGTTTTTTAATTTGAATCATCCAAGAATTGTTCATTCATGTAATGTATTGGAGGTTGCCCCCTCGAAGAGGCTTATTTCTAAGGCATTGATATCTCCTTTCTTCTATTTTTGGAGCTGGTTTCACAACACTAGGTGGTATTAAAATATTGTTGACCTTGCCATGTTGATCCAAGAAAATGTTGTTGATCATATTGTCTAGAATAAAACAGAGAAGGATCTTGCATCATACCTGGAGGGCGTTTATGCCATTTCCTTCATTGTGCCATGAGATACATTGGTTTTGATTCTTCCTCATCTTCCTTGAATACAACCGTTAATCTGAGTGAGGAACATCGTTCAGTTGAGTGATATTTAACATAGATAACACATATTGTGTCCAACGAACATTCTTTGTGATAACTCTGCGTCAGCCTATTTTTGCTTCACCTGTAACACATCAAATTGTGTAATCGTTGTACTCAAAATATCAGTTTTAAAATTTTCTAAAATATTACCAATGTATGCATGTGTAACTCCTTCACCTACAGTTCAGCTAGATCTGCTAAGAGGGTCGCGAACTCCGAGTTTGGTTCGTGTAATTCCTCATGAGCACTTGATACACAATTTTATGATTTCATCATATTATTCTTTAGAAATATAACCCTGCCTCGTTAGATTAAGTGTTTCTATCCATTTCTCTTTCATGCCCCTAATCAAAGTAGTTTTCAATACATCTTTGGGTAAGGTAGTGTATGGTGATCTTTGCAGATTATATTGAAAATTTTCAACACATTCTTCTAGAGCTTCATCTTCTTTTAACATCATTTTAAATATTTCATCTTTTAAATCTTTAGACCGGCAATAGTCCTGATATTTAGTGAGAAAGGTTTATTTCATTTGATCCCATGATTTTATAGTACCGCCTCCTAGTCCCATGAACCAACATAATGCTACTCCTTTTAAGGTAGAAGGAAACTGTTTTATTTTTTTGGGACCAGTAGTATAGTCATAACCTTGGAATAGAACATCGAAATCAAATATAAATGCATCAATATCCTCAAAAGCTTGCAATGGGATGGCATTCATTGGTGCATTTTCTTGTGTATCAATAATGGGATATTCTATAGTTGTATTTTGGGTTTCAATTTGGTTAAAAATATTCCAATAATATTCAGGAATATAGTGATTAGGATGTACTATCTAGAAATTAATATGTTGGCTGGGTTTCAGACCTTGACCAGGTCTCACAACACTATTTAGATCAATGACTTTAGGTTCTCTCCTTACAAAAGGTGTTTCAAGAAATTATGGCTGAGAAAGTTGTGGGCATGGCTCATTTGTCTCACCTTCTCCCTATTTTAAATTGCAAGACTGCCCCTCAATTTTACTAGAAGAACTGAGGTTTCTAGCAAATTTACCTTGAAATCTTTGCTCATATCCTACAGTTTTATCGTGAATCTTAGCGTTAGCTGCAGCAAATGATCCTCCTATACGAGGGCAACAGTAGAACCCTTCCCAGATTTTTTTTCGGGGGCCTACCGATGCTTGAGGCTGAGATTGGTAAATTATTTCATCTATAAAGGTCGTTCTTCATATTAGTGTCCAAATTTTCAGTGATCAAATGTACTCTTTCAGGTTTACTTAGTAGTGGTCCTAGGTCAAAATTTCATGTCTCAAGTCAGTTTTCAAATAAAATTATGTTCACTGAAAATTTCTAGCTCTGAAATGCTACTCCCTTCACTCCAATCATGGTCATTATTATTTCAGAGGTCATGTCATCCATCAATCATGTAGGGTCTAAGGTCATTCACCACACCTTCATTTAGGTGAGAGTTTAGGACTCATTTGTTTCACCACCATAAGAGTCAATCATGTCATAAAAGAAAGCAAATGAAATCTCATTTTCACCATACAAGTCATTTGCATAGGGAGTTATAAAATATAGGGAAATAATTAAAGAACTCCTCTCTTCTCGCCATCATACTCCACAACTTCGATGGGTTGAAGAAAAATAAGAAAATTTGTGCCAACACTACATGTGCTACGTTTCTAGGTGTGTTGCGCAGGTGTTGCGCTTTTGGTGTTTGAGCTCCAAATCAGTTCTCCAAGGTTCAAAACCACTACAAAAAGGTTCATACACATCCTAAACAGTAATTGGACACCCTCCATACCTCTCTCAAGTCAAAATTCATAAGAAAATGAGTGGTTTCGTTCATTAGGTTACCTCCACTACGTTTTTGGTGTTTTTCATATTTGTTTGTTTCAGCTGATAAAACCCTAATCTAACCATCTAAAAAATTCATATAACATTCATAAACCATACCCTAACATCTCCTATAACTCACAACCCTCTTTTCCATCAATTTCATTAAAACCCTAATTTTCACTACGTTTTGGCATAAAAACCAGTGAAACCCTGTGTTTTGACCTTTTGGACACCTTTCACATGTCGATTCCAAAAACTTCCACTTGCATATTGTATCCAAATCATCACCCTACCTCCCCAAATTTTTATGGATTTTTCCCTAACTTCCTTCCACTTCATTTTTGTCCCTAAAACCACTCTACCACTATCCCCTGTTTTCCTAATTTTTCACCTTCCCTATCCACTACATCAAGCTAGGGATTTCCTTGTTGAAAAACGTCATGGAGGGTGATAAGTAGGTCCATAAGGGAGGTAACAATTAGATGTTTGAGCCAACTCAGACCCATGGCATCATTTTTAGAGCTTCGTTATCAAGCCAATGTTTACAATGCACACACAGACAGTTTGCTTCAAAATACATTTTTGAAGTTATGGAGATGAATTTTACAAAATTGAAAGAGGTTTTTTTTGTCAATAATAGGCCAAAGAAAAAAAACCTCCTTCAGCTTATGCACAGGTGTTATGGTTTGAGATAAATTCTCCAAATATAGTTTCTCCAGGCCATTTTCTACACTTTTGGATAGGTTTTCTTCAAATCAATTTTTCAGGGGTTTGGAGCAGGGTTTTGCAGTGCTTGATGAATCCATTTTGTAAAACCAGCTCCAAATATAGAAGAACAGAGATATCAACACCTTATAAATAAGCCACTTCGAGGAGGAAACCTCCAATACATTACATGAATGAAAAATTCTTGGATGATACAAATGAAAAAACCTCCTTTCTATATATAGGAGTCCATGGGGCCACAATGTAATCCTAGTGGGGCCACAAGTAACCCTAGCCGACCTAACAATAATAATGTAAGGGCACAATAATAACAATATGGGGGTTAAAGGGGTACAACAATAACAATAAGGGGAGCTACACTAACATAATAAGGGACTACACTATTAATATAGGGACTTAACATGCCCCTCTCCTTCAAAAAAGTGTTGTCCTCAATGCTTGAGTAGCTCTGGGTGCTTCTGTATAAAATTCTCATCCTCCCATGTAGAATCTTCCATGGGTAAGTTCTTCCACTTGATGAGATACTCTGAAATTGATTGATTTCATAGCTGTCGAGTTCTTGTTTCCGTGACTACTTCAGGTTCCAATATGATTTTTCCTTCCTCATCAAGTTCTGGAAATATTGTTTGAACTAGAATATTTTCACCTATAACCTTCTTTAAGCATGAAACATGGAAGATTGGATGCATTCGTGAAGAAGCAAGAAGCTCCAATTTGTATGCCATAGTACCAATCTTTTGCAACACCTTGTAAGGACCATAGTACTTTGGCGATAATTTAGTATCCTTCTTAGCTTGCTTGAGGGACATTTATTTATATGGTTGTAGCCGTAAAAATACCCAGTCTCCTACATCAAAACTTCTCTCGCTGTGATGTTGATCTGCCTGTTGTTTATGTAATATCCCATTTTGGGGATATCTCTAAAACATGACACAACTCCAACCATAGATGGACTGGGAGGGCGTTTACCAAATATGCCGCCTCTGAAAGAGGACAAAATCTGGAGGCTACCTGGCCCTTTCTAGACACTGTCTAAGAGTGTGAGACAAACACACCACATGGTATATAACTAGAATGCCCGAATATATATATATATATATATATATATATAACAATGCAGCAAACATACAATAACATAGAAAGAATGTACGGCAACTCATCTAGAAATAGAGAGAGAATGCTAAGCCATTTTATTAAACTGAGAAATATAATGAAGTAAAATAGGTGATCAGAGTGATGGCACCTAAATTTTCTCAAGGAAAGTGAATAAATACTCTCAAAATACACTGGAAATGGCTGCTCTCTGAACTGCGTCCCAGCTACTAGAAAACTGCCACGTAGCTGCTACCACTGAAATGAACTGATGACTAGGGGTTGTTCCCCTTGCCGGAATGAGCTGAAAATATGGAATCCTCCTCTACTCACCAATCCCGACAAAACCCAGAAACCATATCAGAAATGGCTAACCTCCGAAAAACACCCCCTTGGGGAATTACGCTGGCCTCCAAGGCTCTACGCAGAGGCTAAATAGGAATGACTGAAATACTGCCTCAAACTCCACCAAAATCCTCCCAAAGGCAAAGGCGGATCCTCTGCTCAAATTCTCGGCTCAAATCTCCTGCAAAAATCTCGATCCAGAACACCTCCTAGATGGACTGCGTCCTCCCTCTCAGTGACTGCGCAGTCTCTATGAATGCTCGGCTTCGCAGCAAACCCAAATACCAAAACCTCCCACAAAATTCTGAAGAAATAACCTTGCCTGAGCAGGCACTCAAAGTCCCCCGGGGCTAAGGGCGAGATCTCCAGCTAGAGACACTCAATGCACTAAACAGTGCTGCAGACATGCTAAACAGCCAGCGTGCTCAAGAAGTCGAAATGACCAGTTTAATATCATCAACAACGAATGAATGAAATGAGGAGGCTCCCCCCCCTCTTTTATAACTTTGGCCTTCCTCCAAAACCCTAAGGCCTATCTTCTCAATGTAGCCTCTCTCTCTTGCCAGGTGCTCATCCTTATCTGCGCAGTAGCTTCTAGAGCATACGTGGGCCCCCTCTCTACATGGTGCTTCGCCCCCCCCCCCCCCCCCTTGGCTCCCTTTAAGTCACAACGTTGTGCTACTAGGGAGTGTGTTTTATTCCACTAAGTGAGTTAGACCCTCTCCACTCACCTTTTTATTTATTAATAAACTATAGACGGCAAAATTGAGAAAAATCAAATATTCCAATTAGCCATTGCTAATTAGGAATATTACAGTCTCCCTCGGCAAAATGTTGCTTGTCCTCAAGAAACTAAAATGATGGATGCTGCAAAATCTTCTCACTCTCCCAAGTGGCATCCTCATCCGACAAATTCTTCCACCTCACCAAGAATTCCCGGACTGTCCTGTTCCGTAGCTGCCTCTCCCTGGTATCAATAATAGCCTCTGGATGCAACACCAAATGCCCCTCATCATCCATGGGTGGTAGCTCATCTGTCACTGTCACCTGCTTCCCCAGTGCCTTCTTCAGGCATGATACATGAAAAACGTTATGGATCTTGCTGCCTTGGGGTAGCTCCAACTCATACGCAACCTGTCCAATCCTGCGTATCACCCTGTATGGCCCGTAAAAGTGGGGCTTGAGCTTTCTAGCTCCCTTCTGCTTTAGTGACGACTATCAGTATGGCTGTAATCGTAGGTAGACCAAGTCCCCTACCTCAAAATGTCTCTCCACCCGACCTTTATCAACATACAGCTTCTGCTGGTTTTGTGTTGTAGCCATATTATCCTTGAGAGCTCGGAGAATGTCCTGACTCTCTTGGATCCAAATCTTGGCTCTCGGAGCCTTTCTAGCACCGAACATCACATCAGAAAAAGATAAAGAATGATACCCATACAAAGCATAAAATGGTGACATACCAATGGACATGTGATGTGTCGTGTTATAGCAGTACTCCCCCAGATGCAACCACTTTAGCCATGCTCGCTGCTGCCCACTGACATAGTTATGCAAGTAGCCCTCTAGCCACTTGTTAACTATCTCCGTCTGTCCATCCGTCTATGGGTGATAACTAGTACTCGGTGTCAACTCTGTCCTCACCATCCGGAAAAGCTCCTACCAAAATATTCCCATGAAGCGGCTATCCCTGTCACTGATAATGGTCTTAGGAAGACCATGTAGCCTGAAAACCTCTCTGAGGAACAGCTCAGCCACCTGTGCTACTCTGAAGTGCGCGGATATGGCGAAAAAATGCGCATACTTTGTCATTCGATCAACGACGACAAAGATGAAATATTTTCCCTACACCATGGGAAACCCTGTGATGAATTCCATTGATATACTCTCCCATTTCCCTTCTGGGATGGGAAGAGGTTGCAATAACCCTGTGGGATGGCTCATCTCACCCTTGTTCTTCTGGCAAACATCGCACTCCCTGATGTGCTGGAGTACGTCCTCCTTGAGGCCCTTCCATGAGAACCTCTCTATAATGGCCCTGTAGGTTTTAGTAAACCCATGATGGTCGACCAATGGTGATCATGGGATGCCTGAAGTATCTTCTTCTTGAGCTAAGATCCCTCAGTCAAGAAGATCCTGTCCCTGTAATAGATGATCTCATCGACCACCCTGTACCTGTCATCAGCCACCTATCCATCCAGAACCTCACATGAAAATCTGTCCTTGGAGTACTCCACTAAAAGTCAAGCCCTCCAATCTATATCCAAGCTCATAAGAGATAACGAGGCTAGTCTACATGAAAGTGCATCTACTACCACGTTATTCTTACCCTTGACATACATCAATGTCAAATTCATATGCTTGGATCTTACTGATCCACTTCTGCTACCTCTCCTGTAGCTGCTTCTGCTCCAAAACGAACCTGAGGCTGTTGTGATTAGTCCTCACCCTGAACCTGTTCCCCACCAAATATTTCTGGAATTTGGCCAATGCATGCATAATGGCCAACATCTCCTTGTCGTATATAGAATACAACCTCTCGTGTGGAAGGATCTTCCGACTCTCAAAGGTTATGGGGTTTCCTCCCTGCATCAACACTGCACCGATCCCCTCTCCTGACACATCATACTTCAAAACAAATGGCTGCGTAAAATCTGGTAATGCAAGCACTGGGCAGCTACTCATCACCTCCTTGAGCCTATCAAAGGCTCGCTGCACTGTATCTGACCAACTGAATGCCCCCTTCTTCGTCAAATCCATAAGGGGTGCAGCAAGCTGTGAGAAACTCTTGAAGAACTTCCTGTAATAAGTACATATTCCAATGAATCCTCGAAGTTCCATCATGTTTCTCGGCTCCGGCCAATCTCTGATGGCCCTGATCTTCTCCTCGTGGAATCTCACTCCATCCACTCCAATAATGTGCCCCAAATACAACATCTCTGTCATCCCAAACTCACACTTGGAGAGCTTAGCATAGAAATATTGCTCTTCCAAGATATGCAGTATTGCCTCTATATGCTGGAGATGCTCCTCCCAAGTCCTGCTATATATAATTATATCATTAAAAAATACCAATACAAACTTCCTCAGATGACTGCGAAAGATATGGTTCATGCAAGACTGAAAAGTAGCTGGGGCATTGGTTAGCCCGAAAGGCATAACCAAAAACTCAAAGTGCCCGTAATGACACCTAAAGGCGGTCTTGGGAATGTCTTATTCCATCACGCGAATCTGATGGTACCCCGATCTCAAATCAATCTTCAAGAAGAACTTAGCAACTCTCAGCTCATCCATCAAATCATCGATCCTGGGTATAGGGTACCTGTTCTTCAGGGTCTTCTTGTTCAGGGCCCTGTAGTCAATGCACATCCTCAAGGTGTCGTCCTTCTTCTTCACCAACACCACGGAAGAAGCAAACAGACTCGTGCTCGGTCTAATGTTCCCAAGAGCCAACAACTCCTGGATGGCCCGATCAATCTCATCCCGATAGGCTTTGGGATGCCTATAGGGGGTAGTAATCACTGTTTGTATACCCTTCTCAAGCTCAATGGTGTGCTCGAACCCTCAGTTCGGTGGCCGTCCTGGTGGTATATCCCAAAACACTGCCTCATACCTGTCAAGGATGGCCTATATATCGGGATGAACTGCCTGACCCGTGGTCCCTGCCTCTGATGCCCGAAACTCAACTGCCCACTCTATGTCTCCCTTCTGGAAATCTGCCTCCATTCGGTGTGCCGAAACAGTCTGAGGTGTGTAAGTGTGCATCCCGTGGATATTCTCGTGCTTCCTGATATTCTTGTCATCCCACTCCATCTCTAAGGCCTCCCAATCTGTGGTGACCTTCCCCAGAGTAATCAACCACTGAACACCCAATACCACATTGGTATTCGGTATGTTGACCACGAAAAAGTGACCTGTCATTGTGTAGGTACCCATCGTCACTGCTAACTCTGGTACATATCGAGCACGCTGCATTGTCTGGGATCCTGGGACCAAAACCGAAAATCCGTCGAAACTCTCGATCGGTATACCTATCCTCTCAACCATCTGTGCGTTGATGAAGTTGTGGGTTTCCCCACTTTCGACCAAAACTGACACTCGCTGGCCACGTACTGTCCCTCATACGTGCAACATCAAATACTTGGGAACTCCTTGCAATGCTGCAAGGGTCCCTCGTGTGGGTGCAAAAGCTTCACCTCCTGTCCCTAGAGGTGGAGGTGGCAACTGATCCTGGGTCGTCTAACTGTCTCCTGCCTCCTCGTCATCCTCCTCATCTTCTTCCCCACTATCATTGGAGAAGACCTCAATGAAGTGTGCTTTTCCAGCAGCACACCTATGTCCTGGTGCCCACGGCTCCTAACAAGTGAAGCACAACTGCTTCTTCCTCATCTCCCTCCTGGCATCATCATTTATCTGTGTCTGTCCTGGATTCCCCTTTGGAGGTGGAATCCTCACATCCTTTCCCTTGGGCTGGAAACCCTGTCTCTGGGAATAAGGTGTACGAGTCCTGAGCAATGCATCCTGTAAATCTCGGGTCCTGCTAATAACATCCTGTAGTGTAGTTGGTTTCGTATATCTCACTAAACCCCTAAGTGGCTCTGCTAACACCTCCAAAAACATATAGCTGCGGATAAATCTGGTACCATCACTGAAACCCTCAAGAAATATGCAATGTAAGTCTCAGGGCTCCTAGTCTGCTTGAGCCTTGTCAGCTCAACAAAATGTTCTTTCAGATCCCTCCGGTCAAATTGCTCCATCAACCTCCTGGTAAAATCGGCATATGTCGTCACTGTGGAATGTCCGAGTGTAACCATCCCATGGAACTAACAGTCCTGGGCCTCACCATCCAAATGTAGTGTCGCCACCTTGATGGCCTCTATCTCCTACATCTGGTTAAGCTTGAAATAAATGTCCAGCTTCTCCACCCAAGACTTCGCTAAACTATTTGATGAACCATCAAATGTGGGCAAATGGAATCTGCTAGATGTGCGATGGGAATCTCCATCATGATAATGTCAGTGTCCTCTATGATGGTCGTAGGGTCTACTATCCCACTGGAGCTGAACAAAATCTCTGAACGTGAGAGCATCCCTGAACTCCTGCCCGTAGGACTGATACTCTGTAAAATATTCACCTATGTGTCTGGGCTCTGCCTCCTGCTAGGCTCCTGCCCCTGTGTCTACCCCCAAGAAAGTGGGCATGGTAGAGCATGTAGGTGCATGTGAAGCCATTGGCTGAATATTATCACGCTGAGCAACACCATGCTCTGGAAAATGGTGGGATGTACCTGATCCCTCACCAACCTGGAAAACTCGTGGGGTCTCACGCTGTCTAGCCTGCACAACTGTGAATCTCTACCCCATCATCTCAATCTGCCTCGACATATCCTGTACTGATTTGAGGAGCATGTCCACAAATCTCTTCTCTTCCTCATCTGCCATCGGAATCCCCAACTCTGTGCCTACCACAGACTCCTTCTACTCTACGTCCACCACATGCTCCTCCTATTTTGTGTCCGCCACAGGCTCCTCCTGTTCTGTGTCCACCACCCGAACACAGTCTCCCTCTCCATAGGTGTTCTTCAACCTACGCTCAACATCCCTGTACTTCCTACCTCTGTAGCAGATGTAGGGCTTCTCCCCTGGTGTCATAGACCACTAGCTCCATAGGCTGAGCCAGAATTATGCTCTGATCCCACTGTAATATCCCATTTCGGGGATATCTCTAAAACACAACACAACTCCAACCAGAGATGGACTGAGAAGGCATTTACCAGATATGCAGCCTCTAAAAGAGGACGAAATCTAGAGGCTACCTGGCCCTTTCCAGACTCTGTCTAAGAGTATGAGACAAACACACCACATGGTATAGAACTTGAATGCCCAAATATATATATATATATTCTTTCTTTCTATGTTATTGTATGTTTGTTGCACTGTTATATATATATATATATATATATATATATAACAGTGCAGCAAACATACAGTAACATAGAAAGAATGTATGGCAACTCATCTAGAAATAGAGAGAGAATGCTAAGCCATTTTATTGAACTGAGAAATATAATGAAGTACAATAGGTGATCAGAGTGATGGCACCTAAACTTGCTCAAGGCAAGTGAAGAAATACTCTCAGAATACACCGGAAATGGCTACTCTCTGAACTACGTCCTAGCTGTCAGAAAATTGTTGTGTAGCTGCTACCACTGAAATGAACTGATGACTAGGGGTTTTTACCTTTTCCAGAATGAGCTGAAAATCTGGAATCCTCCTCTACTCACCAATCTCGACAAAACCCAGAAACCATATTAGAAATGGCTGACCTCCGAAAAACACCCCCTTGGGGAATTACGCTGGCCTCCAAGTCTCTACGCAGAGGCTAAATAGGAATGACTGAAATACTGCCTCAAACTCCACCAAAATACTCCCAAAGGAAAAGGCGGATCCTCTGCTCAAAATATCGGCTCAAATCTCCTGCAAAAGCCCCGATCCGAAACACCTCCTAGATGGACTGCGTCCTCCCTCTCAGTGACTGCGCAGTCTCTATGAATGCTCAGCTCCGTAGCAAACCCAAACACCAAAACCTCCCACAAAATGCTGAAGAAATAACCTTGCCCGAGTAGGCACTCAAATTCCCCCAGGGCTAAGGGCGAGATCTCCGACCGGAGACACTCAATGCACTAAACAATGCTGCAGACAGGCTAAATGGCCAGCGTGCTCAAGAAGTCAAAATGACCAGCTCAATATCATCAAAAATGAATGAATGAAATGAGGAGGCTCCCCCCCCTATTTTATAACGTTGGCCTTCCTCCAAAACCCTAAGGCCTATCTTCTCAACGTAGCCTCTCTCTCTTGCCACGTGCTCATCCTTATTTGTACAGTAGCTTCTAGAGCATACATGGGCCCCCTCTCTACGTGGTGCTTGGCGCCCCCCCTTGGCTCCCCTTAAGTCACAACGTTTTGCTACTAGGGAGTGTGTTTTATTCCACTATAGACCCTCTCCACTCACCTTTTTATTTATTAATAAACTATAGACGACAAAATTGAGCAAAATCAAATATTCCAATTAGCCACTGCTAATTAGGAATATTACAGTTTCATTCGATTTTGTGCCAAATTCAAGTTATCCTTTAGGAGTTGGAGAACTTCTTCTTGATGCTTGATGTGATATTCCACTGCTTGAACCTTCAAATTTTTTCTTAAATATGATGTGATGGACGGTGGATGATATCCATAAAGCGCCATAAATGGGGTCATTTTTGCTGCAGTATGGAAGGAAGTGTTATACCACCATTCAGCGAGAGGTAACCACTTGACCCATTGTGTTTGTTTATCAGATAAAAAACAACAAAGATATCCTTCCAAACATTTATTTACTATCTCAGTTTGACCATCAAATTGAGGATGATAAGATGAGCTATGAGCTAATTGAGTACCCAAACAAGAAAATAACTCCGTCCAAAAATTTCCAGTAAAAATGGGATCTTTGTCGCTCACAATAACCCTTGGGTTTCCATGTAACTTTTGAATTGTGTCCATAAATGTAGTAGCAACTGTACTTGCTTTAAATGGATGAGATAATGCGCAAAAGTGTGCATACTTGGTAATTCTATCGACTACCACCATGATGACACTCTTTCCTTTGGACTTAGGTAAACCTGTGATAAAATCCATTGAAATATCCTCCCAAAGTTGACTTGGAATGGATAAAGGTTGTAGAAGACCCGAGGTCTTAATTGTCTCTGCTTTATTCTACTGGAAAACCAAGCATTCCGCTACAAACTTTTGAATATCAGATTTAAGGCCATCCCCAAAAAAATATTTCTTCACCCTGTGGTAATTTTTTAAAAATCCTGAGTGTCCTCCTAAAGGAATCTTTTGTTTTAGTTGGGAATTCTTACAAAGATATAAGCGATCTTTGTACCATAAGGAATTATTTTTCCAACTAAACGTATCAGATGTACTAGGATATTGCTGCAACTTTTAAATGAGTGTCTACACTTCTTCGTCCTTCTTCCATTCATCCCTTGCTTTGGTTATCCAATCTGGTTGGATAATAGAAATGGCACAAAGAAATTCTTCCACCTCTTCATTCTTTCTTGAGAGTGCATCTGCGACAAAATTTAGCTTCCCTTTTTTGTAGATTATTTCAAAGTCATAGCCCAACATCTTTGTGACCCATTTTTGCTACTCTTCTGAAGATAGTCTTTGTTCCAAAAAGTGTTTAAGACTATCATGATCAGTTTTTACCTTAAAGTGTCTTCCCATTAGGTAAAGTCGCCATTTCTTTAGTGCATGCAGTATTGCTAGCATTTCCTTCTCATAAATAGCTTTCTGTAAATACTTTCCTTTGATTGGACGACTTTCAAAAGAAATGGGTCTTCCTTCTTGCATTAAAGCAGCACCAATTCCATTTCCTGAGGCATCACATTCCACAATAAAGGTTTTTGTGAAGTCTAGCATAGCTAAGACCGGTGCTAGGCACATTTCATCTTTAAGATGTTCAAAGGCCTTAGTTGCTTCAGGAGTCCATGAAAATGCATCTTCCTTCAATAAGGTTGTTATAGGTGCTGCTATTATCCCATAATTCTTAACAAAATTGTGATAATACCCTGTTAACCCAAGAAATCCTCGCAACTAATTTATGGTTGTGGGGACTTTCCATTCCTTAATGGATTTAATTTTGTTAGGGTCTACCTTAACACCCTCATGAGATACATTATGACTCAGATATTCCACCTCTTGTACTCCAAAGAAACATTTGGATGCTTTTGCATATAATTGTTTCTCCTGCAATAGTTTGAGCACCCTATCAACATGTTGAACATGATCCTTATAAGACCTGCTGTAGATTAGTATATCATCAGAAAATACTAGCACACATTTTCTAAGGAAGGGTTTGAAAATGGAATTCATCAACCCTTGAAATGTAGAAGGTGCATTGGTAAGGATGAAAGGCATGACAAAAAATTCATAATGACCCTCATGAGTTTGAAATGTTGTTATTGGAATATCTTCAATCTTCATTCTAATTTGATGATATCCTAAACGAAGATCCAACTTGGTAAAATAAATTGCTCCATGTAATTCATCAGTCACATGAATGAGAAATTTATCTTTAATGGTGAGCTTATTAAGCTCCCTATAATCCGGACACATGCACCATGATCCATCCTTCTTGTGTACCAATACTACAGGAGCATAGAAAGAACTTTGACTAGGTTGAATTATACAAGTCTCTAACATTTATGCAATCATACGTTCAATTTCGCTCTTTTGGACATAACGATATCTATAAGGCCTGATGTTTGGAGGAACAATTCCTAGAATCAAATGAATAGCATGATCATGATCACGAATAGGTGGGAGTCCTTTGGGAGTTTCAAACACCTTGGAATGATTGTCCAAGACATTTTGGAGATCTACAGAAATAGATGATTTTGATGTTGGAACTTCTAGTGAGCATAATTGTGAAATTACGACTCGTTTTTCTTTATTTAGAAGATTTGTCATGAAATTAGAGATCATTATCTTTCCCGGCTTCCCTGCAATACCTCGTAATTCGACTTCCTTTCCTTCTGAAAAAAATTAAAGAAAAGTTCTTGAAAATTAAAAGCTACCTTCCCCAAAGATTGTAACCATTGTACTCCTAGTACAACATCAACACTCCCATAGGAATGGAAAGCATTGGACTATTCAATACATATTCCCCCATGGTTAGCTTAATATTATGGAATTTTCTAGAGCAATTTATAGTTCCTCCATTTGCAACCATCACTTGACATTCTGGTGCTGGGTATAGGAAACAATTCAATTCCTTGGTTACCTTACAATGAATAAAATTATGGGTAATACTTGAATCAATCAACACTATTACCTTTTTCTTCTTGATATGTCCTTCTGTCTTGAGAGTTTGAGGAGTGGTAATTCCTGCCAATGCATTACACGATATGGTCGGACTCATTTCTTCCTCTTCTAGGGCTGGTTCCTAGTGTATATACTCTTCTTGTTCATTTTCTTCTTCCTCTTCACAATCTATTTAAAATAATTTCTTCTCAACACACTTATGACCTTTAGTGTATTTACTATCACAACTATAGCAAAGCCCTTTTGCTCCTTTTTCTTCCAATTTTTGTGGTGTCAACCTTGTAGGTTGTGGAAATTTAGGAGTAGCAATAGTTCCATCTTTATAGAAGTGAGTGGTAGGCTTCCTTGTTGCCATAATTTTACTTTCAATTTTTCTTGCCAACCTTAATGCCTTCTCCAATGAATCAGGTTCCAAAACGTGAACTTCATGTTGGATTTTATCCTTTAAAGTACCTATGAAGATATCAATCTTGTGTTCCTCTAAAATATCAGTTACCCTTATATTCAATTTTTGGAAGTCCTCAATGTGCTCCCCCACTGAACACTTTTGCTTGAGATTTATCAATTGGCTAAAGAAAGTGTTGCTCTTTGTATCCTCATAATGTGCTATCATTTCCTCCATAAAAGTTGACCAAGTGAAAAAAAATTTACAGGAGAAAACCCATCGATACCATACAAATGTATTTTTTTCCAAATGTAAAGTTGCAATGCGTACCTTTTGTGTGTTTTGAACATTATTGAGATCAAAATATTTCTCCGTTTGTAGTATCCATGTTACAAGATCCTTTCCATCAAACTTCCTCATATCCATTTTTGGAATATGGTGGTTCTTCCCTCCAACATTAGAGTTCATGAAATCACGATTAACATTTATTTTGTTCTCATCATGAGTTTCCTCTACTATCTTTCACCATTAGGAAACCTTTATTGTATCAAATTTTTCAAACCTTCCATATCTGCTTTTAAATCATTCTTCATGTTTTCCATCTTAGCTTCCATGTCATCCATCTTAGATTCCATCCCAGCTTCCATGCCATCCATATTAGCCTCCATGCCATTCTTCAAACCATCCATCTTAGATTCCATGCCTTTCTTCAAACCATCCATCTTAGTTTCCACGCCTTTTTTCAAAACTTCCATGTCATTTTTTGTTGCTCTTTGCAAGAGCAAAATTTGTTGCACTTGCTCTTATAATTTTGATATGTCATGTTGCCATTCTTCATCTTCATGAGTCATAGTAGAGCTTTCTAAAGGCTTAATGGGTGTTGAATTATTTTTAGGGGCCATTTTAGAATCCAATACTGATATATATTCTACAATATGCCCTTGGAATCAATTCAACTTGATTCTTCAAACAAGACTTATGAAATTCGGGGAAAAAAAAAATACACACCTTTTACTTGCTTTTGAGGAGCTCGATATTGAAATTGACTTATCGCTATACTTGCAGATCCTCAATATCTGAAATTAGGCCCTATAGTAGTCCTCTAAAGCTTCTTTCAAATTCCACAAGTCTGACTTGATTTGGATTCTTCAAGGAAAAGTTATGTCCAATATCCCACAATGACCTAATTATGGACTGGTTCCATAGAGAAAACTTGTACGACTTGCCACGTGTCACTGTTTGCTCCTTTGGCTCTAAAATTTATAAAAAGAAAACTAAAACCCGTGTACTTCCAACAAATTTTTATATAATTCCAATCTGATGCTCAGAGAGAGGGTTATGAATATTTTCCCACGATCACCACTTTGAGATGAAATTCGGGAGCCTGAAAAAGACCTAACTTCCACAGATCATATCTCCGAAAATATTGTGAACCAAGCTTTGAAATTTTGCGACGATGTTCCTCCGAATTTCAGCTTTGCGCTCTAAGAATTTTCGCTTCTGAACCTTCGTAGACAAAACGTTATAGCAAAAATTCTGCAATGACCTTTTTAAGTGAAATTCATGAGCCTGCAAAAATCCCTAACTTCCACATATCATATCTCTGAAACTATTGTGAACCAAGCCTTGAAATTGTGCGACGACATTCCCTATGATTTCATATTCGCACTCTAAAAATTTTAGCTTCTGAAACTTCACAGAAAAATATTTATAGCGAAAATTCCACGATGACCTGTTTGGAATAGTGAAACCCTAGAATCCAAAGCTCTGATACCAAATGTTGTGAAACCGGCTCCAAAAATAGAAGAACAGAGATATCAACGCCTTATAAATAAACCACTTTGAGGGGGAAACCTCCAATACATTACATGAATGAAAAATTCTTGGAGGATACAAATGCAAAAACCTCCTTTCTATATATATGAGTCCACGGGACCACAATGTAATCCTAGTGGGGCCACAATGTAACCCTAGCCGACCTAACAATAATAATGTAAGGTCACAATAATAAAAATATGGGGGTTACAGGGGTACAAAAATAACAATAAGGGGGTATACACTAACATAATAAGGGACTTAACAAGGTTTGAGCCAACTCAGACCCATGGCATCATTTTTAGAGCTTCGAGATCAAGCCAATGTTTACATTGCACACAAGGACAGTTTTATTCAAAATACGTTTCTGAAGTTATGGTGATGAATTTTACAAAATTGGAAGAGGTTTTTTTGTCAATAATATTCCAAAGAAAAAAAACCTCCTTCGGTTTATGCACAGGTGTTATGGTTTGAGATAAATGCTCCAAATACAGTTGCTCTAGGCCATTTTCTGCACTTTTGGATAGGTTTTCTTCAAAAAAAAAATTCAAGGGTTTGGAGCAGGGTTTTGCAGTGCTTTATGAATCCATTTTGTAGTAGACATCCTAATATTTCCAACCATATTTCTTTCATCCCAAAACTCCTTTTGGAAGGCCTCCAAAATCCCTCTCAAAGTAGGTGCTACACTTCTGCTCAGAGTGTGCTACGCTTCTACAAATTTTGAGTGATAAATGTAAAACTTGGATTCTGAGAAAATGGGAAAGTATATTGGAAAAAAGGAGGAGGTTTGTGTTAATAACATGTCAAAGAACAAAAACATCTCTCAGTTTTTCAAAAACCATTATGGTTATATATATATTTGTCTAGATTTAAGCCATATGTTTGCATATTTTTGGAAATTCCTTTGTTATGTTTCTGAGCTAGTTGTTACGCTTCTGGGAAGTATTGTTACACTTATGTAACTTGGTTTTTCACCTCCATAAAGGGTCCAGAATTAGGTTTTTGGCTTCAAATTTCTTCAAACAAGCTCAATTTTTGTGACCACTACTCTTTGGACCTCTCACAAACAACAAGTCACTACTCTCATACCCTCCCTTGGTCAAGTTATTGAGTTTTCAAATCATTTTCATGATTACTCTATATTTCTCCATATCAACACTTCTCCATGACATAGAAAGAATTCATTTGACAAACCCTAACCTACTCTAGATAAATAAACCCTAACCATAGTACCTAAACTTTATCCTACACCTCTCATATATCTCACACTCTCATCTCCCACCATCCATATCATCCCTAACATGTAATTTTCATGAAACCCTAATTTCTAGATAATTTACACAATGAAAAATTGAAAATTTCTTGTGTTTCCTTGTTTTAACCACCTTCCTCATATCCATTTCAATTAATTCCACTCACAACATGGAGCTAACATGCCACCCTATTTACTAAATTTTTTGTAGAATTTTCCCTAGCTCCATAACTCTCCATCTCACCCTTTGAACCTACCCCATCCCTACACTATTTTTTCCAAGTTTCACTACATATACCCATCCCATCAACATACTATGGTTTTCATCCTTTAAGTGATAAAAAATATGGAGAGTGAGAAGAAGAACTTCAAGGGAGGGCGCTAGCTCAGGTTAGAACCCTTCACAATGCATGAATCAATGCTTCACCCTTGGCCAAAAGATGTTTTGAGAGGACTCGATGTTTGAGGTTCTATGAGAAGCTCAAATGAATATTAAAGAGAAGGATAGCTTGTAATTTTTGGTTTAAGCTTAATTGGTTGTTTAGAACATCACTCACAGGTGCTACAGATCCAATTTTGAGAAGTTTTGAATAATTTTGGTATTTTTTGTGATTTTTTCACAATTCTAGAAATTCCTCCTCACAAAAGAGTAACAAAATTTTGTTACGCTTATTTTAGAGGTAACCCAATGATGATTTATTTACATGGATGGATGCATTTTGATGAGTAAATTATAGATCAGGAACCCCCTTGGCATGAAAACCTTTAATTTTGGAGAAAACACCCAAAAACCACTCATTTTTCATGTTTCTACCACCTTTTTGGAGCCTTTGTTAAGATTTTGGAGTAGCTTTGTGAGAATGGATTTTTGGAGGCCTTATGTTGGCCAGATAAATCGATCTTGCAGAAAAGATCGATCTCCCTACTGTCAGAAGACAATCTAGCAACAAACGAACAACTAAGTTTGTCTTTCTCTAAATATATTTGTTTTACAAATAAATGCTATGAAGGTGTTGATCCTACCTTAGATCCAAATGTTTATTTGTGGTCGTAGTGCTTCCGTCACATCAATAATACTTCTGTCGCAACAAGATTTCTTTCGTCGCAACAATAATTATTTCGTCGCAACAATAGTTCCTTCATCACAACAAAGTGTCGTCTTTTGTCGACCTGCAATCACAAACAAGAAAATATTAAATAGCACCTGTATAAAAAACAATGATAAAACATACCTATCATAGTGATCAAGGAATCTATAAAATAAACAATCAAATGACAACTTATTGAAATAAACAATCGAACGACAATTTATTGATAAAAACAAAACTTGATTGTATTAATCTTAAAATAACAGAAGAACCTTACAACCTTAGCCTTGATGTTGAACAGGCCTTCCCGGGGTCCGAAGCAGGAGTCTCCTCTACTTTGATAATTCTTTCACTCTTCCTCCAAGAGCACATAGAGGTATGTGATCTTTCCTCACAAAAGCTCAACAGAAAGAATTCTAAATCTCAACAGCACTTCAACTCAATCACACATAAAGCTTGAACTCCCTTTGAGGCCACCCAATGCCTCTTTTTATAGAGCAGATGAGGAGGTTAGGGTTCCACCTTTGAAGGGATATAATCCTCCTTCAAAGGGATAGGCTCCTCACATCAAGGGATTAGCTCCTTAAGGTGTGGGATGCATGAACCTTATTAGAGCGTACTCATCCCCAAATAATCTCATCTAGAACCTTCTAGAATTGAACTCAAATCAGATTTTTAACTTTTGTTTCTCGTTCTTTTGACTTTGGAGGGGGTACACAGGCATTACAAGGGAAAATTGCATTCTGGAATGGAGGTAAGTAGTGTATTACCTGCATACCCAAGCCAGGAACGCAGGCAGGCTTCATGTTACCTACTTGCCCTGAGTTTCAGAGTTTTTTTCTCCTGTTTTAAGGCTTGACATGAGGAGTAAAGGTTGTAAGACTTGCAGAGGAGTTAATTACGAGTGTCAATGAGCTCACACAGTCAACAGAATGTCGAGGTGACAATTTTTTAGTGCAATAGATTGCCCCCTAAAGTGCGATGTCCGGAATAGATGAAGATGAAGTCTGTCATATATGAAGAATGAAGTCCTTTATCATTTCAAGGATCATCCTGTGGACACCCCGGTCGAAACCTGTAAAAAAATTCAATGCAAAATATATATATGTAAACATATCATCATTGAGGTAAGCATTCCCATACTCAGATAAAAACTAACTAGAAAACTGATTTAAACTATTCTGATACAGGAATGATTTTCAATACATCAACAGTATATACATGGGTAGACACGGAATGGTTGCAACCATATGTTTATGAATAGTCCACTGTATAAATGATAACAAAATTCCTCGCAGCCTGGGTGGTAGAAACTAGATCCAGGGTCTTGATTTCTGCTTCCCAAACTAGTACGATTCTATACATGCGATTAAATGTTTTGAATTCGAACATGGTAGAAACCACTTGATTACCAGTCAATAATGTAGACTGTTAACAAGCGTGAGAGTAACCACTAGTAATGTCAATGGATCTCAAAGTACTCATTACAATCCATGAAATGTGAATGAATGAGCTGAAGTTGAACATGTCACGAAATCATTCGATCGAAGGTCAATGATGCAAACTGTCATCGAAAGCGAGAAACCTGCCATTGAGGCATGCAGATTTCAGGGTACTGACGATTTCTAGATCAACTTCCTAGATAATGAGCTATCATCGATAGAAATTGATCCGTCGTAGGCAAGCCCACAACATGAAATCATAGATCAAGTTTTGAAGAAATATATTGGCAAGGACTGACTCAGGGATGGTCAAAATGGAAGACAAATATTTCGCAAATGAATGGTTTGTTTGAACTATCCTCTTGAACACATAACGACACTGCAGATGGCTTGGTGACAATTGACCCAAAGCTAATACCCAAAAACCGGCTGAAGAATTTCAATATGGTTTTATTAACTCTTAGGCAAAGGATTTTCCCAACCCAGGTGAAAAAAAGTGTCGTGTTCAAGAGTGGTTAACGGTTTTCCAAATAATCAAAATGTAACAAACAGGTTCTTTTTTCTCTCTTTTCCCCCACCATTTCTGGAAAGTACCTCTTTATTTTTGACAAGCTTGAGGAGGATAACATTTTCTTGTTTATAAGCTCATCCTTCGGATGAGTCCAAATTAGTTTAATATTCGAAACCTAAGAAGGAGTGGTTCGTTCCTACTTAAAAATTGAACAGTTCCTTTACTGTTAAAGTTTAACGAGTTCAGTATAGGAGAAACTCGGTGTTTTTTCAATTTTAGGGAGTTAGAAGAAAAAACTTAAGAAGACTCCATGGGGGTACTTTTTCGTAAATTTAGTCTCTCGATCCCGAAAAAGGATAAAATAATGCGGGAGAGAACTCTATTGACTGTAATTAGTCAACGTATGCCTTTTTCGTAAATAGTCCATTTCATTCCATAAAAGGGGTAAACTTATACTGAAGGGACGATCATTCATTTATTTTAACGAGTTTGAATATTCAATTGCTCAACAATCTTTTCAATTTTTGAGAGTTTGAAAAGAGCTTAAAAGAGGACTCCAATGTTTCGCTTTTTCATAAATTTTTGAAAGAGTCCGAAAAAGTGATAAAAGTATGCTCTGTAGTTTCACTTTTTCTGTAAATTTTAAGGAGTTCGAAAAAGTGATAAAAATGTACCCATATGATTTTCACTTTTTCGTAAGTTTTAATGAGTTCGAAAAAGGGATAAAAATGTACTCCTGTGGTCGACTTTCAATTTAATTTATGAGCAGGAAAATACGGAAAGAACTCGGCATTTTCATGTGTTTTACAAGAATGAAAGATAGAAAAATAATCTCGGGATTTTCATGATTTTAACGAGTCTTGAAAATAACCAAAATTGACTCAAGATTCCTTGATCACTATGATAGGTATGTTTTATAATTATTTTTTATACAGGTGCTATTTAATATTTGCTTGTTTGTGATTGCAAATCGACAAAAGACGACACTTTGTTGCGACAAAAGACATCACTTTAACGAGTCTTGAAAATAACTGAAATTGACTCAAGATTCCTTGATCACTATGATAGGTGTGTTTTATAATAATTTTTTATACAGGTGCTATTTAATATTTGCTTATTTGTGATTGCAGGTCGACAAAAGATGACACTTTGCATGCACTCAAGCAATTACACTTAGGGGGCATCAAGCACAGTTTTCTTTCTGTTTCAAGCTTGTGTAAAAATGAAACCACTCTAAAGCATAGTTTTTCTCTATTTCAAGCTTTTGTAAAAATGAAACCTATCTTGAGTCAATTTTGGTTATTTTCAAGACTCGCTAAACTCATGAAAATCCTAAGATTATTTTTCTATATTTCATTCTCGTAAAACACATGAAAATGCCGAGTTCTTTCCGTCTTTTCCTCCTCATAAATTAAATTGAAAGTCAACCACAGGAGTACATTTTTATCCCTTTTTCAAACTCGTTAATACTTACGAAAAAGTGAAAATCATATGAGTACATTTTCATAACTTTTTCGAACTCATTAAAATTTACAGAAAAAGAGAAACTACAGAGCATACTTTTATCACTTTTTTAGACTCTTTCAAAAATTTACGAAAAAGTGAAACATTAGAGTCCTCTTTTAAGCTATTTTCAGACTCTCGAAAATTGAAAAGATTGCATAGCACTTGATTATTCGAACTCGTTAAAATAACTGAATGATCGTCCCTTCAATATAAGTTTACCCCTTTTACGGACTGAAATGGACTATTTACGATAAAGGCATACGTTGACTAATTACGGTCAATAGAGTTCTCTCCCACATTATTTTATTCTTTTTTGGGCTTGAGAGACCAAATTTATGAAAAAGTACCCCCATGGAGTCTTCTTAAGTTTTTTCTTCTAACTCCCTAAAATTGAAAAAACACCGAGTTTCTCCTATACTGAACTCGTTAAACTTTAACAGTAAAGGAACTGTTCAATTTTTAAGTAGGAACGAACCACTCCTTCTTAGGTTTCGAATATTAAACTAATTTGGACTCATCCGAAGGATGAGCTTATAAACAAGAAAATGTTATCCTCCTCAAGCTTGTCAAAAATAAAGAGGTACTTTCCAGAAATGGTGGGGGAAAAGAGAGAAAAAAGAACCTGTTTGTTACATTTTGATTATTTGGAAAACCGTTAACCACTCTTGAACACGACACTTTTTTTCACCTGGGTTGGGAAAATCCTTTGCCTAAGAGTTAATAAAACCATATTGAAATTCTTCAGCCGGTTTTTGGGTATTAGCTTTGGGTCAATTGTCACCAAGCCATCTGCAGTGTCGTTATGTGTTCAAGAGGATAGTTCAAACAAACCATTCATTTGCGAAATATTTGTCTTCCATTTTGACCATCCCTGAGTCAGTCCTTGCCAATATATTTCTTCAAAACTTGATCTATGATTTCATGTTGTGGGCTTGCCTACGACGGATCAATTTCTATCGATGATAGCTCATTATCTAGGAAGTTGATCTAGAAATCGTCAGTACCCTGAAATCTGCATGCCTCAATGGCAGGTTTCTCGCTTTCGATGACAGTTTGCATCATTGACCTTCGATCGAATGATTTCGTGACATGTTCAACTTCAGCTCATTCATTCACATTTCATGGATTGTAATGAGTACTTTGAGATCCATTGACATTACTAGTGGTTACTCTCACGCTTGTTAACAGTCTACATTATTGACTGGTAATCAAGTGGTTTCTACCATGTTCGAATTCAAAACATTTAATCGCATGTATAGAATCGTACTAGTTTGGGAAGCAGAAATCAAGACCCTGGATCTAGTTTCTACCACCCAGGCTGCGAGGAATTTTGTTATCATTTATACAGTGGACTATTCATAAACATATGGTTGCAACCATTCCGTGTCTACCCATGTATATACTGTTGATGTATTGAAAATCATTCCTGTATCAGAATAGTTTAAATCAGTTTTCTAGTTAGTTTTTATCTGAGTATGGGAATGCTTACCTCAATGATGATATGTTTACATATATATATTTTGCATTGAATTTTTTTACAGGTTTCGACCGGGGTGTCCACAGGATGATCCTTGAAATGATAAAGGACTTCATTCTTCATATATGACAGACTTCATCTTCATCTATTCCGGACATCGCACTTTAGGGGGCAATCTATTGCACTAAAAAATTGTCACCTCGACATTCTGTTGACTGTGTGAGCTCATTGACACTCGTAATTAACTCCTCTGCAAGTCTTACAACCTTTACTCCTCATGTCAAGCCTTAAAGCAGGAGAAACAAATCTCTGAAACTTAGGGCACGCAGGTAACATGAAGCCTGCCTGCGTTCCTGGTTTGGGTACGCAGGTAATACACTGTTTACCTGCGTTCCAGAATGCAGTTTTCCCTTGTAATGCCTGCGTACCCCCTCCAAAGTCAAAAGAGCGAGAAAAAAAAGTTAAAAAGCTGATTTTAAGTCAATTCTAGAAGGTTCTAGATGAAATTTTTTGGGGATGAGTACGCTCTAATAAGGTTCATGCATCCCACACCTTAAGGAGTTAATCCCTTGATGTGAGGAGCCTATCCCTTTGAAGGAGGATTATATCCCTTCAAAGGTGGAACGCTAACCTCCTCATCTGATTTATAAAAAGAGGCATTGGGTAGCCTCAAAGGGAGTTCAAGCTTTATGTGTGATTGAGTTGAAGTGCTGTTGAGATTTAGACTTCTTTCTGTTGAGCTTTTTTGAGGAAAGATCACATAACTCTATGTGCTCTTGGAGGAAGAGTGAAAGACTTATCAAAGTAGAGGAGACTCCTACTTCGGACCCCAGGAAGGCCTGTTCAACATCAAGGCTAAGGTTGTAAGGTTCTTCTGTTATTTTAAGATTAATACAATCAAGTTTTGTCTTTCTCTAAATATATTCGTTTTACAAATAAATGCTATGAAGGTGTCGATCCTACCTTAGATCCAAATGCTTATTTGCAGTCATAGTGCTTCCGTCACATCAATAATCCTTCCGTTGGAACAAGAGTCTTTCGTCGCAACAATAATTTTTTCGTCGCAACAAGAGTTCTTTCGTCGCAACAATAGTTCCTCTGTCGCAACAAAGTGTTGAATTTTTTCGCAACAAAGTGTCGTCTTTTGTTGACCTACAATCACTAGCAAGAAAATATTAAATAGCACCTGTATAACAAATAATTATAAAACATACCTATCATAGTGATCAATGAATCTTGAGTCAATTTTGGTTATTTTCAAGACTCGTTAAACTCATGAAAATCCCAAGATTATTTTGCTATCTTTCATTATCGTAAAACACATGAAAAAGCCGAGTTCTTTCCATCTTTTCCTGCTCATAAATTAAATTGAAATTCGACCACAGGAGTACATTTTTATCCCTTTTTCGAACTCGTTAAAACTTACGAAAAAGTGAAAATCATATGAGTACATTTTTATCACTTTTTTGAACTCGTTAAAATTTACAGAAAAATCGAAACTACAGAGCATACTTTTATCACTTTTTTGGACTCTTTCAAAAATTTACAAAAAAGAAAAACATTGGAGTCCTCTTTTAAGCTCTTTTCAGACTCTTGAAAATTGAAAAGATTGCTGAGCACTTGATTATTCGAACTCGTTAAAATAAATGAATGATCGTCCCTTCAGTATAATTTTACCCCTTTTATGGACTGAAATGGACTATTTACAAAAAAGGCATACATTGACTAATTACAGTCAATAAAGTTCTCTCCCGTATTATTTTATCCTTTTTTGGGCTCGAGAGACTAAATTTACGAAAAATTACCCCCGTGGAGTCTTCTTAAGTTTTTTCTTCTAATTCCCTAAAATTGAAAAAACATCGAGTTTCTCCTATACTAGACTTGTTAAACTTTAACAATAAAGGACCTGTTCAATTTTTAAGCAGGAACGAACCACTCCTTCTTAGGGTTAGAATCTTAAACTAAGTTGGACTCATCAAAAGGATGAGCTTATAAACAAGCAAATTATATCCTCTTCAAGCTTGTCAAAAATAAAGAGGTACTTTCCAGAAATGGTAGGGGAAAAGAGAGAAAAACGAACCTGTTTGTTACATTTTAATTATTCAGAAAACCGTTAACCACTATTGAACACAACACTTTTGTTCACTTGGGTTGGGAAAATCCTTTGCCTAACAGTTAATCAAACCATATTGAAAGTCTTCAGCCAGTTTCTGGGTATTAGCTTTGGGTCAATTGTCACCAAGCCATCTGCAGGGTCGTTATGTGTTCAAGAGGACAATTCAAAAAAACCATTCATTTGCGAAATATTTGTCTTCCATTTTGACCATCCCTGAGTCAGTCCTTGCCAATATATTTCTTCAAAACTTGATCTATGATTTCGTGTTGTGGGCTTGCCTACGACGGATCACTTTCTATCGACGACAACTCATTATCTAGGAAGTTGATCCAGAAATCGTCAGTACCTTGAAATCTGCATGCCTCAATGGCAGGTTTCTCGCCTTCGATGACAGGTTGCATCATTGACCTTCGATCAAATGATTCCGTGACATGTTCGACTTCAGCTCATTCATTCACATTTCATGGATTGTACTGAGTACTTTGAGAGCCATTGACATTACTAGTGGTTACTCTCACACTTGTTAACAGTCTACATTATTGACTAGTAATCAAGTGGTTTCAACTATGTTCGACTTCAACACATTTAATCGCATGGATAGCATTTTACTAGTTCGGGAAGCAGCAATCAAGACCCTGGATCTAGTTTCTACCATCCAGGCTACGAGGAATTTTGTTATCATTTATATAGTGGACTATTCATAAACACATGGCTGCGTCCATACTGTGTCTACACATGTCTATACTGTTGATGTATTGAAAATCATTCCTGTATCAGAATAGTTTAAATCAGTTTTCTAGTTAGTTTTGATCTGAGTATGGGAATGCCTACCTCAGCGATGATATGTTTACATATATATATTTTGCATTGAATGTTTTTACAAGTTCCGACCGGGGTGTCCACAGGATGATCCTTGAAATGATAAAGTACTTCATTCTTCATATATGACAGACTTCATCTTCATCTATTCCAGACTTCACACTTTAGGGGGCAATCTGTTGCACTAAAAAATGAATCAGATTTGAGGAAAGTTCCTTTTACTGAGTCAACCTTGTAAAAAAATGAATCAGGTAAGAGGAAAGTTCCTTTTACTATGTCAACCTCATTAAAAAATGAATCAGTGAGCCGAGGATAGTTCCTTTTACTGTGTCAACCTCGTTAAAAAATGAATCAGTAAGTGTGAGGATAGTTCTTTTTACTGTGTCAACCTCGTTAAAAAATGAACCAGTTAGTCAAGAGCATAGTTCCTTTTCTTATGTCAAGCTCGTTTAAAAAATGAAACAAGCTTCTATGTGGACAGTTCTTTTCCTTTGTCAACCTCATTAAAAAATGAATCAGTAGGTAGATCGTAGAGAGTAGATTAATAGATTAGAAATAAGTAGTTTCTGAGGATGGTTCGTGTTACTGAGTTAACCTCGTAAAAAAATGAATCAGGTATGAGGAAAGTTCCTTTTACTGTGCCAACCTCGTTGAAAAATGAAACATGTTGCCATGAGCATATTTCTTTTCCTGTGTCAAGCTCGTTAAAAAATGAAACAAATCCTCCCCTAATTGAGTCGAGTCTTTGACTAGATATAGTAAATGTTAAGTCATATATTTAGGTTAGTTATTTCATTTTTTGCATAATTTTATTACAGTTTTAGCTCGGGTCTTTCATATGATCTCATAAATTAACCTTCATTCCATCCAGCTATTAATTACCAGTAGTCTATTTAGTTGAATGAAATGAAGCTGGGGGGTCATGCACTCTAGCAGTTACGCTTAGGGGGCATCAAGCACAGTTTTCTTTCTGTTTCAAGTTTGTGTAAAAATGAAACCACTCTAAAGCATATTTTTTCTCTGTCTCAAGTTTTTGTAAAAATGAAACCTATCTTGAGTCAATTTCGGTTATTTTCAAGACTCGTTAAACTCATGAAAATACCGAGATTATTTTGCTATCTTTCATTCTCATAAAACACTTGAAAATGCCGAGTTCTTTCCGTATTTTCCTGCTTGTAAATTAAATTGAAAGTTGACCACAGGAATACATTTTTATCCCTTTTTGAAACTTGTTAAAACTTACGAAAAAGTGAAAATCATATGAGTACACTTTTTTCACTTTTTTGAACTCGTTAAAATTTACAGAAAAATAGAAACTAGAGAGCATACTTTTATCACTTTTTCAGACTCTTTCAAAAATTTACGAAAAAGCGAAACATTGGAGTCCTCTTTTAAGCTCTTTTCAGACTCTCGAAAATTGAAAATATTGCCAAGCACTTGATTATTCGAACTCGTTAAAATAAATGAATGATCATCCCTTCAATATAAGTTTACCCCTTTTATGGACTGAAATGGACTATTTACGAAAAAGGCATACGTTGACTAAGTACGGTCAATAGAGTTCTCTCCCACATTATTTTATCCTTTTTTGGGCTCGAGAGACTAAATTTACGAAAAATTACCCCCATGGATTCTTCTTAATTTTTTTCTTCTGACTCCCTAAAATTGAAAAAACACCGAGTTTCTCCTATACTGGACTCGTTAAACTTTAACAGTAAAGGACCTGTTCAATTTTTAAGCAGGAACGAACCACTCCTTCTTAGGGTTAGAATCTTAAACTAAGTTGGACTCATCAAAAGGATGAGCTTATAAACAAGAAAATTTTATCCCCCTCAAGCTTGTCAAAAATAAAGAGTTACTTGCTAGAAATGGTAGGGGAAAAGAGAGAAAAACGAACCTGTTTGTTACATTTTAATTATTCAGAAAACCGTTAACCACTCTTGAACACGACACTTTTGTTCACCTGGGTTGTGAAAATCCTTTGCCTAACAGTTAATCAAACCATATTGAAAGTCTTCAGCCGGTTTCTGGGTATTAGCTTTGGGTCAATTGTCACCAAGCCATCTGCAGTGTCATTATGTGTTCAAGAGGACAGTTCAAACAAACCATTCATTTGTGAAATATTTGTCTTCCATTTTTACCATCCCCATTAGGGGAATTTTGAGGTCTAAAATGGACCTCCTAAGGAAATTATAAAATAATAGTGGAAAAAATCAAATAAGATTTGATGACATCATCAAATTTTAGAGGGAAAAATGAAAAAACTACTTTTTCAACTCATATTTTCAACTTATCTCTCAAAGTTTTTACTCGAATTTCGAGCGGGAGTACTCATTGGATGCGAAATTTAATTCCTAATCCAATGAGTACCCATGTTGCATACTTTCGATGGGTCCTACTATACGAAAAATGAGAAATACATAAAAAAAACGTGATTACAATCACGTTTTTTTATGTATTTCTCATTTTTCGTGTAGTAGAGTTCATCGAAAGTATGCAACATGGGTACTCCTTGGATGAGGAATTAAATTTTTCATCCAGCGAGTACTCCCACTCGAAATTTGAGTAAAAATTTTGGGAGATAAGTTGAAAATACGAGTTGAAAAAGTAGTTTTATTATTTTATTATTTTTTAATATTTTTACCTTTTTATTTAAAAAATGGTAAATCATCCCCCATGGTTAACATCATCATCTTGAATCCTATTGGTTGTTATAAAGTTTAATTTTGTTGTACATTTTTCTTAGGAGGCCCATTTTAGACCTCAAAATTCCCCTAATGTGAGTCAGTCCTTGCTAATATATTTCTTCAAAACTTGATCTATGATTTCGTGTTGTGGGCTTGCATACGACGGATCACTTTCTATAGATGACATCTCATTATCTAGGAAGTTGATCTAGAAATCGTCAATACCCTGAAATCTACATGCCTCAATGGCAAGTTTCTCGCATTCGACAATAGGTTGCATCATTGACCTTCGATCGAATGATTCCGTGACATGTTCGACTTCAGCTCATTCATTCACATTTCATGGATTTTACTGAGTAATTTGAGAGCCATTGACACTACTAGTGGTTACTCTCACACTTGTTAACAGTCTACATTATTGACTGGTAATCAAGTGGTTTCTACCATGTTCGACTTCAACACATTTAATTGCATGGATAGAATCATACTCGTTTCGGAAGCAGAAATCATGACCCCGGATCTAGTTTCTACCATCCAGGCTGTGAGGAATTTTGTTATTATTTATACAGTGGACTATTCATAAACACATGGCTGCATCCATACTGTGTCTACACATGTCTATACTATTGATGTATTGAAAATAATTCCTGTATCAGAATAGTTTAAATCAGTTTTCTAGTTAGTTTTGATCTGAGTATGGGAATTCCACCCTCAGCGATGATATGTTTACATATATATATTTTGCATTGAATGTTTTTACAAGTTTCAACCGAGGTGTCCACAGGATGATCCTTGAACTGATAAAGTACTTCATTCTTCATATATGACAGACTTCATCTTCATCTATTCTAGACTTCACACTTTAGGGGGCAATCTGTTGCACTAAAAAATGAATCAAATTTAAGGAAAGTTCCTTTTACTGAGTCAACCTCATAAAAAAATGAATCAGGTAAGAGGGAAGCTCCTTTTACTGTGTCAACCTCGTTAAAAAATGAATCAGTGAGCCAACGATAGTTCCTTTTACTATGTCAACCTCGTTAAAAAATGAATCAGTAAGTGTGAGGATAGTTCCTTTTATTGTGTCAACCTCGTTAAAAAATGAATCAGTTAGTCGAGAGCATAGTTCCTTTTCTTGTGTCAAGCTCGTTTAAGAAATGAAACAAGCTTCCATGAGGACAATTCTTTTCCTTTGTCAACCTCATTAAAAAATGAATCAGTAGGTAGATCGTAGAGAGTAGATTAATAGATTAGAAATAAGTAGTTTCTGAGGATGGTTCCTGTTACTGAGTCAACCTCGTAAAAAAATGAATTAGGTATGAGGAAAGTTACTTTTACTGTGTCAACCTCGTTGAAAAATGAAACACGTTGCCATGAGCATAGTTCTTTTCCTGTGTCAAGCTCGTTAAAAAATGAAACAAATCCTCCCCTAATTGAGTCGAGTCTTTGACTAGATCTCGTAAATGTTAAGTCATATATTTAGGTTAGTTATTTCAGTTTTTGCATAATTTTATTACAGTTTTCGCTCGGGTCTTTCATATGATCTCGTAAATGAACCTTCATTCCATCTAGCTATTAATTACCAGTAGTCTATTTATTTGAATGAAATGAAGCTGGGGGGCATGCACTCTAGCAGTTATGCTTAGGGGGCATCAAGCACAGTTTTCTTTCTGTTTCAAGCTTGTGTAAAAATGAAACCACTCTGAAGCATAGTTTTTCTCTGTTTCAAGATTTTGTAAAAATGAAACCTATCTTGAGTCAATTTCAGTTATTTTCAAGACTCGTTAAACTCATGAAAATCCCGAGATTATTTTGGTATATTTCATTCTCGTAAAACACATGAAAATTCCGAGTTCTTTCCGTCTTTTCCTTCTCATAAATTAAATTGAAATTCGACCACAAGAGTACATTTTTATCCCTTTTTCGAACTCGTTAAAACTTATGAAAAAGTGAAAATCATATGAGTACATTTTTGTCACTTTTTTGAACTCGTTAAAATTTACAAAAAATGTGAAACTATAGAGCATACTTTTATCACTTTTTCGGACTCTTTCAAAAATTTACGAAAAAGCGAAACATTGGAGTCCTATTTTAAGCTCTTTTTAGACTCTTGAAAATTTAAAAGATTGCTGAGCACTTGATTATTCGAACTCGTTAAAATAAATGAATGATCGTCCCTTCAGTATAAGTTTACCCCTTTTACGGACTGAAATGGACTATTTACGAAAAAGGCATACGTTGACTAATTACGGTCAATAGAGTTCTCTCGCACATTATTTTATCCTTTTTTGGGCTCGAGAGAGTAAATTTACGAAAAAGTACCCCCATGGAGTCTTCTTAAGTTTTTTCTTCTGACTCCCTAAAATTGAAAAAACACCGAGTTTTTCCTATACTAGACTCGTTAAACTTTAACAGTAAAGGACCTGTTCAATTTTTAAGAAGGAATGAACCACTCCTTCTTAGGGTTCGAATCTTAAACTAAGTTGGACTCATCCGAAGGATGAGCTTATAAACAAGAAAATTTTGTCCTCCTGAAGCTTGTCAAAAATAAAGAGGTACTTGCCAGAAATGGTGGGGGAAAAGAGAGAAAAATGAACCTGTTTGTTACATTTTGATTATTCGGAAAACCGTTAACCACTTTTGAACATGACACTTTTGTTCACCTGGGTTGGGAAAATCATTTGCCTAACAGTTAATCAACCCATATTGAAATTCTTCAGCCGGTTTCTTGGTATTATCTTTGGTTCAGTTGTCACCAAGCCATCTGCAGTGTCATTATGTGTTCAAGAGGACAGTTCAAACAAACCATTCATTTGCAAAATATTTTTCTTCCATTTTGACCATCCTTGAGTCAGTCCTTGCCAATATATTTCTTCAAAACTTGATCTATGATTTCGTGTTGTGGGCTTGCCTACAACAGATCACTTTCTATCGACGACAAATCATTATCTAGGAAGTTGATCTAGAAATCGTCAGTACCCTGAAATCTGCATGCCTCAATGGCAGGTTTCTCTCTTTCGACGACAGGTTGCATCATTAACCTTCGATCGAATGATTCCATGACATGTTCGAATTCAGCTCATTCATTCACATTTCATGGATTGTACTGAGTACTTTGAGAGCCATTGACATTACTAGTGGTTACTCTCACACTTGTTAACAGTCTACATTATTGACTGGTAATCAAGTGGTTTCTACCATGTTCGACTTCAACACATTTAGTCGCATGGATAGAATCGTACTAGTTCGGGAAGTAGAAATCAAGACCCTAGATCTAGTTTCTACCATGCAGGCTCCGAGGAATTTTGTTATCATTTATACAGTGGACTATTCATAAACAAATGGCTGTGTCCATACTGTGTCTACACATGTCTATACTATTGATGTATGGAAAATCATTCTTGTATCAGAACAGTTTAAATCAGTTTTCTAGTTAGTTTTGATCTGAGTATGGGAATTCCTACCTCAGTGATGATATGTTTACATATATATATTTTGCATTGAATGTTTTTACAGGTTCCGACCGGGGTGTCCACAGGATGATCCTTGAAATGATAAGCGCTTCATTCTTCATATATGACAGGCTTCATCTTCATCTATTCCAGACTTCGGACTTTAGGGGGCAATCTGTTGCACTAAAAATGAATCAGATTTGAGGAAAGTTCCTTTTACTGAGTCAACCTCGTAAAAAAATGAATCAAGTAAGAGGAAAGTTCCTTTTACTGTGTCAACCTCGTTAAAAAAATGAATCAGTGAGCCAAGGATAGTTCCTTTTACTGTGTCAACCTCGTTAAAAAATGAATCAGTAAGTGTGAGGATATTCCCTTTTACTGTGTCAACCTCGTTAACAAATGAATCAGTTTGTCGAGAGCATAGTTCATTTTCTTGTGTCAAGCTCGTTTAAAAAATGAAACAAGCTTCCATGAGGACAGTTCTTTTCCTTTGTCAACCTCATTAAAAAATGAATCAGTAGGTAGATCGTAGAGAGTAGATTAATAGATTAGAAATAAGTAGTTTCTGAGGATGGTTCTTGTTACTGAGTCAGCCTCGTAAAAAAATGAATCAGGTATGAGGAAATTTCCTTTTACTGTGTCAACCTCGTTGAAAAATGAAACACGTTGACATGAGCATAGTTATTTTCCTGTGTCAAGATCGTTAAAAAATGAAACAAATCCTCCCCTAATTGAATCGAGTCTTTGACTAGATCTCGTAAATGTTAAGTCATATATTTAGGTTAGTTATTTCAGTTTTTGCATAATTTTATTACAGTTTTAGCTCGAGTCTTTCATATGATCTTGTAAATGAACCTTCATTCCATCCAGCTATTAATTACCAGTAGTCTATTTAGTTGAATGAAATGAAGCTGGGGGGTTATGCACTCTAGCAGTTATGCTTAGGGGGCATCAAGCACAGTTTTCTTTCTATTTCAAGCTTGTGTAAAAATGAAACCACTCTGAAGCATAGTTTTTCTCTGTTTCAAGCTTTTGTAAAAATGAAACCTATCTTGAGTCAATTTCGGTTATTTTCAAGACTCGTTAAACTCATGAAAATCCTAAGATTATTTTTCTATCTTTCATTCTCGTAAAACACATGAAAATGCCGAGTTCTTTCCATTTTTTCCTGCTCGTAAATTAAATTGAAATTCGACCACAGGAGTACATTTTTATCCTTTTTTTGAACTCGTTAAAACTTACAAAAAAGTGAAAATCATATGAGTACATTTTTATCACTTTTTCGAACTCGTTAAAATTTACAGAAAAAGTGAAACTACAAAGCAAAGGTTTATCACTTTTTCGGACTCTTTCAAAAATTTACGAAAAATCGAAACATTGGAGTTCTCTTTTAAGCTCTTTTCAGACTCTCGAAAATTGAAAAGATTGCCGAGCACTTTATTATTCGAACTCGTTAAAATAAATGAATGATCGTCCCTTCAATATAAGTTTACCCCTTTTACGGACTGAAATGGACTATTTACGAAAAAGGCATACGTTGACTAATTACGGTCAATAGAGTTCTCTCCCGCATTATTTTATCGTTTTTTGGGCTCGAGAGACTAAATTTACGAAAAATTACCCCCATGGAGTCTTCTTAAGTTTTTTCTTCTGACTCCCTAAAATTGAAAAAACACCGAGTTTCTCCTATACTGGACTCGTTAAACTTTAACAGTAAAGGACCTATTCAATTTTTAAGTAGGAACGAACCACTCCTTCTTAGGCTTCGAATCTTAAATGAAGTTGGACTCATCTGAAGGATGAGCTTATAAACAAGAAAATGTTATCCTCCTCAAGCTTGTCAAAAATAAAGAGGTACTTGATAGAAATTGTGGGGGAAAAGAGAGAAAAACGAACCTGTTTGTTACATTTTGATTATTTGGAAAACCGTTAACCACTCTTGAACACGACACTTTTTTTCACTTGGGTTGGGAAAATCCTTTTCCTAAGAATTAATCAAACCATAACTAAAGTCTTCAACCGGTTTTTGGGTATTAGCTTTGGGTCAATTGTCACCAAGCCATCTGTAGTGTCGTTATGTGTTCAAGAGGACAGTTCAAACAAACCATTCATTTGTGAAATATTTGTCTTCCATTTTGAACATCCCTGAGTCAGTCCTTGCCAATATATTTCTTCAAAACTTGATCTATGATTTCGTGTAGTGGGCTTGCCTACGACGGATCACTTTCTATCGACGACAGCTCATTATCTAGGAAGTTGATCTAGAAATTGTTAGTACCCTAAAATCTGCATCCCTCAATGGCAGGTTTCTCACTTTCGATGACAGGTTGCATCATTGACCTTCGATCGAATGATTCCGTGACATGTTCGACTTCAGCTCATTAATTCACATTTCATGGATTGTACTGAGTACTTTGAGAGCCATTGACATTACTAGTGGTTACTCTCACACTTGTTAACAGTCTACATTATTGACTGGTAATCAAGTGGTTTCTACCATGTTCGACTTCAACACATTTAATCGCATGGATAGAATCGTACTAGTTCAGGAAGCAAAAATCAAGACCCTGGATCTAGTTTCTACCATCCAGGCTGTGAGGAATTTTGTTATCATTTATACAGTGGACTATTCATAAATAGATGGTTGTGTCCATACTGTGTCTACACATGTCTATATTGTTGATGCATTGAAAATCATTCCTATATCAGAATAGTTTAAATCAGTTTTCTAGTTAGTTTTGATCTGAGTATGGGAATGCCTACCTCAGCAATGATATGTTTACATATATAAATTTTGCATTGAATGTTTTTACAGGTTCCGACTGGGGTGTCCACAGGATTATCCTTGAAATGATAAAGTACTTCATTCTTCATATATGACAGACTTCATCTTCATCTATTCCAGACTTCGCACTTTAGGGGGCAATCTGTTGCACTAAAAAGTTGTCACCATGACATTCTACTGACTGTATGAGCTCATTGACACTCATACTTACCTCCTCTGCAAGTCTTACAACCTTTACTCCTCATGTCAAGCCTTAAAATAGGAAAAAAAATCTCTGAAACTCAGGGTACGCAGGTAACATGAAGCCTGCTTGCGTTCCTGGCTTGGGTACGTAGGTAATATGCTGCTTACCTGCGTTCCAGAACATAGTTTTCCCTTGTAATGCCTTGTAATAAGAAAATATATAAGAATGAAAGGAATAATGCACACTTTCTAAAGGAAATAAACTACTCTTAGCTTCTAAACTTCAGTTCTGAATGAACAAAACTACTAAGGAAATCAAAATCACTAAATATCCTATTAAACAAGAAAAGAAATCCAATCAATTATAAATTTGTTTCTTAGGGAAAAACATTTATAGGAATGCAACGACTTTATATCTAGAAATGAATTCACCTTAAACGATATCAAATCCTTAAAATTAATAGATATATTTAAAACAACATGAATCAACAAAGAGAAATACAATTCCAAGAAACTGATGGCAATAAGTGATCCAAAATTATAAAAGAATGCAACATAATACACATATAACCATAAACACAAAGATGTAGTGGAAATAACACTTCATTTCATTAATATCAAAGAACTAAAATTTGTTTACAGACATAATGGAAATAAACTAGCTAGGGTGTTGGTAGCTTATCTCTAAGGAACGTTGTGGCTGATATAGGCCACTGAATTGTGTTACAATGAGGCTCGAGGACCTATTTATTACTCAGAAACAATGGAAAACCCTAAACATCCAAAAACCTAACCATAGGAGATGAAGTGCCAAAACTATGGGGCCTGTTTGGGTAAATTGGTACTTCAACTTCCCGGAGACACAAATTTCACATACAATCTATGTTTGAAGTGAAAAATACCTCGTTATAAATATCTATCCAAGGACTAGAAATTTTTATGTCAACAACATAAAATAAACTTGCATGTTGCTCCCGGTTTTCCAAAAAAACGTCGTTTTGGGCCTCAAAACGGCTCTGGAAGTTAAGGACCCGGAAAATATGCTAAAAATAGTAAATTATGATATAATTAAGGAAATTGAAAAGCTGAAAGAAACAATGGTCGGGGCCGAAGTGGAATAGATGGGTGGCCACCAATATCCTCCTGGATCATTCCTCCCCCCTTAGGAAGCAATGGTCCCCATTGTGTTGAGTTCCTCCATGAGGTGAGGAAACTTCTGCTGAACTTGGTCCCTGGTGAACCACTTGCCTTGGTGTATGAGTTGGCCAGCTTTGACAACCTGATACAGTTGGATCTTCAGCTGGCGAGTGTTCTTGATTTTCATTTCCATGATATGATCTATGGTGGCATGTTCCATGCAGTTTGGTTTTAACTCTGTTGGTGTGAGTTGTTCTGCAATATCGGAGGTGTCTAGTAGAGGTGGGAAGTAGGGCCGAAGGCGGTCCACATTGAACACTGGGTGTAGACCAAGGAATTTTGGAATACTAAGCTTGAAGGCATTGGCCCCTATAGCCTTGGTGATGGTGTACGACCCATATCGAAGCAGGCGAAGCTTGCGGTGGGGTCTGGCGAAACGCTCACACTTTGTCGCCCACCTGGAAGTTGTGTGGCACTCGATGTTGATCATGTCATTGCTTGTAGTTAGCATTGGCTCTGTCCAATATGTCATGAACCTATTGGTGGATGTGATGAATGCGTTCAATGAAGTTTCTCTCTTTGTCATCTTCATACTGGACATGAATTGAATCACCCTAAGTAGCCGCAAATGGCATGGCTACGTCAATGGGACATAGTGGCTAGAATCGAAATCCCACCTGAAAGGGGCTATGTCCAGTTGAGCTATGGATAGCCCGTCTATAACTGTGTTGTAAATAGGGAAGGATCTCATCCCATGTGTGTGGATGTGTTGAATTATACATACACAGAATGTGTATGATCATCCTGTTGATGACCTCTATCTGGCCATCAGTTTATGGATGGAAATTTGTGGAATTGGTGAGATTGGTGTCCAGCATTGACCAAAGGTTGGACCAAAATGTGCTAAGGAACTTGTTTTCCTGATATGAGATGATAAACTGTGTGATCCCAAAGTGCACCCACAATCATTGAAAGAATATTTTAGCATTGGATTTTGTTTTGATATTCTTCTTGCAGACCTCCATAATGGCCATCTTCGAGAATTTGTCGACAACCACAAAAACACAGTCGTTTCCATGCTTAGTAGAAGGAATTCCTAGCATGTAATCCATGGAGATGGATTCCTAAGGTCGACTAGGGGTAGGTAGCAGAGTACAGAAGCCTTGCTTCTTGATGGTCAGTTTGGCAATGGTGCAAGCATTGCAGGATCTGATGTACTTCCCGACATCCTATCGAAGGTTCGGCCAATAGAAATACTACTGCATTATTGCCATTATTTTCTCAACCCCGAAATTCTCAGCGACCCGACTGTAGTGTGCTTCCCAATTCAGCATGGCACGCTCACTTAAAGGAACATAAAGGTGTCCCATGTAATATAGAAGTGCATCCTAGAGGTGAAAATTTGGAACTTGTGTACCCTCCAAGAGTGTCTTGTATGTGTGGCTGAATTTTGGATTGCTCTGTAGAGAAGTGTCCAATCAGAAGTCTCGTGCCCACAAGAGTTGAGAATGGTGGTTAGTGCCACAATCGGTGGTTGGCTGAGGTAGTCTGCAACATTGCTTGATGTTTAAATGAAATTGTTGTAGATATGTGGACCACTTCGAATGGCAATCATTCTGCAACTTCCCTTGTGTTTGTATGAACTACAGGGGTCGATGGTCTGTGTGGATGATCGTTTCCTTCCCCAAAATGTAATGCTTCCATTTTCGGAAAGCCTGCACAATGGAATAAATTTCTTTGTCATAAGTGGGATACTTGCAGACTGTGTTGGATAGTGTCTCATTGTGATATGCCACTAGATGACCCTGTTGAGTAATAATTGTCACAATAGCATTGTCAGAGGCATCTGTCTCGATCTCAAATGGTTGTTTCAAGTTTGGTAATGTGAGCACTGAGGTAGAGAAGAGACGATGTTTCAATTCTACGAACACCTTCTGTTGATATTCTGACTGTTAGGTCCCTATATTACTAGTGTAGTCCCTTATGGTTGTTAGTATAGCCCCCTTATTGTTATTGTTGTACCCCTGTAACACCCATATTTTTATTATCGTGCCCTTACATTATTATTGTTAGCTCGGTTATGATTATATTGTGACCCCATGGCCTCATATATATATAAAGGAGGTTTTGTCATTCGTATCATCCAAGAATTATTCATTTATTTAATTTAAAGGAGATTTTCCCCTCGAAGTGGCTGATTTCTAAGGCATTGATATCTCTTTTCTTCTATTTTTGGAGATGGTTTCATAACATTTGGTATCAGAGCTTTGGATTCTAGGGTTTCGCTACTCCAAATAGGTCATCGTGGAATTTTCGCTATAATTTTTTTCTACGAAGTTTTTATTTCTCATTAGTTGTAAAACTTTCCTTGATAGGTTCATGCAGGTCATTCACCAAATGGATGAGGTTTCCTAAGCCATTTAAATGTGATATATGAAATATTTTGCATTTTTGAAGCCTATATTAAGTTTAATGTTCACCTCCATCCATGCCACTTCAGTAAAATCAATCCCATATCATGTTAGTTGGCATTCCCATGCATTTAATCTCAAAAGTGCACACCTGTCAGTTTTTCAGAATTTCATAGCGATTTACAAAGGAAATCTATAGATTTCGCTTTGAAAATGCCTAATATTTTCGTAGCGAATCTGTCAGCAACCTAACTGTCTTCGCTACAAAACTGTGTTTTTTCAGCCAAGGTTGTCAGATCGATGTGAGTTGTTGGTTTATGATTAGAGGAGTAAAGGTGGAGGCCTTTCAAGGTCGTTATGGTAAGTTTCAAATGTACACAGTCATATTTGAGGTAATCATGAATATTTTTGGTTGCATGTCCTATTATTAAAACCTGAGCTATCAATTAACCTTTTAAACCTTACCCTAAAACAAACTTTTGTCATATTATTGTTTATCATTGCATGTGAGTTTATCCCTGGAGAGCTACTTCATCAATCCAAGCAGGATACAGTCAAATTCAAATTCTGCAGGTGTCATCATCAAGCGAGGCAGTGAAGACTCTAAAGTATCCATGGCTACAAGAAAGAAAATGAACAAGGGTGGCCATTGTCTCATGTATGAACCCATGGATTTGAAATTACTAAATGAAGACCCTTCTGCTATGGAGGTTTTTAGGAGGACTAGCTGCTTGAAATTCTGCCAGAGGTTGCAAGGTTTCCATGCACAAGTTTCAAAGGATTTTTCCACTAATTTTATTGGAACAACATCAAAGGTTGGGATTCTGAATCTCACAATGACACCAAAGAGCATATCGCTAGCTACAGGAATCCCTAGAGGTGGTGAAGAGTGGTTTAAAGGTATAAAGTTTATAATGCAGGTTTGTAAGGAGTTTCTCGAGAAAGAAAACATTGAAGTAGATTTGACCAATGGTATCCATAGGAGTTTTATGAAGGAGAATTATGCAAACCTGTTAATGGTCATTCAAAAATATTTCACCTGTGAAGGAATATTCCACATGGTTTACTCATACCATCTCAGAATTCTTCTACATTTTGTAGGTAATAGATCACTTGACTTACCTTTCTATTTATATAGGAGTTTAGGGAAAATGTCAGATATGGTTCAAGTCAAGTCAGAAGGAAATGAGACATCTCTGTTTCATCATGGTCTAATAAAATTTTTAGTGTTGGAAGAATTGAGAAGGTTAAACAGAGATTGGAATTATTTTTTGTTTATGAGTGGTTATGAAATAGATGTGGTCACTCGAAAGAAAATATTGAAACCTAGAACAACTACATCACCAGTTGTAATAGAAAATTTTGAAGAAGAAAGTAGACAGTCCCCTGCAGAACCAATGGACATAGGAGCAGAACCTTTGCAAGAGACTAACACCCCTCAACCAGCACCTGCAAAATAGAAACATAAAGTTAGCAAACAAGGCAGTAAGAGGATAACTAGAAGCCAGATATTGGCCAAAGGGAATCTGGAGTATTTATTTCATGAAATTGATATTGAAGAGTCACCAATAGTGCAAGCAGAAGATATTGAAGGTGGTGGAAGAAAACCAAAGAAAGGTAAGACTGCTAAGAAATTAGATTTTGCAGTTGAAGATGTTGGCTTTATATTTCAGCCAAGGAAGCCAATGACTAGGTTTGAAAAGAAGTCCATGGAGAGAAAAAAGACAGATAAAATCAGTGAAGTTGTACAACCAGTAAGCATCATAGATTTGTCTCCATCAGCAGAGAAAGAAGTTGTTATCAAGTAGAGAAAGGGAAAAGAAAAAATAATTGAAAAATCAGAAATAGAATCCCTCAAAGAATAGTTGAAGGAAGTACGTAAAAATATATTGGTTTTGAAGTTATAGGTAGAGAAGCATAGGTCTTATAAGGTTCAATTTGAACAAATGATGAAAATATGGGAAGGTCAAATCTCAAGTGTCTCAAATTCTATGGAAAATGCCAAAAGATTGTTGAAGAGGACTTATCCATTAAGAGGGTTGGTCAAACATACCAGGAAGATGAACTTATACTTGCGAGCTAAAAGTAGAGCATTAAAGGATCAAGTGGAAGACCTTCAGGAGCAGCTGGACATGATTCAAGTTGAGTTGGAGAAGAAAGGGCTGAGGATGAGAGTAGTTGAAGAACCTATAGGCCAAATCATTGTTAATGAAGAAGAGACTCCTAAATACTGAAAATTTGAGTTGAAACATGTTTTATGAAGTTCATGGCTTAGAAAGAACCTAAATTTTGCCTCAGGAGATCAATTTTTGAAGACAGTAAAAAATCAGCAAAATCTAGTTTATTATGTAGTTTCATAGCGTGCTTCAGGCTTGAAACTAGAAAAAAGCTATGAAATTTCTGAAGATGCTATTTTTCTTTAAAATTCAGTTTTTTGAAGGATTAAGGAGGAGTATTTTTTATTTTTAATATATTTTGGCATAGTAAAGGTTCTTAACCAACAAAGGTGGCAGGCAAATGGATCAAAAGGAAAATTTTCATACGCTACGAAACTGCCTAAACTACTATGTTTCGTAGCGAGGGGTTTTTTGAAGATTTTTGGAGGTTCCAACAGCACACCATCCATCTGGAGACATCTAGCCTTTCATTGAGCCATCCCAGCATAGACTCATTACTTAAAATGAGTGTCACTCATCTAGCTCAACGTGCAGATCAATGATTAAAGTGGAGATTATCCATTCCTGAAAAGTAGGGTTGTGTTTCCTAAATTTAGGGGGTACTTTAAATATGTTAGTGATGGTGAATTGTCTCTCGAACATGTTATCTTTGTCATATAATTGTTTTACTGTTAATAAAACTGAATGTAATAAATAGGAAGTAGAGTCCTATTAGGAGTGTGACTTCTTAAAGGATAGATGTCCTTTTTATGTTCCAAGAAAGTAGTTTCAGTTATGTTAGGTGTCAAAGTTAGAGTTCGAGGATCTAGCCAGCTGGGAAGATCATTTGCATTGTAAAGAATGTTTATTTATAGATTGAACATTGCAGAGCAAAGGGTTGGAGAATATTGCACCAAATTTCTACTTGTTATGCTTTTTCATTTTCAGTAATATACAGTGACATTTTACTTCCAGACCTGAGATTCTAATGAGGTATTTAATGTTTTGTGGCTCTATATCTTTTATTTAATCACCTATAGTGAGTTCTAGCTCTAATTACTCAGAATTCATGCTATCATGCTCTGAATTCCTTGAGAGGTTAAATTTTTGTGTTTTCCTTATGTTGTGTGAATGTTTCATCCTTATTAAAAACCTCTATTTGCCTCAGCTTCCATCAGAATAATTGTTGTCACTAAGTTCACTGATGTTGACTCCATAGCCCAATGGTAGCAATCCTTTCATTTTTCAACCTGCAATTAAAAAAAACCAAGTCACAGTTCTTAGATTTAACCATTTAATAGTATTTCTATTGAAAATCATAAAATCCCCTTTGAGAGAGCCTCTCAAACTAAAGAGGCTAATCTTCAGTTAGAAGTGGTTTGAAAGAGTTACATTACGTTGATTGATGAGCAACCTATCAAGATCAATTTGGTGATAATAGAAGGTTCAAAAGCTGAATTTTTTACCATGGGAAGCCAAAATTCTGAGGGACATTGTGTAAAAATTTCAGATCTTCGTTCAAAATAATTTCGGAGATATGATCTGTGGAAGTTACAATTTTTGTAGGCTCTCGAATTTCATCTAAAAGAGGTGACCTTGGGAAAATTGTCATAACTCTCTCTCTGAGCATCAGATTTGAATTCTATAAAATGTGGCCGAAATTAAATGGACTTTAGTTTCCTGTGTATCAATTTCAGAGCCGAATGAGGAAACGGTGACATGTGGCACGCCTTATAAGTTCGCTCTACTAAACCAGTCCATAATTAGGTCATTGTGGGAGATTGGGCATAAATTTGCCTTGAAGCATCCAAATTAGGTAACACATGTGGCATTTGAAAGATGATTCAAAGGGCTACTACAGGACCGGATTTCAGATATTGAAGATCCAAAATTACATAGATAATTTAGTTTCAATATCAAGCTCCTCAAAATCAAGAAAAAGGTGTGTATTTGTTTTTCAAATTGCATAAGTCTTGTTTGAAAAATCAGTTTGAAGTGATTCCACGGGCATATTGAAGCATATATATTAGTATTGGGTTGTAAAATACCCCCTAAAAATAATTGAACACCCATTAATCCCTCATAATACTCTACTATGACTCATGAAGATGAATAAGTGCAACATGATATATCAAAATTACAAGAGCAAGTGCACCAAATTTCGTTCTCGTAAAGAGCATCAAAAAATGAAATGGAATTTTTAAAGAAAGGTTTGGAAGCTAAGATGGATGGCATCAAAGCTAATATGGATGACATCGATGAAAAAATGAAAGACAACATGGAAGACATGAAGAATGATCTAAAAGCAGACATGGAATGTTTGAAGGAAGGTTTGAAAAAGTTGATACAAGAAATGATTCCTAATGGAGAAAATATAGTAGAGTAAACTCACGATGGGAAAAAAATAACTGTTAATCATGATTTCATAAACTATAATTTTTTATGGAAGATGGAAGACCCACCATATTCCAAAGATGGATATGAGGAATTTTTATGGCAAGGATCTCATAACATGGATACTACATATGGAGCAACATTTTTATCTCCATAATGTGAAAAGCACACAAAAGGTACGCATTACAACTTTACATTTAGAACAAAATACATTTGTATGGTATCAATGGCTTTTCTCTCATAAAAATATTGTCACTTGGTCAATTTTTATGGATGAAATGATAGCACATTTTGAGGATACAAAGAGCAACACTTTCTTTAGCCAATTGATAAATCTCAAACAAAACGGCTCAATGGTGGAGCACATTGAGGAATTCCAAAAATTGAATATAATGGTAGTTGATATTGTAGAGGAACACAGGATTGATGTCTTCATAGGGACTTTAAAGGATAACATCCAACATGAGGTTCTCCTTTGCGAACCTGATTCATTGGAGAAGGCATTCAGGTTGGAAAGAAAAATTGAATGTAAAATTATGGTTACAAGGTAGCCTACCACTCACATCTATAAATATGGAAGTGTTGCTACTCCTAGACTTCCACAACCTGCAAGGTTGACACCACAACTATTGGAAGAAAAAAGAGAAAAAGGGCTTTGATACATTTGTGATAGAAGATACACTAAAGGTCATAAGTGTGTTGAGAAGAAATTATTTTACATAGATTGTCAATAGGAGGAATAAAATGAACAAGAAAATTCAAAAGAAGAGGATATACACCAGGAACAACCCTGGAGAAAGAATAAATGATTCTGACCATATATTGTAATGCATTGGTAGGAATGGCCACTCCTCAAACTCTTAAGATAGAAGGGAATATAAGGAAGAAAAAGGTAATAGTGTTCATTGACTCGGGTAGTACCCATAATTTTATTCATTGCAAGGTAACCAATGAATTCAATTGCTTCCTATACCCAACACCAAAATGTCAAGTGATGGTTGCAAATGGAGGAAATATAAATTGCTCTGGAAAATTCCATAATATCAAGCTAACCATGGGGGAATATGTATTGAATAGTCAAATGCTTTCCATTCTTATGGGAGGTGTTGATGTTGTACTAGGAGTACAATGGTTACAATCTTTGGGGACGGTAGCTTTTAATTTTTAAGAAATTTTCTTGAATTTTTTTTTTCGGAAGGAAAGGAATTTGAATTACGGGGTATCGTAGGGAAGCTGAAAAATATAATAAGCTCTAATGTCATGACAAATATTCTGAAAAAATAACATTGAGGCGTAATTGCACAATTATGCTCACTAGAAGTTCCAACATCAAAATCATCTATTTCTCGACATCTCCAAAAAGTCTTGGACAATCATTCCAAGGTGTTTGAAACTCCCAAAGGAATCCCACCTATTTTTTATCATTATCATGCTATTAATTTGATCCCAGGAAGTGTTCCTCCAAACATCACGCCTTACAGATATTCTTATGTCCAAAAGAGTGAAATTGAATGTATGATTGCAAAAATGTTAGAGGCTAGTATAATTCAACCGAGCCAAATTTCTTTCTTTGCTCCAATAGTATTAGTGCACAAGAAGGATGGATCATGGCACATCTATCCAAATTATAGGGAGCTAAATAAGCTCAATATTAAAGATAAATTTCCCATCCCCGTGATCGATGAATTATTGGATGAATTACATGTAGAAATTTATTTTACCAAGTTGGATCTTTGTTCAGGATATCATCAAATTAGAATGAAGACTGAAGATATTCTGAAAACAAAATTTCGAACTCATGATGGTCATTTCTTACCAATGCACCTTCTACATTTCAAGGGTTAATGAATTCCATTTTCAAACCCTTCCATATAAAATTTGAGTTAGTATTTTTTGATGATATACTAATCTACAACAGGTCTTGGAAGGATCATGTTCAACATGTTGACAGGGTGCTGAAACTATTGGAGGAGAAATAATTATATGAAAAAACCTCCAAATTTTTCTTTGGAGGACAAGAGGTGGAATATGTAGGTCATATTTGATCTCACGAGGGTGTTAAGGTAGACCCTAACAAAATTAAAGCCATTAATGAATGGAAAGTCCCCACAACTATAAAGAAATTGTGAGGATTTCTCGCATTAACAGGGTATTATCGCAAGTTTGTTAAGAATTATGGGAGAATAGTCACCTCTAACAACATGATTGAAGAAAGATACATTTTCATGGACTATTGAAGCAACTAAGTCCTTTGAACATCTTAAAGAGGCAATGTGCCTAGCACCAGTCTTAGCTACGCTAGACTTCACAAAAACCTCTATTGTGGAATGTGATGCCTTAGGAAATGAAATTGGTGTTGTTTTAATGCAAGAAAGAAGACCCATTGATTTTTAAAGTCATCCAATCAAAGGAAAGTATTTACAGAAAGCTATTTATGAGAAGGAAATGTTGGCAATACTACATGCTCTAAAGAAATGGTGACCTTACCTAATGGGAAGACACTTCAATGTCAAAAATGATCATGATAGTCTTAAATACTTTTTGGAAAAAAGAATATCTTGAGAAGAGCAGCAAAAATGGGTCACAAAGATCTTGGGTTATGACTTTTAAATCATCTACAAAAAAGGGAAATTAAATTTTGTTGCAGATGCACTCTCAAGAAAGGATGAAGAGGTGGAAGCATTTATTTGTGCCATTTCTGTTATCCAACCAGATTGGATAGCCAAAGGAAGGGATGAATGGAAAAAGGACGAAGAAGTGTGGACACTTATTCAAAATTTGCAGCAATATCCTACTACATTTGATACATTTAGTTGGAAAAATGGTTTCTTATGGTACAAATATCACTTATATCTTTGTAAGAATTCCCAACTAAAACAAAAGATTTTTTTGGAATTTCACACTTCTCCCTTAGGAGGACACTCAGGATTTTTAAAAACTTACCATGGGGTGAAGAAAGAAATTTTTTGGGATGGCCTTAAATATGATATTCAAAAGTTTGTGGCTGAAAGTTTGGTTTTCCAGAAAAATAAAGTTGATACAATTAAGACCCCAGGTCTTCTACAACGTTTATCCATTCCAAGTCATTGTTGGGAGGAGATTTCAATGGATTTTATCATAGGTTTACCTAAGTCCGAAGGAAAGAGTGTCATCATGGTGGTAGTTGAAATACTTACCAAGTATGCACACTTTTGTGAATTATCTCATCCATTTAAATTAAGTACAGTTTCTACTGCATTATGATGGAAAAAATTCAAAAGCTACATGGAAACCCAAAGATTATTGTAAGCAATAGAGATCCCATTATTACTAGAAATTTTTGGATGGAATTATTTTCTTGTTTGGGTACTCAACTAGCTCATAGCTCATATTATCATCCTCAATCCGATGGGAAAACTGAGAGAGTGAAAAAAAAATTGGAAGGATATATTTGTTGTTTTGTATCTGATAAACAAACACAATAGGTCAAGTGGTTACCTCTGGCTGAATGGTGGTATAACACTTCCTTCCACACAGCAGCAAAAATGACCCCATTTATGGCACTTTATGGATATCATCAACCGTCCATCACATCATATTTAAGAGAAAAATCTAAGGTTCGATTAGTGGAAGATCACAATGAGCATCAACAAAAAATTCTCCAACTCTTAAAGGATAACCTAAATTTGGCACAAAATCGAATGAAACAACAGGCAGATCAACGTCGCAGCGAGAGAAGTTTTGATGTAGGAGATTGGTTATTTTTGCAGCTACAACCATACAAAAAAATGTCCCTCAAGCAAGCTAAAAAGGACAAAAAATTATCGCCAAAGTACTATGGTCCTTAAAAGGTGTTGCAAAATATTGGTACTATGGCATACAAATTGGAGCTTCCTACTTCTTCTCGAGTGCATCCAACTTTCCATGTTTCATGCTTAAACAAGGTTATAGGTGACAAAATTCCAGTTCAAACAATATTGCCAGAACTTGATGAGGAAGGTAAAATCATATTGGAACCTGAAGAAATCACGGAAACAAGAACTTGACAGCTACGAAATCGATCAATTTCAGAGTATCTCATTAAGTGGAAGAACTTACCCACTGAAGATTCTACATGGGAGGATGAGAATTTTATACAGAAGCATTCAAAGCTACTCAAGCGTTGAGGACAACACTTTTTTGAAGGAGAGGGGCATGTTAGGTCCCTATATTACTAGTGTAGTCCCTTATTGTTGTTAGTATAGCCCCCTTATTGTTATTTTTGTACCCCTATAACCCCCTGTCGAGTCATAAAAATGTATCTTTTGAACACCTAATTAGCGTACATTAATCATCAATCCGGGAGAGACTTTTTATTTCAAGAGTGTACTCTATCTGAGGCTGCAATTATCTAAGAGCAATGTTGTGAAGATGTAGTATATAATATTAAATGCAAAAGTAACAAAGCGCATGTAAAGAAACCTAATTACAGTGACATGAATGGAAAGATTAAACTACATCAACCTTGCAAAACATCGATCAAGGATGCAGTAGCAGTAATTGTTTCCCTTAGAAATTGATGCAAGATAACCAATCTGGGGACTTGGAAGCAATAACCTCTATCCTCTACAGTTGGAGATCTTAAAGCAATCGAAACGAAAGCAAATTCAATGAAAGCAACTTAAAAGAAACGAAATCTGAAAAGGAACAACAACATGTAACTATAACTTATCTGTTTGCTAATCAAAAACTATGAATAAATAATGAACAGAAATGGAACAAAAACGTGAAATGAACATCAATTACAATTCTAACATAATCAAGCAACTAGATTTCCATGCTTCAATCATGTCGACAGCCACTTACCATGCAAAAATCAATTATAACAAATTATAAACTAATGGAACAACAACTCAAATCAGATACAGAATAGCAAAGCTTTATAATAATAACAAGATAACTGAACGTCAAATGTGCTTCTTGTAAAGGATGAAATAGCAATGACTCTGTATTTGATCTAACAACAATAAACCAGTTCTGTAATTGAAACAAACATCAAACACACTTCACACGACAATAAGAAAGGATTAAAAATACAAACAGCGAAGTGATTCCACCAGAATCGGGCCCTTAGCACTAGTGAAATACTACTAGGCTAATTCAGAACTTTAGAAGATGGATGAAACACTTTCTTATATTAAACCAACATAAAGCATTACAGAGAATTTTCTCTCAAAGCCGAGAGTCATTAAAGCATTATATTACAGAGGAAATGTTTAAATGCAAAGCCTTTCGACTAACTCACTGACTTTAACAACTCCATCCCTTTTTCACTAAAGGACATTGCTTTATATATCAAATCTCGATGGACAAATCAAGGAATAAGATGAGTTTGAATAGCAATCCCTCAGGATCGAAGGATCCTGAGGGATTCTCTCCCCTTTTTTTAGTCATCATCTTGTTTACTCTGACCGAGGCCGAGCTGTCCCCTGCCTTTTCTGGGCTATTCATTCAGATCTCCTTGCCTTTGGCTGGATATGGTTCAACGTTGATGGAGCAGCAGTTAGATTATTTTCAACCCCGCCTTTGGTACAGTTGTTCACCTCGTCGAATTCCTGTTTTGTCAATCAAAAAGTAACCTTTAGTCATATTTTTGTACTAAACATAATCATTTCCAATTCCATCGTAATTCTTACAATAAATTACCTTTCCAAGGAAAAAAGGAGTATGTATATGGTAAAAAAATGAGTAAATACATAGTAATTTCATACCTCTTTCACTGCCCAACACCCCCATATTGTTATTATTGTACCCTTACATTATTATTGTTAAGTCGGCTACGATTATATTGTGACCCCATGGACTCCTATATATATAAAGGAGGTTTTTTAATTTGTATCATCCAAGAATTGTTCATTTATGTAATGTAAAGGAGATTTCCCCCTCAAAGTGGCTGATTTCTAAGGCGTTGATCTCTCTTTTATTCTATTTTTGGAGTTGGTTTCATAACACTAACCAAAATAATTTTTCTTTCACTCCTCCCTTGGGGACTTGACTCAAGGGCCAAATTATATGAGAGAATCCCAACACGAACCTGCGATAGAAATTAGCAAGACCCAGAAAGCTGCGAAGCTCTATTAGAGTGGTTGGGGCTGGCCAATCTCGAATGAATTGGAGCTTGTTTAGATCCACATGCACCCCCTACTCATCAATAATGTATCCCAGATACTAAACCTAGGTCATGCCAAAATTTCAATTCTCCAAATTGGCCCACAAATTGTGTTGTCACAGTGTTTGGAGGACTTTTCGGATGTGGTGGAGGTGCTCTTCCCAAGTCTAGTTGAAGATCAGGATGTCATCCAAGTACACTACTACAAATGAGTTATTGAATGACCACAATAAGTCGTCCATCAACCTCATGAAGGTTGCAGGGGCACTCGTCAACCTAAAAGGCATGACCAACCATTCAAAAAGGCCCTCCTTGGCTTTGAAGGTAGTCTTCCATGCATCGAAGGGTTCGATAGGTACCTGGTGATACCTAGAATTCAAGGCAATCTTGCTGAAATATTTTTCCCCTTTGAGTTGGTCCAGAAGGTCATCAATCTGTGGGATAGGGTACGTATTCTAGACAATGATCTTGTTCAGCGCCCAATAGTCAATACAGAGTCTTCAAGTCCCATCCTTCTTCTGCACTAACACGATCGGGCTCCCACTAGGCGATGAACTCGGCCGGATGTGACCTTTCTGCAGCAGCTCCTGAATATTCCTCTTGATTTCATCATTCTACAAAATAGAGTGCCGATACATCCGTCCATCGGGAAATGGTGCACCTGGGGTAAGATCGACGGGGTGCTTGACCTGACAGTTCAAAGGCACCCCTGTGGGTGAGGTGAAGATGTCCTCGTACTCCTCCAAGACCTTGTCCATTTGTTGTTGTCGTGCGTAGGGGCCCTGTTTGGAGGTCGTGGCCATAGTATTATTCTTTCCCTGAGCACAGATCATCAAGAAAACAAATTTCCCGGTTTTGGAAATGAACTTAATGGATTGTTTTGTAGTAACCAATGATATAGCGGTAGGCGGTGGTACCTCTGGTATCCTGTACAACTTATTTCCCAAAGTAACAATAACAGTGTGAGGTAGGGACTCATACACAGCATGTCACTTCCACAAGTATGGTTGGCCTAATAAAACATCACAAACATCAAGAGGAGAAATGTCACATAATACCTCATCTATGAAGGGCTTGATGTTCTAAGGAAGGCGACATTTTCAGCTAACACAGAGATCCCATCCTTGGTGAAGCCACACAATGGTGTATGGTTGTGGGTGTGTTTTGGTCGACAATCTCAACTACTTCATGACCTCCACTGAAATGAGGTTCTTTTGGCTCCCACTGTCGACAATGAACTGTAGCGAGGAACCCTTTACCCACATTTGGGAGTGGAAGAGACGCTCCTCATCCTATGTATCTTCTTATTCCTACTTTTGGATCTTCGTGGTGGCAATGGTAGCGTTGGGCTCCAAATCGATAATATTCTTCCATTTTTCATTCCCCTTGTTGGGTTCAGGTTCAGAGTTGTAGCATGCATCTAATTCAGAATCCTTCATCTCGTCCACCAGTGACTGCTTGGCCTGACATTCACTTGTGTTGTGAGTGGAGCTCTTATGGAACTCACACCACTTTCATGTGTCCTTCTTCTGCTTCACGGTGTTATTCTTTGATTGTGGCTTTGGTAGGTTGTATTGGGCCACCATGCCTGAGATTTTTTTTTTTTTTTTGTGGTTTGGCGACACCTTTCCCTTGCTTTTGATTTGTAGATCCAAAGTCTCGCTTCGTCTGTTTGAATTTCTACTCAATCTTGGCAGCATACCGGTATGTCGTACCAAGCAAGGAGATTTCGATGAACTCCATTTCCTCCTGAATGTATCTGTGCAGCAAAATTGTGATGCTTCAACACCAAATTTTTCTCTAAATTTTTGATACCCAAATTTTTTCGTAGGGTATGGAACAGATTCGTCAACTCATGCACATCTTGATCCCTTTGCTACCGCAGTGTAGTCCATTGTATGTACTTGTCCTCATAGCTCCCCACGAGATAATATTGTTCCTTTATGGTATCTCAGAAATAATTCCAAGTGGGTATTACTGAGAACAGAGACAGTTCCCCCTTGTCATTTTTCTCACAGTAGGTTTCCCACTAGTCCTTGACATGGGGGCAACTTTGAGGAGTGAAAAAATAATATTCTCCTAGTCGGAAAAGTCATGAACCGAGAAATGTCACTCTAATAGACTCAACCATCTATCTATGGCATTTACATCTATTTTTCCATAAAATATGGGAATATCAAATTTTACATGTACCTTAAAAGGATTTGTGCCTCTAGAGTGGCTGATGGATGCAGATGTGCTGCCAGTGGGCAGTCGTTGAAGGATCTAGGAAAATTTATCCATCATTGCATTCATTTGTTTTTTGAGGGCCTCCTCGAGCAATATATTGATAGGATCTCATGATCCCTCATCTTTCTTTTCATCCTTGGTGGGCATTCATCAAGTTTTGTGAGGTTGATCTTACAAAGGTTCAACCAGATCGAGCCTTAACTCCTTATACCCTGACCTCATTGGGGACATGCAAAGAAGGATCGAGAAAGAGCATACCGCTCTGATACCACTGATCCGAATTTATACAGGAACACAACATAATACACATATAACCATAAATACAAATATGTAGTGGAAATAACACTTCATTTCATTAATATCAAAGAACTAAAATTTGTTTACATACATAATGGAAATAAACTAGCTAGGGCACTGGTAGCTTATCTCTGAGAAGAGTCGTGGCAACTACATGCCTCTACATTGTGTTACAATGAGGCTTGAGGGCCTATTTATTATTTAGAAACAATGGAAAGCCCTAATAATACAAAAACCTAACCCTAGGAGATGAAGCGCCAAAACTATGGACCCCGTTTGGGTAAATTGGTACATTAACTTCCCGAGGACACATATTTGGCATACTATCTTCATTTGACATGCAAAATACCTCATTAGAAATATATATTCGAGGACCAAAATTTTTTATGTGAGCAACTTTAAAGGAACTTCCATGTTGCTCCAGGTTTTCCCAAAAAACGTCGTTTTGGGCCTCAAAACGGCTCCGAGAGTTCACGACCCGAAAAACTGCTAAAAATAATAAATTGCGCTACAATTAAGGAAACTGAAAAACTGAAAGAAACAATGATGGAGCCCCAAGTGGAATAGGTGGGTGGCCACCAATATCCACCTATATCAATAAATATAATTATATGATATCAACTGTAACTGTTGCAAAACACACTTTAAAAGTAAATAGGAATAACAATGAATATATCTAGAGAACAACCTGGAATAATTAAATGAAAGAAACAAAAATTGAAATACAAACTTATTAATACAGGAAAGGACAATATCATTTCCAGGACTAGGCCCAAAATCACTGGAATTCCTTTCCTTGTAGCTAAATTAGTGCTACACATTAAAATTGAACAACGAAAGTCTTCATTAAATCGTAACGGTAAAGTCACAAGAAATGTCTGTAAATATTACATTATAGATCAAAATTTTCACATCTTATTTTCAAATTATTCAATCTAAAATACTGAGGTTAAATTCCTCTTTTATATTAAAAAATTATTTTGTTTCAAATACAAAGTGATCCTGAGAATCTAAGGATTCTCAGGATGCTTAATTCAAATCGTGAAAATCTCCATTGTTTAATTGGAATAGCTCTGCATAGTTTGCTTCTCCTTTACTATTCCAGGGAAAAACATCTGATATCAAATATTCTTGTTCAAATAAAATTCAAACCATAATTAAACATCGTCTTTGATGATCTAAATCATTTCATCAAAGAGATAAAGCAATGAAAATCTATTGACCCTTTTCTAGAATCTATATCACACGAATTATTATATGTTGCACACAAAAAGCTTAGAAAGGTAATATAAAGATAAGAGAATAAGGTAAGAAAATGTATCAATTTAGAAGCCCAACAGAGTGTTAGGAAAAATATTGAGAGCGGTGGTGAATTAGTATTTTACTCATAATAATTTCAATTTCTTATTTTGAGTTTTATACGCGACTTTTGTAAAGGAAACTAGCGTATGTACGCAATTGTTACTATAAAGACCTGCGTATATACAGATAACTTATCTGATCATTACTTTCATCATATTTGTAATATTAATTAGTGCATCATTATTCCATTATTCATCAATTAAACAATAATTACGAGCAGTTAGAAAGTAGATATAACATCAACACACAAAACCATATGAACACCAGGACTAATCGTATGCAATAACAACAATTTGTAATTGAAATCCTAAGGGCATGAGCTCAAAGAAATAGGCCTAATCTACTTTTCATTTGAAAATATCCCTCTTAATCACTTTGTTCAAAGGTACTTAGCTTGAGTAACAGAGTTCATATACATTTCATAAGGTAATCATCACTACCATTCAATTTAGAAATATGTCACCTAATATTAACTACATAATTATATTTGTAGTGAGAAAATTTCAAGTTCAAAATGATCTTGGGTCCTCCTAAATCATGGATTTAGATCCTAGAGGTCATTATTCAAGCCTAAAGGACAAAAACCAAGTTTTTGGAGCAAATCTAGTCAAGTTTACACGTGTTATAGGATTGTTACTCCTCGAGATAACTTGTAAAATGCCTAAGAAAATAAAACACAAACGAGATGGGATTTTTTTTTTTATTAAGCAGGATGTCCTAGGACTCCATTCAAATGGAATCACTCAAAAAATACCCCTGTTAACATGTACTTAAAAATAGCAGAAAGTTAATATAAAAACCGAAAATTCAAGAATTAGTGAGCTAGTTAACCTATCAAATGCTTAACCTAATCAAGTGAAAATTTTACGGGGTAAATTTTTTTATTAACTTGAATTTTTTTATGAATCAACACAACTGGAATCAACTCAAATGAATCTCATTAATATGCTCTAAATGATAGCATAAAATTACTACTATTTTTCTACAAGAGACTTCTAGAAATTCTAGATTTGTGAACTAGTAAACCAATCCAAGTAGCTCAATGATGAATATGACTTTTCAAAGTTGTTCTAAGGATTCATCATGCTTGTGACTCTATAAATAACCTGAAAAAAAAAAACTCACTTAAATCATTTAACCAATGTAACCTACAGTAAAGGAAACTGGCATATGATTTGGATGGCTACCTACATTAGATAGCCTTCATGGACAAACTTGGCATGGTGGCAAGTTGTGCCTAAATGTCATGTAGTTTCTCTCTCATCCTCTAGTTTTCTAACTTCATTTTCTCCTTCGTGATTGATTCCTTTAGTCTCAAGTCAGCCAATTCATTACCCATTTGTTGCACCTTTTCCTCCATGAGGCCCACATCCTCTACTTTCTTGGATTTTCCAATTTGCATCCAGTGGTGAGTTATGCCTCTCTCTTTTTGTAATTATTCCCCATTCAATAAATTTGTAATAGGATCCAATACCAGGCTATGTAGTGGGCTCTTAGAGTGCTTGTGGACCTTCTCCCTCCTCTTGAGTTATTGTTGTCCCTTCATGTGGCACTTTTTCTTCATCATGTAGCAACTTTGTTCTTCATGTAGCAGTTATGTTCCTACCTATAGCAAATTTGTTCTTCCTATAGAAGTTGTGTTCCTTCCTATAGCACACAACCTGAATCTTGTAGCAACTAATATTTTCATGCCAAGAGGTGATGGGTCCACTTTTTATTTTTTATTTTTGTTTTATTTTTTTATTTTTTTCAATTTTTTATCTCTTTGCATTACATGCAAAATAAACTCATAGTGCTTTTTGTTAACTGAGTTGGCTCTCACTTACCCCTTCGCACTCCTTGTCCTCCATCACGACTAAATGATTACAATCCACTTTCTCAACTCCTCTTCACTTTTTTCCTTCTTCCTCTCCCACACATGCGGGTTTCTTGGTGGAAAAGTGAAGTTAAATGTTAGATAAGGTTGAGGCTTCGCTGCTACTAGGTTTGAGTATAGAAACTAAAAATATAAAAAAAATAAAAATCCTTTAAACACTTGCAATTTTTTCAAGCTAATATAATTTCATAGGAAAGTTTTAGAGTATTTCAAACTTGAGCCTTACCCTGGGTGTGTTTTTTTAGGTGATTTTGGAGTTGTTGATGTGATTGTTGGATCTGTTGATGTGACCATTGGAACACTGGTATGATTTCTAGAACCTCATATATATTGGAACTCTTCCTAATGTTATTGTTAGAGCCTAGATGTAGTGGCTGGAAGGTTGATGTGACAGCAGCAGTTCCCTCTGAGGCTTAATATTTTTTCTTCATTGATCCATTCTTTGTCTTGATTTTTTTCGTATTTTGTTGATTGAAGGTTTATGATGCAGATCCTCCAGATCCCAGGTGTTGGTGTGGATCAAATGTTGTTGTTTTTTGTTGAACATGGATCTTGTAGAAATCTACAGAGGACCCTGTAGTTATCCAAAATTGGTGTTGGAGTCCTCTAATGCTTCATGATGTATAAATTTCCTAATCTGGTGCCTTGAATGTGGTCCTATAGGGTATTTGTAGGCTGCTACAAGACTGTGTATCTTCCTGTAGTAGTTAAAAAAACCATTCTAGGACCAAAAGTTTCTCCAAATGTTGTTTGATAAAATATTGATAATTCATAATGAAGTTGTTGATGAGTGTCAGAGAGTTCTGTGGCAATGAAAAGAGGTGGAAAAAGGGGTGAAGGATAATGATTTTGGTGGACAGATATGGGAATTAAGGTGGTAAAAGTGTCAAATGGTATGATGGATGGATGATACGATTATTGCGGGGCCACTCCCCTATTGTTGCATGAAAAACATTCAAACTGCTTCTTTTTTTTATACCGATCAGAATCTTGTAACAATTATAGACAGTCATGTATCAATTTAGGACAATCCCGAAGCAAAATTATTTAATCCATATCTCTCAATCGGTATATTGGATTCATATAGAAAAAATTGAACATGTTTCCATCATCCTTATGCATATTCCCATAAAAAAACTTGGCTGTTGAATGGTTGAATCTCAAGAAAATTAGGTGGTTGTACGTTATGGTGGCCAATTTCTCGAAACTTGTGCACTAGAATTTGCTGAAATTTATTGAACATGTTATCATCATCCTTATGCATCTCCCCATGAAACAGATCAGCAAAATGATGCATCATTTTTGAGTTATGATAATAATAAAAAATTGTCTTGTGTATTTTGACAGTAATTAAAAAATTTCCTGTAGCACTTCTGGAAAGCGAGAAAAATGAGTGGGAAAGGCTTGGAAATGATGGGAAATGTCATCGAAATGGGTGTGGTTGATGGATTGACATTACCTTGGTCGCATTGGAGAAATTGGGCAAAGGGGGAGAAAGCCCAAGTTTGACTTCCTTTTACTAGGTTTTTGATCAAAATTTTTCTTTTAGTGCTAAATTGTTTATGTTGCTTGCAAAGGTTGGAAAGCACATGCATTCATCAGAAAGAGATACATGGAGAAAAGAATTGTTTTCCTTTTAATTTTTAATTTTTTTCTTTTTTCTTAGGTGTACTAGATGCCTCAATGAGGTTTTCATCTAGTAAGTTTGCCTAGGCGCCTCAAAGGAGGTTTTCACCTACGGTATTTTCCTTTTTTTTTCTATTTTTATTTCAAACCCACTAACCACCTCAAGGAGGTTTTTATTTAGTGAGCCAATATCAAGCGCCTCAAAATAGGTTTTCACCTGAGATCTTACTATTTTATTCTTATTTTTTCTTTTTTACATTTTTTGTTTCTTTTTTCTATCCTACTCTACTTGAATAAAAAATCTCTTTCAAGTATAGAAATACTTCCAATGGAGTGATGTGCACATCAAAATGACAAATAAAATCATGTGTAGGCTTGAAATATATGCTTTTACATGTACCTAAATGTGAGAGATGAATTGTTTTAACTGAGATGAGATCATGAATTTTTGAAGAAGCCTTGTGTTGTTGCAACTCAATGATTTTCTAGAACCATATTTCAATATAGTTGTGATGCCCTTGGTCCACTTGCACATTTGGATCTCTTTTTGTGTCCTCTTCTACCATGACATTAAAATATTCCTCTTTTTTCTGACTATTTTCTTGAACACTTAGAGGATTTGATGGTAAACTTGATGAAACTTTCTCAATCTTTGATTCTGATGTCTGTTCCTCTTCAAGTGCAACCCATGATTCTTTGATCTCCGCATTTGAATCTTCCTTTTCTAAATTTTGTCCTTAAATGAAATCAAGAGAATCTATTTTTTGCAATACTCTTCTTGATCTAAAATAAATACCATTTAGATCAAGAGCAGTTGTTTGGAATTATTGTACCTCAACATTGTAAGTTAGTTGAGTTACTATATTGTTTGGGTTCATAAATGGTTGTATGGGTAGTTGAGTGGAAGTGGATATTTGATATGGATGTGGTTGAGGTTGTGTTTGTGGTGGAGGTGGATGGTAGGGAGAGCATGGAGTTGGGTATGGAGGATATTGAGGAAAATATTGAGGATATGTGCAGCCACATATAGGAAGAAAGGAAGATTAAGAAAATTTATCTCTTAGAATAAAAGAAGGAATATGGACAATGTACAATGCTTTGGATGTAATGAAATTGGGCATTATAAAAGAGATTTTCCTAAATCTGAAAAGGACAAGAGGAAAAGGGGAGAATCCCATATCTCATATGTGAGGGAAGAACATGACGCTAAGAAATATAAGAAAAAATAAGCAAGGGATATCTAATAGATCATCTTCTCCTTTAATTGATTTATGTTGGTTGTAAAATAGTAAGATAGGAAGAAATGTATATTATAGCATCATGATAAAAATCATGTTAGGAGCTCTTAGTGAATCAGCTCTAGGAAAACCTCTCTGATAACATTACTAATGGAAATCAGTCATCAAGATCAAGGGTCATCATGGAAATAGAATTCTGGGATGTGCTGACATATTGATGGAGCAGGCCAAGGGAATGAAGCTATTCATTCTAGAGAAATTTCTACAGGATGACTCAAGGGAAAAAGGTATGAGGTATGTATATATTTATATGCTGACACTGGATGATTTCAATTCATGTCAAATGGTTGCAGGTAATAGACTTCCATATTTAGCCCCTGGGGCTTGGTCTAATGGCCAGCGGACGTACTGCTAAGGCGTTCGTGCTGATACGCAGGTCACAAGTTCAATCCCCGACCGTGAGGCCCAAAAGGCTTAGTCGATTACCCGGGAGGCGTGCTTGGGGGTATTGCGTCTCCCCTAGAGTTTATAGTGGTAGCTGGGGGGATTCGACCCCGTGTTACGCGAGTACGATACCTCCGCCATTGCCGATTCCTCTAGTCACAAAAAAAAAAAAAACAAAAAAATATACTTCCATATTTAGAAGTATGATCTATGAAGAAGGATCACTCGGTGCACTGACATATGAAATCAACATAATATGTCCTCAGGGAATATGAGGTGGTTGTATATGAAAGAGAAACTGGAAAATTTGTAAGTTCTAGGGAATGAAGAATGTCCAAAAAGGAGGAGATCATGAAATGAAACCATGTTAAGAGGTAATTATCATCTAGAAGCTAAGAAGATGTGGCTAGGAGATCTCCTAGAAGGATATGTAGACTCTGACAGAAGTATGGTAAATAAGAAGACCCTTGAAAAAACATATCATTAGGAGATGTGCCAATCTAAATAGAGGATGTCGATGCCTACAGGAATATGTCATGGTGAAAGATAATCACTAAGGTAATTTTTTTTTTTAAATTTCATATGTATATGCTTATCTAGATGAATTTGTGCAGGGCTGCTAATCATGAGAAAGGATGTGTGATCCTTAGAAATGATTTGAAGGAAAGAAGCATGGCATAATGGTGAACCATATGAAAAATACTGATGAATCACTTTCTGATAATGGACATGACTCATGACTGAAAGTGATGGATGATCTATGCCCTATGAAGCCAAAAGTTGAAGATTCCTCAATATCGAAATCCATGACATTGAGGGGAGGAATTCTTCAAGAGTATTTGGATTGCTACTGTAGGACCCTAGTTGAGAGGGAGCCTGGTGGTAAGTTTCTTACTTAGAAGAAACTTGAAGTATGTCCTTCCTATGTTAAGAGGGAGTGACATATGTGATTCTCTAATACATGTTTCATGCACTAGACTAGGACTAACGACCGTAAGTCTTAGTGAAGGCCATGTGGAGAGAATGGGTAGCCACATCATTATGGTCTTCACCTGGAAGATAAAATGGAGGATTGGGTAATCATCTAAAATTAAATACTCTTTGAGAATGAGATAGGGCATTCAAGATAAGTTTAGTTGAGGACTGATATTCTTTGAGGATTGGCTACCCAAGAGAAGAATAGTCCAATAAGGTCATAATTTGGGAACACCTGGGTGGAGTATGTACCTTGGAGAGACAATGGCCATGGTGTCTATTAGTCATGTGTCTCGCCAACATTGTATCCCATTGTCTCATTGAGAAATGGGGTTTTTAGTAAAGGCCTTGCACTAGGACAATGTTGGTTTATATGATGCTATATAGATGTGATTACCAATCCGATTCTTCTTATGAGATTATTCAGTTTGAAAGTGAAAATGTACATGTGTGAATACCTCCCTAGTTAAGAGGGAGTGTTGAAAAGTGTAACTAGGTCGGTCTTCATGTTGACTATGTAATTATGTATTTATATAATAAAAAATATTTTTTTGTACTTGCTTCATGGGTTTAATGAGCAATATTTTATTATATAGGTTAATATACTTCTTCTTGATGTATATTAGGTTTGCATCTTCTAGGTATAAAATATAATTAAGTGTCATATACATGAAGAATCTAGTATAGAAAATATATGCTCCAAGACCTTGTGGAGGAATGACACATAACAGCCCTCAAACAACGCTGGAAGACAAGCTCTACATACCATGAAGAAGACCTCTCTCAATGTTGGAATAACCTCTCTCCAGTCGGTCTAAATATCAGTAATGAAGTCGGCTCAATAAATGACTGTATGATCGGCATATAGGCAATAACAGTGCACTATATATACATTGCACTGCGGATCATTTGGGGGAATATATTTGCAGATTCATATTTGAATAGGTGCAGATATTCCAAGGAAAATTATGGGTCCCAGAATAGATAACAATGTGGTATAAAGATAAGAACAATACTAATATTTAGAGGAGATAACAGTGCAGACTGATCTGAACAAGTATTGTGGATTTCAGTAAGGAACAAAAGTGTGGATTTCTATGTATAAGTATAGGTTCAAGGTGCCATTATATTTGTTGTATATCAAAGAAGAAAAGGGTGCAGACTTCATATCAATTCCGAATCAGCTAGAACAAGACCCTACAAGTACAGTTCTGGAGGAAATCATTTGAAGATAACTTTGAAGAAGTGACAGCGTTACAAATACATAAATATAATTAAAGGTAAGGACTACATTCAAAGTGTGTATTTGTCTAAAGAAGGTACTAAAGTAAGTACACTCCCATAGTGCATGAACAAAGAGTTGTCTGAAAGGTGTGAAAGGGTGAGGAAGGTAAATTTGTGATTTACATTCCTAACATAAGTTAAAATAATAAAGTTGCAAGTGTATGATTCAGTCTCCAATATTTAACTAAGCAACATGAAGTGAAAACTTAAATACCAAGTTCTCTAGTTCCAGTGCAAAGCAGTGCAAATTGGTGTAGAAGATAAGAATCAAGTTTGGGATCATCTAAGGAGTAGTGTCAAGGTCTTGGAGGAATATCTAGGTTAAGGGTCTGAGTCTTGGTCATGGTACTTGTCATTTGAAAACCTATAAGAATAATTTCTCGCGGGTTTTCCTCTCCAAGAGGGAGAGGTTTTTCCCTGGCTCTACGAGCCTAATTTTGTGTCTCATGTATTTTGATAATTGACTTGATAAAAGACTAAACAAACTAAAGAAGAGAAGACATAATTATCTTAAGTAAGCTCACAAGTAATTATCAAGAAGAGAGTTTGAATTAATCATCAGCCCTCAAAATTCTCAACAATCCCCTATATATCCCCCAATATATTATGTCAATTTTTCCTCATTATATATCCCACGATATGAACCCATGTGATATGGAATTTATCCCGCAATGAAGCCCCTGTGTAGATTACTAAGAATTTATGTTTTAAAGTTATCAAGAAAATTTCCAAGTTCAGCTTGAATTACTGATCTTGATGTTGATTTAATTCCTATTGTCCTTCCTCTTGATATGCGCTTGCATATTTCACAAGATTCTTCAAATGATAATTGATATACATCACCTCTACTCATCAAATCAAGGATATCAATCCATTCATCCATAATTTTTATAAGTAAGAGGGTTTTTAATGTGTCGAATCCTATATGATGTAATTTTTCCCTCTTAACATTATACATGAATATGTCTATTAGATCCTCAAGGATCTCATCTTCCTTTTGAGTCATTCTAAATATTTCTTCTCTCAAATCATGATCTTTATATTTTTCTAGAAATATATTTTCATATCATTCCATGATCTTATTGAATTGGTCCCTAAACTCATGAACCATTTAAGAGCTCTAACCTTCAATGTTATTGGAAATAATCTCAACTTTCAAGTGTTTAATACGTAACCATAAGATCTACAAAGGATTTAAAATTCAAAGAGAAAGGTTTTTGGATCCTTTGACCTCATAACATGGAGTTGGGAAGGAACTATGGAGGGATTCTCTTCATATGAATACTAATATCAGTATCTTGAATGGGAAATCCAATAGGATCTTCCTCATTGTCATCATCTCCATCCATTTATTATACCTTCTCTGCCACCTCTTCTTCTTATAACTATAAATGTGGATGGTGATGCAGTTCTTACTCTACCACGTGATCAAATGGGGTGGGTTGGTGCTGGAGAATTTTTTTTTTTTTTCAAAAAACAATTGAATATGAATGTTAATGCAATGCAATATGCTTAATTTTTTTTTTTTTTTGCAAAAAGTAAAAGAAATGAATCAACTAAGGAAGAAAACAATGCATGCTTTGACACCTGCCCGGCAATGATGCCAAAAAGTGATGAGCCTCAGTATTCCAACAATAATGTTACAACTACCAAGGCTACCGAATCGAATTATCAACTCGGGGTTCGTACAAACTTAAGAGGTGTTGCCACTATATGTGCAACATGCAACGTGTTCTTTCATTGATCTGATGCAATGAAGTGAATGTCATAAAATCAAGACCTAAACTACTTGTAGATAAGGAAATGCTACTCTATTTGAAAGAAATGGAAATAATGATTTCTCAGATGTAAGTTCTAACCCTAGTTGTATGAATTTAAAGGTTATGCTAATTGCAAGAATGAAAAGTACTTGTCTATTTTCAGAATTTAAACCTTATGCTACTTGTAACAATGTGAATCATTAGTCTAATTACAGAATGTGAGAAATTACCTTGAAATCATAAGATCATGAATTCAAATAAATAGGCCTAATATACTTTTCATTGGAAAATCACCCTCTTAATCACTGTGTTCAATGGTATTTGGTTGGAGTAACAAATTTCATATGCATTTCATAAGATAATCATTACTACCATTCAATTTAGAAATTTGTCACCTAACCTTAACTACGGAATTGTGTTTGCAGTGATAAAAAGGCAAGTTAAAAATGGTCTCAGGCCCCCCTCAATCATGGATTTATAGCCTAGATGTCATTATTCAATCCTAAGGTACAAAAACCAAGATTTTGGAGTGAATATGGTCAAGTTTACACGTGTTACAAGATTGCTACTCCTCGAGATAACTTATCGAATGCTAAAGAAAATAAAATGAAAACAAGATAGGAATTTTTTTTTATTAATTAGGATGTCCTAGGACTCTATTCCAAGTGGAATCACTCAAAAATATCCCCTTTAACATGTGCTAAAAAATAACAAAAAATTATTACTCTACAAGCCGAAAATTCAAGAAATAGTGAGTTAGTTAACATATCGAATGCCTAACCTAATCAAGTGAAAAATATGTGGGGTAAATTTTTTTATTAAATATAATTTTATTATGACTCAACACAAGTGGAATAAAGTCAAATGAAGCTCATTAACACGTTCTAAAAAATATCAGAAAATTACTACTATTTTGCTACAACACACTTCTAGAAATTCTAGATTTGTGAACTAGTAAACCAATCCAAGTAGTTCAATGATGAATATGACTTTTCAAAGTTGTTATAATGATGAATCATGCTTGTGACTCTGTAAGCAACCTGCAAAATAATTCACTTCAATAATTTAACCAATGTAACCTACAACAAAGGAAGCATCAATACAAAATGCAAAAATAAGGGGTGCAAGCGAAAAAGACATTCAAAGAAAATAAAGAGATTGTAGAAGAGGGATCTGAGGCTCCTAGGATGGCCAAGCCCAAGGATACTTAGATTCATATGAAGGAAACTAATATTTAGAAGCTAAAAATGGCACCAAACTTCATTATTTGAATCAATCCAAGTACATCCCTGCTAGAAATGAAATTGGAGTTACTCCATGACAAATTTTCTCCAAAAGAAGACTAAGAAATACATGCCCCTAGAGGAAAATTCGAATTGGTACTTATACGAAGTGATCAGGAATTATTATCCTTGAAAGGAGGCAGTTTTCCCCTCCAAAATCCCTCAAAAAGTGGATCTGCTTCCCAACACTAGGAATCTTCATTAAATGAAAAGGAACACATTCCCAAATTTTCTCAATTAGTGGAGCTACAGAATTTGTCAATAACTTCAAGATATTTTATTCATTTATTATCCAATATTGGTCCATACTATAGTATGGAGCAAGTCCCTATATTATCTCATTTGGAATTTACCCAATATTCTCTCAATATTCTACAAAAATAAATAATATTAGACACATAATATACAATTATATCTAAACCTTCCTAAGAGCATATTAAAGTTAGAAAAACATCATTAAGTGTATAAGGGGAGATTAAATGTAGTATTTATGTTCCTAAGAAAGGTTAGATGGGGCTTAATTTGTGTCTAAATTGGAGGCCCATAACCAACAATGGAGGGCCTAGAAAATGGACTTTTATGGAAAGGGTTTTGTGTGGTTGACCCACAACCATGATGAACAAGGGTTTGATGATAGAGATACCATGCATGGACCTTGAGATAGTTTTCTTGTCATTATAACTGGTAGAAATTTTGTGGCTTATCTAGTGCATTATATTTGTAAATTCTCATAGGACCCGTTGCAAGAAATCCAAGTGCTTCTGGTATGCTTAAACATAACACCCTTTCTAGGTAAGTCATCTTAACCATATAATTTGTTATGTTTCCATATCAAAATAACACAAAAACACAAGAAAATATATCTCAACAAATATATAATAAGTTACATCACATAAATGAACAATTATTAGATGATTCAAATGACAATACCTCCTTCATATGTATAGGATTCTAAAGGGTAAAAATATAATTAAGGCCTACATAAAAAATAATGTAAGGGTACAACAATAACAATAGTGGACTTCTATGGGGCACAATAATAACAATATAGGGGCTACACTAGTATTATAGGGAACTAGCATGCCCCTCTCCTTCAAAAAAGGGTTGTCCTCAACATTTTAGTAGCTTTGGATGCTTTGTATAAAATATTCATCCTCCCATGTGGAATCTTTATCGGGTAAGTTCTTCCACTTAATGAGATACTCTGAAATTGATCAATTACGTAGTTATCAAATTCTTATTTTCGTGATTGCTTCAGGCTCCAATATGATTTTTCCTTCCTCGTCAAGTTCTGGAAATACAGTTTTTACTCAAAGCCTATAACCTTCTAAGCCTTCGTATGGTAGGTGTGCATTGATATACAATAATTTCTTCTTTCTTCCTTGGGGATCATAGTACTTGGGTGATAATTTATTGTCCTTCTTAGCTTTCTTGAGAGACATTTGTTTGTATTGTTGCAGCCTCGAAAATTTCCAATTTCCCATGTCAAAACTTCTTTCACTACGATGTTGATATTTTTATTGTTTCATTCAGTTTTTTTCTAGTGTAAGGTCATCCTTTAAAACTTGGAGAACTTTTCTTTGATGCTTGATGCGGTCTTCCACTTCTTGAACTTTAGAATTGTCTCTTAGAGATGATGTCATGGACGGTGGATGACATCCATAAAGTGCCATAAATGGGGTAATTTTTTTTGTTGTATGGAAGGAAGTGTTATACCACCATTATACCAAAGGTAACCACTTGACACATTGTGTTTTTTTATTATATACAAAGCAATGAATATTTCCTTCGAAATATTTGTTCACTATCGTAATTTTCCATCAAATTGAGGAAGATAAGATGAGTTATGAGCGAATTGACTACCAGGATAAGAAAATAATTATGTCCAAAAATTTCTAGTGAAAATGGGATCTCTATCATTTACAATAATATTTGGTTTTCCATGTAGCTTTTGAATTGTTTCCATAAATTAAGTAGTTATTGTACTAGCTTTGAGAAGATGAGATAGTGCAAAAAGTGTGCATACTCGATAAGTCTATCAATTACCACCATAATGAGACTCTTTCCTTTGGACTTGGTTATACCTATGATGAAATACATTGAGACCTCCTCCCAAAATTGACTTGGAATTGATAATGGTTGTAAAAGAGTTATGGTCTTAATTGTCAAGACTTTATTTTTTTGGCAAAACAAACCTTCCACCAGAAACGTATGAATATTAGATTTAAGGTCATCCCAAAAAAAAAATATTCTTAACCTTGTGGTAAGTCTTTAAAAATCATGAGTGTCTTCTTATAAGATAGGTGTGAAATTCCAAAAGAACTTTTATTTTTTGGAGTTCTTACATAGATATAAATGATCTTTGTACCACAATGAATTGTTTTTCTAGATAAATGTATCAGATGCACTGGAACCGTGTCATAAATTTTCAATGAATGTCCACACTTCTTCATCATTATTCCATTAATCCCTTTCTTCATTTATCCACTCAGTTTGGATAATAGAAATGGCACATAACAATGCCTCCACGTCCTCATCCCTTAGACTTGAGAGTGCATATGCAACAACATTTTTCTTCCCTTTTTTGTAGATGATTTAAAATCCATAACCCAACATATTTGTGACATTTTTTCGTTGCTATTATGAACATAATATTTTTTCCAAGAATTACTTAAGACTATCATGGTCTTCTTTTACTTTGAAGTGTCTTCCAATTAGGTAAGGACGCCATTTCTTCAGGGAATGTAGTATTGCTAAGATTTCCTTCTCATAATTAGGTTAGTGTAAATTATTTCCCTTTATTGGAAAACTTTCAAAATATATGGGTATTCCTTCTTGCATTAAAAAAAAACCACTTCATTTCCTTAGGCATCACATTACATAATAATAAAAAATTGTGAAGTTTGGTGTAACTAAGACTAGATCTTGGCACATTGCATCTTTAAGATGTTCAAAGGACTTTGTTGCTTCTGAAGTCGAAGAAAATGCATCTGTCTTCAGTAATGTTGTTAAACATGATGTTATTTTCCCATAATTATTAACAAACTTGCGGTAATTTTTTATTTATGTAGCTTGGCAGGTACTCCCACAACCCCTAGGGTACTTGATTTTTGAGGATTTAACCCACAAAAGTGGTTTGTGGGAAGTGTACACAAATCGTGGGTTTTGTACCCAAAGTTGTGGGTGTAAGGCCAAGTGAATAAAATGGTATTTTAATTAATCATTAAGAGAATTAGGGGTGCCCTTGAAGTGTTAAGGGGAACCTAGGGCTCCAATGATGTGGCATAGATTGAACGAGAATAATTTTTAATCCTTGAGAAATTTGTGTTTAAGAAATTTTGCTTAGGTCGGCTTTGATTAAGTGGTGCGACCCTTGGTGGATGTTAAGACCACCATAGAACACTATAAAAAGGATTAAAGGTAAGATCATTGAGGATAATCCTAGGAAGCACATTTCTCAAGTTTTTTTTCCCTAGAACAAGGCTGAATTACCTCAAGTGGACATAGGACTTAAGGAGGATGAAATGTGTTAGTGTGAATTCTAATCACAAGCGTATGAAAAAATATCACTTTAGTTGTGCATAAAAAATAGCCCTAACATCAAATATGCTTGCCAACTTCCTTATATTTGTAGTTAGTGATCAGAATAAATGCTACAAAAATCTAGATCTATGCATTTAAAGATATTAAACAGCAAGAAATAAGCAAGAGTTTTTCCATGCATCCAATGAACAAGACAAGAATTCTTAAAGAATTTTTTGTTTTATGACACTTGGGAAGGGAACATATAAAGATGCTAAAAGTCCCCCTCAATGGGATGGGTTCTTGTATGTCCTCAGCGCTTCAGATCTAGGATCTCTCTCTCTTGATGGTGTAGAAAACCCAGACAAAAATGGAACTCAACGGTAGCTCACAAGCAAAAAGTAGAAAAATATGACAATGATGGAGGATCAAAGTGAGACCAAAAGTATAGATCCAAAGTGATATTTAGGCAAAAAAAGGTAGTGAATGAATGTAAAAACCCTTCTATTTATAACAAAATATTGATTTAGTCTAGATATTGGTGCATAATTAAATATTATTAACCAAATCTAGATCCAACTTTTATGGAATATTTTATTATTTTTGTTGGAGGGAAAAAGAATTTGAATTTGGTCAAATCCATTTATTTGTAAATAATAAATAAATAAATGATCTATTTATTATTTTAAGAATGTGGTTGAGTAATAATTAAATAAATAATTATTTATTCAATTATTTATAAATGATTTAGTCAAATTTAACAAGGAATATTATTTTAATAATGTTTAAAATAATTATTCCTAGAAAATAATAAGATGAATAATGATTTATCTAATTAATTTTCTTGTTTTTGGGTTAAATATGACCAGGAATATTAATTAAACTCTGGTTTAATTAATTATCCCTTGAGGAAAATCAAACAAATAAGGATTTATTCAATTATTCCTCATGGGGGTTCTTGTTTAGACCATAAACAACTTAATAAATTATGGATTATTAAGTTATTTTTCATAGTGAAAGCAGTTTTACTATGGTAAAATTGGTCTTACATGATGTTCTTTGGTCCATCTAATAGTAACAGGTTAGATGACCAAAAAATGGTGTAACATATTTCCCCCCAGTGTGCGAGTGTTAGGAGCTAATCATATGACCGAAGTATGTTGTAAGAATTCAATCACTAGACATCGAAGGGGGAGTCACAGAGAGAGAAATATAAGGTAGACTTAAAGCATGAGAGAAAAATACCCTGAGGAGGTGAGACTTACAAGTGTGACAAGTCTCTTTTATGAGTGAGTACCTGTTCTACATGAGGCGAGGGAGGCATACCTATGCCCGCCGAGATAACAAAGTACAAAGAATAATGATGCGTCCAGCAAACAAGGGACTGAACTATATAGTACATGTTGGAATAAAAATGGGCCAAATAAAAACATGATAATGGATTCCACATACATATTGTGCCTGGGACAACAGTGAGGACAAATACAATAATATATGAGTACATCATATATAAGTACAACCAAAGAGGACCTGTAAAATAGGAAAGGGATCTGAAAATCTGAATGATACATGCAAACTAAAGAGGCGCTACAAGCGGATGAGATCGGAACCATAAAATATATGGAGCTGCATCCAAGGCTATAGTATAGAGGTCATCCGGGCATGCGAGGGGCTACCTGAAGGGCCACCCCCTCATGAGGTCTGAAACATCTCACACACACCCGGGAATCACCAATGCAATTTGTTGCATCACTGAACCATCAAGTATATGAATCTCGATCATGCCATAAGGAGCTGGAGCTAAGAAAAAATCAAGTCAAAGGGAAATAAAGAGTCCATTTTCCTAATCTGAGGCACCGAACAAGAGTGGAAGCTAGAACCAAGGTACATCGCCCTCTAGACATGTCTTCTGGAATGAGTAAGTTGATGTCGACAAAAGGAGGTTTGCCATAAGTGAGGCAATAAGCAATCCTCAACTAAGGCACGAGGGATAATAGTAGATTGACTGATAGACTAACACTAGGGATGATGGTGGAATGGGGGGTACTGAGTAGCGAGTTGATGACTTCTCTTGTTAGAGCATAAAGTGCATGGATGACTTAGTAGCTACTGACTCGACACCGAAGGGGATAGGGGACAGTATGACTGAAGGCCAAAATATGTGACATGAGAGAGAAACAAAGAAATGAAGGATGGAGGACTGTAGTGGGATACGACGGGACTCAGCACAGACTCCATGGATGCGATGATAAATCAACTCGGATGCTCTAAAAAAGGGCGACTCGATGATGCTGCCACACAGAACAGGCCCAGTGGGGACCATAAAACCATGAGTACAAGATGGTTAATCATGACAAAAATGAGCATGGACAAGTATGAAGGCAAGGTGGTGCCCCAAGTACAAGTGTTGCAAGTGAAGAAATTAGATTTTCAGAAGTAGTGAAGTGACCCTTATTGGAAAAAATGTGTCTGGTGAAGTATCAAATCACAAAAAATGAAAGGATACCCATTTGAGAGCTAAGTGAGAGATTTCCAGTGGTGCTAACAGTTTTTCAAACCAAGCTATGGTTTGGTCGTAGCTAGCGAAAGAAAAATCTAGGGTGTTTCTTTTAATAAGGCATTTTCCCTCCAATTTGATTCATTTTTAAGTGTAGATGTTGTGAATGTAGAGAGGAGAAAAGGCCCTAAATATTGTGGCAATCGTAGACCATTGGAATCGAGATCCGTAAGTTGTTGGTAAGAGGTCTAACCCTACTCTTTCAATTCAGTGGATTAAAAGTTCAGTTTAGGCACCCAGAGCTCAGGAACAAACCCTTGATCTTCTTCACAGATGGGTCGCACTTTTTGGGGCATTATCTATGACCTGGGTAGAAGGTTTTGGACAGAAATCTGCGATCTATCCCAGGAATGGCCTGAAAAGTGCCACCTATCAAAGAGAGGGATTTTTAGTTTTTTTTTTTGGTTGAGAGCTGGGATTTTATGGTTATGATGCAGTCTTTCCTTTCTGTACACTAACAAACATGATGGTTTTGTGTAGATATGGTAGATTTGAGGATCAACTGGAGAGAGAGAGACCTGGACACATTATGGTCTAAGATCCGAGAGGATCATGGTGTCCGTGCTGCATTGGCCAAGTTTGGGGTCCTAAAGTTTGTGGAGAACCCTTTGATGAGAGAAGGAGAGCCCTTGTTGGCCCGGATTGTCAGCTATTGGGATCTGGATCATGAGATCTTTATAGTGGAGGGGCACTAGATTGAGCTGACTGTCCAAGATATATATTTCCTAACTGGTCTCCCGCCACTTGGGATGGTGGGAAGCACACAACGAGTGTTACCATGAGGGCAGAACATTATGGATTTTATAGAGCGCCACTGTAGACCAGGTCTCCATGTGAAAGGGACAAGGATACCAATCGAAGATCTAGATATGCTAGAGACTCGTTATTTGGCTACAGCGGTGCTGGATATTCTGGGAAACTAGGTGCTCCACCACATCACTAGGGGTCAGATGATGATTTTTGAGAGTGTGTTGAGTGGGACCTACTATGGGTTGGCCCAAATGATGTTGTCGTCGTTGAAGTGAAAGTTTTCACTATGCAAGCGGCAAGTGAACCACGACTGTGCAGATGGCACGGTGCTTTTCTCGCTCTTATTTGAGCAGATCCTGACACTTTGGCCTCGCATACAGATCCAAGATGGGGGCCCGCAAGAGCATAGGATGCACCGCTGGGGCCGTCTACTATGTAGAGGGGGAGGTGGGGTAGTCGGATGGGTGTTCTGGCATGATTTTTTCACTCATTGGGATCATATGCCACTATACATAAACGATTATCCCTATAGTGGGATGGGTTATCATGGGGACCCGGACTTGCCACTTCCTCCAGGTCGAGCATGGGGGCCCGATGGTAAGTGACAAGTTCCTTATCTTTTATATGCATTTTAAATTTTCAGAATATTGTATATGGTACTAATTCATTCGCTTTTGGTATGCAGATATAGCACTAGTGAAATCGATCGGGTATATGGGGCGGCTTGTAGTATCAGGAGCTACAGCACCTAGTGGGTCGAGGGGTCCACAAAATGAGGATGTAGTTGCCCTCCTAGAGGACATCCATCATAGATGTGAGAGGCTACTAACCAGTGTTTCAGAGTGCGGCTGGCAAGATCTTAATGACTAGTACATAGAGCCATGTATTGTTCTACCCTCGGAGTGGCGAGGGTTCATGCGGCGCATGGCGATGGCCGGATAGGGGATGTGCGATCTACAGACTTCCGAAGTTGAGCCACTACCCTGGGATCCTCTAGATAGTAATTAGATGAAGGGGCGGGAGGTGCCCCCAGTTTTGATTTTTGTAACATGATATGGGTATGTTATATGTATCAGAGTGGATGGACTCTAAATGACACATATAATGGATATGCATAATTTTATGGTTTATTGTTATTGTCTTGTGTGAAATGCATGTAATAAATTCCAATATAGAATATTGTTTTAAATGCTATCTACATAGTGATTTTTTGCTCTAGGTACATGACTAAATGTAACAATTTCAAATTCATGCATCAAAAGCTTCACTCATAAAAATATTCTTTAAAGGATAGGATTATGCACATGATAAACACCAGTCAATTGCATGACAAGTAGCAAGGAATCTAAACAAACATGAAGGTGAAGGATGTGACAGGAAAGGGCATCAGCTAATAAACCTCTCACTGCATCATATTTGGCCTAGTTATTGGTGGCAGTACCAATGCATACGCCATTAGAAAGGAGAAGCGAGTGCAAGGGGGTAAAAATGGCCTAGGCTGGCGAGGCTGGATTCCAGGAGTAGCGACTTGCACCATCGGCATAGCCGATATATGGTGTGGATGGGGGGTCCATCTGAAATGTGCCACAAGACAAAAAATGAGAGGATGATGAACAATTTTGGTAACCTGAATGCAAGGTAGAAATAAGAAAAGCACTGTTAGAGGGAGTGCTCTAGGTAAGATTTCTACCACCTTCACACCGAAAGGTGTATGGTGTGGGGGAGTTGCCTTGGGGAAAGTTTGTGCTTAGGTCCCGAAATTCACCATAGACATATATGGTGCCATTCCTCTTATGGGCGGGAAAGATGAAGTCAAGGGTGGAAAAGGCTTCCATGATGTTGTCATCACAATAGAAGATGGGGTGACTAGTGGAAGGGAGACCACATGACATGGCTAAGCTACCTGAATCATCATCATGAGAAGAAAGGTTCACATGTGCATCGTCACGGGTGGTGACCGAAGTAAAACTAGATAAGGGATCCATCGACATTGAGCCTAGGGTGATCACTGAAGGGAGGTCAAGCAAAACAGAAGGGGAAGTTCCAGAGGGGTCTTCCACTGTGGATCTCATAGATGATGACAATTAGAGGATAGTGGCCGAAGACTCCATCATCTCGACATCTGGAGGGGGAATTTCAATGGGAGCAGATGTATCCTCAGGTTGGGCCGAAGCATACTGCACAAGCATGGGAGAGGCAGATTCATTCTTCTCGGTCTCATATTCCCGAACTACTTCCAAAGAGGCATGGTAGTTCTTGAGGCGGGGACAAAGGTGGGTATAATGGTCATGGAGAACACACAAAGCACAGGGTTGGTTGGTGTGAACAGTCTTGGGGTTCTTGGTTGCAGTCGATAAAGTAACAGGGGCTTTAGGGACCTTAGACTCAGGAAACCCAACATTGACCATGGACTTCATATGAGGCAATTCAAGAGAGTTATGGGTGGCATGACTGACAACATCACACAAAGCACACTAAGGGGTACGCTTTGGAGGCTGAGGAGGAGCAAGGGTTTTCTAGGTGGCCTTGTCCTTGGGTGCCTTCTTGCGAGCTTTTCCACCTCACCTGAGGCTTTCGCAACATGAGTAGGTTCCTATTGAGGTGGCTGAGGCACATAAGAAAAGGGAGGGGTCATGGTGACCGGTTGGACCGGGGTCAAAGTAGTATAAGGTTTTGGCTGACTAGGTGGGATAGAGGCTGGGGGGTAAATGTACCATACTGGGATCCCTAGGGTCATGTTAGGAAGAGACAAGGTAGCCATAACAAGTACTAAAAATACTCCAGGAGGGGGAGCAACAAACGGTATATGACCAGAGGGGTAATGGCTAGGTGGGATAGCTCAGAGATGGTTAAGGCCATGGGGAACCATTCTAGGGGGATATATAGGATCATGGACACCATATTAAGATGGGGGGCCTTTAGGAGAGAGTCTTGAAGGCTGATTTGAGGTGCTAGGAGAAGGTTGTGGAGGGCGGGGTTGCTGACTAGTCGAACTGGTCTGTTTGAGGTTGGACCGAGAAAATTGCATCATCAAAACATTCTACAAGCTATGGTCAGATATAGGAGGAGGGAGACCAGGGAATGAACCAAGAAAAGAGGAATCTTTGTAGACTCCAGGTGAGACACTAGTCGGAGGTTTGAAATTTTTTTTATTGGCCACCGAAGAGATGATGGACTTAGGGGAGGTTTGAGACTTCAATTCGTAATATTTCAACTGATCGATGATGACTATATTTCCGTTATGAGGAATGCACATCTTACAGTGAACCGCAGATGGAACAACAGACATCACATAAGTATAGCTACGACCCAATAAAATATTGTAGTCTAAGGGGACATCAATGACCTCAACATCAACACAAACAGTCTTGCCCGCAAGAGTAATAGGAAAATTGCAGAACATGCCAAGGGTATGGGAAGAGTGGCCATCCCATGCTCAGAGGGTGATAGTGGGAGGGGCTAACTCAGGAGATCTGAGTTGCTTCCAAACCAAAGCAGACATCACACAGGTGGATTCCCCCTCGTCAATGATACAACGATAGATGTTGGCATTCCAGACCTTGACAGGGATTTGGAAGGTGATGGAAGCAGGAAGGTGGGGATGTTCTGACTTTTCAATGTCGAAGACAATCAAATGATCATCTAAAGGATACACAGTGCCCATGGAAGTTAGTATATATTTTCATTATGAAGGGCACGACTGGAGAAATTCCATCATTGACATGGCGGTAGGGGATTGCACCTAGTCATCTACTATATTGTAAGAGTGGGAAGCTTTACTAGAATCAACATTTCAGCATAATGGTCCCTTGGGAATCTTGGTATGAACCTCTGCCTTAGGATGAGGGATCTGTAAAGGACCATTGGGTGTCAAAATAGGCTCTGTGGGACCTAAAGAAGGGGCCTCGGTGGCAGAAGTAGCGGGTGCCTTGTTGTATTGACAGGATTGATTCTGAAGGTTGAGATCAATGGTAGTGGGTTTGTCAGAACTCATCATGAGTAACTAGTAATCAGAGGTACCAGTTGGAGGAGGTTGAGTGGTCGCCTGAATTTTAGGGGGTTGGGCAGCCACATATCCTTGCTGGAGGGAAAGGACTGGTAAACACAGTCGGTTGGATAGGGACAACATTGGGAGGAATTGAAGGGGAGGCTTGTTGTCCTTGGGATGCTGCTTGAGCTTCCCACATCTGATGCATCTGAGGTAAAAGAATACAATCATGGGTGTAGTGACCATAGACAACGCAACAAGAACAAGGATTATTCGTGCGAATAGGCTTGTCCTGCTTGGGTTGAGTACCCTGTTGTTGGGGTGCATTGTTAGGTGTATTCCCTTGGGAATTTTTTCCTGGATTACTAGGGGGCAGATTGGTTTTGGTTTCCTTTCCTCTTATTTTAGGAAGTAGGAGGATTAGTCGCACTCTGCTGCGCATACACCTGACCCTGAGGGGGTGGTGGTTGCTATTGTAGAGCTTGAGAAGGAAATGGAGGCTAAGGTGCTAATGCTGGAGGAGCTCAAGCACCGGGATGCAGATACAAAAAATAATGAGGTTGGGCCATATTGGGGTAAACAGGTTTGGAAAAAGGAGGAGCCATGTCGTGTCCTGGATACATGTTGCCGGGAGGGAGAAAAGTACTAGAGGAGCTGGCCCCTCCTTGAGGGAAGCCATAACCCATGGGAGGATGGGTGTATGGATGGGAAAGGGATCCAAGGATACCGTCGGCAGCGTGGGATTCCCCCGATGCATTGGCACCACTAGGTCTAGGGAGACCAGGTAAGATGGTATAAACATAACTAGATTATGCGTAGATCAGGTCATAGTTAAACGTAATCTGGAGGGAAACTTCCTCGGTCTGAGGTAAGTGAGATGCGACATCTTTGCTAATAGCAGGAAAAAGGGATTTGAGAAACCAATCCATGTAGAAATGGTCTTCGAAGGTAGGGGCTCGACATAGGCTCTTTCTTCTCCGTCATTCTTGAACATGGTCAGATAGGGAGGTCATAGAATATTAACAGAAAGAGGTCAAGAGTTCGGTACCGGTGTCATAGCGAAGGGGAAGTTGGAAGTAAGACATAAAATCCCTGGCAAGGGTCACAAAAGTAGTATGAGAGGAGGAGGTATGTTTGACATACCACTTAAAAGCTTCTCCAGTAATCGTACGCTGGAATAACTGAAGATGGGCAGAGTCATCGGTGATGGAGTTAGACGAACACCACATGTGGAAAGAACGAACATGGTTGGTAGTATCCTCTCTAGCAATTCCTTCAAACTTGGGGATGTCTCAAGGGAGCTTGGATGGCATAGTGGGCCAACCAGGATCATGGTGTATGTGGTCATTAATCAACTGGCTAAAATTAGGAAGACTGAGGCTTGCCATATAAGGGAGAAAGGGAGTAGTCGGGATAGTTCCTGTTGCAACACAACTAGTAGCATTCCCAGCATTAGGGTCAGGGCTGCCACCAGTGTTAGCTCCTGAACCAGACATGGTGAAGGTGAAATGTGGAGGAGAGAAGGGAATAGAACCAGAAGGGGAACCTGGTGAACCAGAAGCAGAGTCATAATGGGGACTCAGTGTAGGACAAAGTAGAACCCTATGCAGAGGAGTAAGTATCCCTAACAAAAACTGACGATGAAGGCCTTGGAGTCTCTGGGATAAACACCTTGGGGGTGCAATGATGGAAAATAAACACGGATCATAGAAGGAAGAGATACAAACAAGGGCAAGGAGGTGTAGGATCAATTCATTACAATATTGAAACAAGGGCAGGGAGGTGTAGGATCAATTGATTACAATTTTGAAACAAGGTCAGGGAGGTGTAGGATCAATTGATTACAATATTTAAGTCTTGACCTGGCAGTGTAAACCAGCCGCTCTTCACTTAGGGTGTGCGTGTATGTGATAAGTGTGTTAATTTTAATTAAGCCCAAACGTGTGTAGAGAAAAAATAAAAAAGATGTTGTATAACTGTAAATAAATCTGAAAATGATAGTAAAGGAAACTAAATATGACATAAAATAAACAGCTAAAGATGCATGAATTTAAACTCAAGGAAGAGGTTTTCCCAACAACTAGTCTATGGGTGGGCGAAATCTATTCAAAACACACAAAATGGCCAATGGATATAAAGTGGAGAGGGATAGGGATCTAAAGGTCAGATCTGCTTGAAATAGGCGCAAAAAACAGCAAAAAACCAGAGGGAAAAATGCTGCAAAAAAATGTCAAAAGGCTACAACCTGAAGGGAAACGGAAGGGACCCTAAAGGAGGACCAAAAAAAATTGAAAAGAGGTGTTTTGGATGGATTAATAACTGATCTGAAATGGATCTTAAATTACAGGTTTAGATCTGAAAAATGGCTAACACTCTCAAATCTCAGAAGACCTGATTAAGCTAAACTCCTGCTAAAAAGGTGGAAGCATACTGATGCACTAAGCGGCTTGGTTCCTACTTCGATAAGTAAAACTAATAAAGTACAGGTCCAAGATAGGTGGAGAGGGAGGTCATACAACCCTGAATAGTAGCCCAGACAAACCCAAAAAAAATCATAGAAAAATTCCCGCAAAACGTACAAGTCGTAGGTTCTGACCTGTTTTTTGCATAGGTCATAGGTTTGAGGCTATTTTTCACATCTTGAAGGTTGAGGTCCTAGGTTTTGGCCCAAAAAGTGTGACCTGCACTTTCGGCTGTTTCGAGAGTAGATTTTAGAAAAAAAAATTCGTCTCTGCTATGGCTGATACCTATTACCTGTGCAATAGGCCCAGAAACACACGGAAGTAAGATTTTTTATTGTTTTAAGGTTTTAAAGGTTAAAAACAACATCAAGAAATTAAAAATAAGAATCTGAAGAAAAATATTAGGGGTTGAAGCAGCTGGTCATGCAGGGATCTGAAAAATGACAGCGGTCGTAATTATAAACCCTAGTGGAGTCACCAATTGTTAGTGTGAATTCTAATCGCAAGCGTACGAAAAAAATCACTTTAGTTGTGCATAACAAATAGCCCTAACATCAAATATGCCTATCAATTTCCTTAGATCTGCAGTTAGTGATCCTAATAAAAGCTATAGAAATCTAGATATATGCAGTTAAAGACATTAAATAGCAATAAATAAGCAATATTTTCTCCATGCATCCAATGAACAAGACAAGAAATTTTAAAGAATTTTTTGTATTATGACACCTGGGAAGGGAACATAGAAAGATGTTACCAGTCCCCCTCAATGGGATGGGTTCTTGTATATCATCAGTGCTTCAGATCTAATATCTCTCTTTCTTGATGGTGTAGAAAACCCAGAAAAAAATGGAACTCAAGGGGAGCTCACAAGAAAAAAAGTAGAAAAATATGACAATTATGGAGGATCAAAGTCAGACCAAAAGTATAGATCCAGAGTGATCTTTAGGCAATAAAAGGTAGTGAATGAATGGAAAAACCCTTATATTTATAACAAAATATTGAGTTATTCTAGATATTGGTCCATAATTAAAATATTATTAACTAAATCTAGATCCAACTTTTATGGAATATTTTATTATTTTTGTTGGAGGGAAAAAGAATTTGAATTTGGTCAAATCCCTTTATTTGTAAATAATAAATAAATAAATGATTTATTTATTATTTTAAGAATGTGGTTGAGTAATAATTAAAAAAATAATGGTTTATTCAATTATTTATAAATGATTTAGTCAAATTTAACAAAGAATATTATTTAAATAATGTTTTAAATAATTATTCCTAGAAAATAATAAGATAAATAATGATTTATCTAATTAATTTTCCTGTTTTCGGTTAAATTTGACCAGGAATATTAATTAAACTCTGGTTTAATTAATTATCCATTGAGGAAAATCAAACAAATAAGGATTTATTCAATTATTCCTCATGGGATTTCCTGTTTAGACTGGAAATAACTTAATAAATTATGGATTATTAAGTTATTTTTCATAGTGAAAGAAATTTTACCATGGTAAAATTTCTCTTACATGGTTTACTTTAGTCCATCTAATAGTAATAGGTTAGATGACCAAAAATTGGTGTAAGAGATTGCCCCCTAGCATGCGAGCGTTAGGAGCTAATCGTATGACCGAAGTACATTGTAAGAACTCAATCACTAGACACCGAAAGGGGAGTCAGAGAGAGAGAAATATAAGGTAGACTTAAATCACAAGAGGACAAGAACCTAAGGTGGTGAGACTTACAAGTGTGACAAGTCTCTTTTATGAGTGAGTACCTGTTCTACATGAGGCGGGGGAGGCATACCTATGTCTGTTGAGATAACAAAGTACAAAGAATAATGATGCGTCCAGCAAACAAGGGACTGAACTATATAGTACATGTTGGCATAAACATGGGTCAAATAAACACATGATAATGGATCCCACATACATAATGTGCCTAAGACAACAACCAAGACTTATAAAATAATATATGAGTACATGAGATATAAGTACAACCAAAGAGGCCCTGTAAAACAGGAAAGGGCTTTGAAAATATGAATGATACATGAAAACTAAAGAAGCGTTGCAAGAAGTTGAGGCTAGAACCATCAAATCTATGGATTTGCATCCAAGGCTATAGTATAGAGGTCATTTGGGCATGCTGGGGGCTACCTGAAGCGCCACCCACTCATGAGGTCTGAAACATCTCACACACACCCACGAATCATTGGTACAATCTACTGCATCACTGAACCATCAAGTATACAGATATCGATCATGCCATAAGGAGTTGGAGCTGAGAAATAATCAAGTCAAAGGGAAATAAAGAGTCCCTTTTCCTGATCCAAGGCACCGAACAAGAGTGGAAGTTGGAACTAAGGTACACCGCCCTCTAGACCTGTCTTCTAGAATGAGTAAGTTGATGTCAACAGAAAGAGGTCTGCCATAGGTAAGAAAATAAGGGATCGTCAACTAAGGCACAAGGGATAATAGCAGATCGACTGATAGACTAACACCAGGGATGATGGTGGAATGGGGAGTACTAAGTAGCGGGCTGACGACTTCCCTTCTTAGAGCATAAAGCGCATGGATGACATCGCGGCTATTGACTCGACACTGGAGGGGATAGGGGACAATATGAATAAAGGCAAAAATGTGCAACATGAGAGAGGAACAAAGCAATGAAGGATGGGGGACTATAGCTGGATACAATGGGACTCGGGATAGACTCCATGGATGCGATGATGACTCAACTCAGATTCTCTAAACAAGGGCAACTTGATGGTGCTGCCACATAGAACAAGCCCGGTGGGGACCATAAAAGCATGAGTACAAGATGGTTACTCATGAAAATAATTGACACGAGCATGGACAAGAAGACAAGGTGTTTCCCCAAGTAAAAGTGTTGCAAGTGTAGAAATTCAATTTTGAGAAGTGGTGAAGTGACCCTTCTTGGAAAAAATGTGTCCGGGTGAAGTATCAAATCACAAAAAATGAAAGGATACCCATTTGAGACCTCAGTGAGATATTTCCAATGGTGTTGATGGTTTTTCAAACTGAGCTACGATTTGGTCGCTGCTGGAAAAAGAAAAATCTAGGGTGTTTCTTTTAATAAGGCATTTTCCCTCCAATTTGATTCATTTTCAAGTGTAGTTATTGTGAATGTAGAGAGGAGAAAAGGCCCTAAATCTTGTGGTGATCGTAGTGGGAAAACCGATCGTTGGAATCAAGATCTGTTAGTTGCAGGTAAGAGGCTTAACCCTGCTCTTCAAATTCATTGGATTAAAATTTCATTTTAGGCACCCAGAGCTTATGAACAAACCCCTTCTCTTCTTCACGGCCTGGTCGCACTTTTTGGGGCATTATCTGCGACTTGGGTAGTAGGTTTTGGGCAGAAAACTGCGACCTGTCCCAGGAATCGCCTGAAAATTGCCACCCATCAGAGAGAGGGATTTTTAGTGCTGCTTTTGATTGAAAGTTGGGATTTTATGGTTATGATGCAGTCTTTCCTTTTTGTACACTAACAAACATGATGGTTTTGTGCAGATATGGTAGAGTTGAGAATCAATTGGAGAGAGAGAGACCTGGACACATTACGGTCTGAGATCTGAGAGGATCATGGTGTCCATGCTGCATTGGCTAGGTGTTCGGTCCTGAATTTTTTGGAGAATCCTTTGATGAGAGCAGGAGAGCCCTTGTTGGCCCAAATTGTCATCTATAGTGCAGGGGCACCGGATCAAGCTGACTATCCAAGATATATATTTCCTAACTGGTCTCCTACCACTTGGGATGGTGGGAAACACACAACCAGTGTTACCGCGAGTGCAGAACATTATGGAGTTTGTAGAGCGCCACTGTCGACCGAGTCTTCATGTGAAAGGGACACGAATACCGATCAAAGATCTAGAAAGGCTAGAGAATTGTGTTGTGGCCACAGCGGTGTTGCGTATCCTGGGCAACCAGGTGCTCCACCACATCACTGGGGGTTAGATGATGCTTGTTAAGAGTGTGTTGAGTGGGACCTACTATGGGTGGGCCCAAATGATGTCGTCATTGAAGCGACAGTTTTCGATATGTAAGCGACAGGTGAACCATGACTGTGCATATGGCACAGTGATTTGCTCACTTTTTTTTTAGAATATCCCGACACTTCATGCTCGCATACAGATCCAGGATGGGGGCCCACGAGAGCCCAGGATGTGACAATGGGGGAAGCTACTATGTATAGGGGGAGGTGTGGCAGCTAGACAGGTGTTCCAACTAGAGTTTTTTGCTCATTGGGATCAGATGCCACTGTACATAGACGATTATCCCTATAGTGGGATGAGTTATCATGGGGACTCAGACTTGCCACTGCCGCCAATTCAAGCATGGGGGCCCGATGGTAAATGAAAAATTACTTATATTTTATGTGCATTTTAAAGTTTATAAATATTGTATATGGTACTAATTCATTCTCTTTTGGTATGTAGATACAACACCGGTGAAACCGGGCAGGTATATGGGGTGGCCTACAGTATCAGGAGCTGTAGCACCTAGTGGGTCAATGGGTCCACAAAATGAGGATGCAGTTTCCCTCCTAGAGGACATCCATCGTAGATGTGAGAGGCTACTGATCGGTGTTTCATATCGCGGATGGCAATATCTTGACAACCAGTACATAGAGACATGTATTGTTCTACCCTCGGAGTGGCGAGGGGTCATACAGCACATGGTGATGGTCGAACAAAGGATGCACGGGTAGGACAAACAATGTTGGTGACCTGAACACAAGGTAGAAATCAAATAAGCACTACTATAGGGAGTGCTCTGGGTAGGATTTCTACCACCCACAAACTGAAAGGTGGATGGTGTGGGGGAGTTGCCTTGGGAGCAGCTTGTGCTCAGGTTGTGAAAGTCACCATAGACACAGATGGTGCCATTCCTCTTATGGGCAGGAAAGATGAATTTAGGTGTGGAAAATGCTTCCATGATGTCATCATCATAGTATAATATGGGGTTACTGGTGGAAGGGAGACCACATGATGCATCTAAGCTACCTTACTCATCATCATGAGAAGAAAGGTCATGTAAGTGCCCTAAAATTCTATCCTAAAGTTTTGTGATTTTCGCTCTCTTTTGGTTCATAAAAAAGAGGGTTAGACCATAGATGAGTGAGGTTGAATTATGGTTTTAAGGTCATGGATATTGAATATTATAGTGCATGGTTTAGGTGTGTTTATTAATCCTATAGAGGGGTCGAGATAGTCTTTTGTGTGGATAGAAGAGTACGATCTAGAGGATAGAGTGTGAGGAGATACACTAAATATAGTATGGTTTTCATGGAGTGAATATATGTCGTCATAATTGTTGGAGAGAAGTGTTGAAGTGGAGTTTTTGAAGGTCTATCCATAAGTGGTGTTTGGACAGCGTAATATTGTTCCCTAGTTTTGTGACAGTGTATCAAATCATTGATAATATGGTTGTGTATGAAGCCTTAAGTGCATCAGTGTTGTTATGTGTGGGATGATTGTAGAAGCCCTAAGTTTTGTAATCCTAAGAGTAGCAAGGAGATAGTTGGCAGTTTGGTTATGTGCCCTAGTTCAGTGATCTAGGTTGGCATATCGTTGATAAGAGGGTAGAATTGATAAGACCCTAAGAGCAGAATTCTTAGAGAAGTAAGAGGTTCGTTGGAGGGAAGATTGGTGAGCCTAAGTTCAGTGAAATTGGAGTAGTAGTTCCATTGATAGAGGTAGGTTCATTAGTTGAAGATGCAAGCATTCTGAAATTGAAAAAGTACCTATGAGTAGTAGAAGAGGTAGAAAAGGATCTGCCAGGTGTTCAAGGTAAGTGGACCGAAAGGGCTAAGTTGAGATCTCCTTCAACAAGTAAGTCAAGTGTACTTTGTTCAAGGGAATTTTAATAGTAATGAGTTGTTGACATCAAACCCTAGTTGTTCTTATATCAGGGCTAATTGTAAAGGTCATGATCCTTGGTACAGGAGCCCTATGTTTGTTGTATTAAATTTATAATATGACAAGTTTTAGGTTGATAAATTCTCGTGTACTACATTGATTCATTGTTGTACATTTTCCTTTGTTAAAAGTGCTTGTGTTGTGTAATTTTCATGTGCTTTTTATCTTGTTTTAGACATACACCTCATTCTGAAGTGCCAAGGAAAAATCAACAATAATACCCTGTCAACCTAAGAAATCCTCGAAGATGCTTTAAGGTTGTAGGGATTTTCCATTCCTTGATGGCTTTAATTTTATTAGGGTCTACCTTAGCACCCACATGAGATACAATATGACCCAAATATTCCACCTCATGTACCCCAAATAAAAACTAGGAGGGTTTTTCATACTATTGTTTCTCCTCCAATAGATTAAGCACCCTATCAACATGTTGAACGTGATCTTTCCAAGATTTGTTGTAGATTAGTATATCATAAAAAATACTAAAACATTTTTTCTAAGGCTTTGAAAGTGGATTCATCAAACATTGAAATGTGGAAGGTACATTAGTAATGCCAAAAGGCATGAAAAAAAATTCATAATGACCTTCATGGGTCCTGAATATTTTTTTCAGATTGTCTAGTTTAATCTTCATTATAATATGATGATATCCTAAAAAAGGATCCAACTTGGTGAAGTAAATTGTTCCATGTAATTCATCCAACAATTCATCAATGACATGAATGGGAAATTTGTCTTTAATAGTGATATTATTGAGCTCTTTATAATCCAAACACATAAGCCATGATCCATCCTTCTTGTGCACCAATACTAATGTAGAAGAGAAAGAACTTTGGTTGGGTTGAATTATACTTGCCTCTAGCATTTCTTCAACCATACGTTCAATTTCACTCTTTTGGGAATAGGGATATATGTAAGGTATGATGTTTGGAGGAACACTTCCTGGAAACAAATGAATAACATGATCATGATCATGAATAGGTGGGAGACCTTTGGGAGTCTCAAATACCTTGAAAATATTTTCAAGGATTCTTTGAAGATATAGAGAAACGGATGACTTCAAATTTTGAACATATAGTGCGCATAATTGTGAAATTACCCCTCGTTTTTCATTCTGCAAAAGCTTTTTCATGCCATTATATTTGATCATCTTCCTAGGTTTCCCTATGATACCCCTTAATTCAATTTGTTTTCCTTCCCAAAAAAAATTTAGGAAAAGTTGTTGAAAATTAAAATCTATCATCCCAAAATATTGTAACCATTGGACTCCCAAAGCAACATCAACACTACCCATGGAATGGAAAGCATTGGATTATGCAATACATATCCCCCCATATTTAGATTGATATTATCTGATCTGGGTAAATTCTTGATACCCTTAACCAAGACCTTTTACTTTGGCTAATGTGTTAGAATTGTGTTTAATTAAAGCATTAATGAAAATAATGAACATATGCATGCTGTAAAGAAGAGGAACATAAAAAACATGAGAAACATAAGACATTGATAACGGAGTTCATCCAAGAGGGACTATATCTCCGGGCCTCAGTGTCAAGATGGTGTAGGTCGTTGCGTTAAGTGTTGTAAGGAGTGAAGATGTACATGGATGATGTTTTCTCTATCATACAAGGAAAATACCCTCACACAGGAGTGGTTGGACCTCTCTAAGAGATGTTCCACTATAGGAACTCTCATACACAAAAAGTACTCCTACCAGTATGACAATGAGTCACACATAATGACTATGAGTATCCCACCAACATGCAAACAAGGGATCTCAAACAACATACATGTGATAATGATTATCCCACCAACATGGAATCAAAGGGACCTCAAACATAATACAAATCCATGAGAGAAAGTACATCTCACATCAAGAACAAAAACAAGATCCCACATCAAACATCAACAAAGATATTTACTGCACAATGCATCTCAGAGACAAATAAGTACATCAAATAAATGCATCATATACCTCACGCTGAAGATGACTGAAGAATGAGATTCTCTGCTACTAGATCTGAAATCACCATCACAATCATGGCATCGAAAGGTGTGAAAATGACTGCTCACTCACTGAATGTTGACACTCGCAACTTCACTTCAAAAGGTGGCCGAAAAATATAAATTTGAGATGGAAAATCTGAATATGCCATCAGATTCATGATGTCGAATAGTGCAAAATCAACTATCAAATTTATGGATTTGGACAAAATGAAAACATGGGGAAAAAAGGAATCTCTTAGATTCCCCCTATATTCCTATGCAATGTTTCTCCAAGGATGTACTGGAAATCTGCAACTCAAAAGGAGAATCTGACCTTGCCATTTCATTTCCTGCAAAAAAACATGAAAAATGATTGTAAACTTGACTATATTCCAACATGGAGAAATATTACCTCCCCAGGAAAATTTCAAGGATCATGGTTTTGCTCCCTGTTTCTTAGCTTTCTCATGGTTCTGCCTACAAGTACAAAATCATTTCCTCGATCTACGTGTGCACTTTGCTCTAGTCTAGCAAGGAAACACTTGTAAAAAACTAAGTTTATATAATATAAGTCAGCCGAATTAATCAAAAAATCCCTTGGGTGCAGTTGGTTAAATTTTGGAATTGGTTGAGGAGGGGTCGGGGGGTCAAATCCCGCCCCTCCCAACATAGCACGGAAACAAATTTTAAATCAATGCATTTTGGTTTTGGAGAGGGGTCAAGTTTACATTGGGCGACCTGCCCCTCATCTCCGTTGTCATCATTATAATAGGTGGCATGTATGGTTGGGTTGGCGGTGGGGTTCACCACCCCTACCACCCATAACATATATATATGCCGCAATATGTGGTGGAGGGTTGCGCCCGCAGGTCATAGCCATTGGCCCCACCCAATTTATATTAACTGTTGCTACATTTTATGGAGGGTGATTACATGGATTTTCCGCGTGGGTGGACCGGTGGACTCGCCGATGGTGGGTTCAACTCCCACCGACTCTATTTTAATATATATATTTTTATATAAAACAAAATAGTTGTTTTAAAAAATTCTGAAAATGGGTGTTAGTGGGCATTTTAAGTGTCCCACAATTTCACCTGGAATCTGGCCGAAGCTAGCCAGATTCCAATGGCTGGATTTTGGTGAAATTGCACCTTCTTTAAGCATGTCGAGCAACCAAGTCAACCCAAAACTTTGATTTCTCCTAAATTTCGCATACGAGCTCGGTTTGATGAACTGTTCGCATTGTTGTGATCAAGGCGATGAGATCTACAACCTGAACCTTATTTGAGAGAAATACGAAAACTTTGGATTTTGAGCTTCCCTCAGCCCTCTTTGTCCTGTGTGTGTCTTTGAAGCCACCTGGATAAATCCTCCCGACTGAGGAGCTTTTTCTCCTCCAAAAGCATCAACAAGAATCTGCAACTGCTGTGTATTATGTCTGCACCACGAGTGTCCTGAAAAGTCGCCCCTCCTTCTCCTTCACCCACGTCCTTCGGAGCCATAAGTGATGAACTGACACCTGCACCTCTGAAAACCTGTACTACAATCTCCTACAAATACATGCTCAAATTGACCAAATATGACCCAAAACATCTCCCATACTTTCCACGAGTTTATAGCATGTACTCGGTGTTCAAGCTTACATTTAATGGAAGTCACACCCCAGCTATCATTACAAGACAAGACATCATCATCGCATTTAGAAATGATGGAAAACACCTCATTACTTTTACATAAAATAAATGCATGACACAACTCATAAAACAAGGCCAAAATATCAGTGTTGCTTAAAAAAGTGACGAAACAACACATCATCACTTTTACAGTGTAACATGCAACAAATTTTACAAACATGGCCATGACAAGCTAACATATCCAGAAAAACAATCTAGAACAACCATCTCTCACTTATCAAAGTGAATGGGTTGTCTCCCTGTGGCACGTTTGCTTGTCAAATAGTTTCAACCAGTTCATGCACCGATGCTTTGTCCTTAAGGTGATACTCTGGATGGAGACTCCAACACGTGGCTCTTTGATGGCCACTATGGTCGCAATGGGTGCAAAAGGTCTTTTTCCTCCAAACCTACTTAACCGATTTCTTTTCCTATTGTGGAGAAGGATTTCCATGCCTCATCCTCCTTTGCTCTACCATTCTTTTCCAACACTTAGAAAACACATGGTTTTGTAAACCACAAAATTGAGACGTGTTTCAATGCCATGATTTACGACCATGTTTATTAACATTATTATAATCAAAATGCACTCTAGAATAACGAGACTTATTATACATTCTCTGGTGGTCTCTGGTGCGATCATGGTGATGAGAGCTTGCCTCAGCTCTTTCACTGCAACATTCATTACCACGGAACAATGGCGAAGTGTTCCCATCATTTCTCTTCCTTGGAGAGTTCATCAATGTCTGTTTTCTTTTATGTCCTTCGAACATCCTCCTTTAGTGTACCCCAAACTTGCATAGTGAGGTCTGTGCACAAACTCCAATGGTTGAGTTATGCCTTGGCTGCGAATGCCAAGTCCTCCTCTTTTGTACCCCATCTTGGTGAGGAGTCTCATGTTGGTTCCTGTAATGGGTATCTCCACACTTCCAACCAAAATGATATCATGTCAAGAAAATGAAGAGAAATCAACAATGTTTACCTTAGCTATCGATTGTGAAATAGGTGAAGAAGGATTCTATAAGCCTTCATTGCACTTCACTTCCTCCAAGGCCCATGTCGCAGCTTGTAGCTGAAGCTGCAATCGTTGCTTCTCTTCCCTCTCTTCCTATAGGAGCGCCTTCAATTCATCATGATCTACTTGAAGACTTTCATTTTTGCGCTTCAATTATTCCCACGCCTCTGTCGTAGCTTGCAACTAAAGCTGCAATCAGCGTTTGTCCACCTTCTCTTCTTGTAGGAGTGTCTTCAATTCGGCGTTCTCTGTTTCTTGTTTTTCATAAGCCTCGTACAAAATGTCCGCTTTCTCAGACACCCTGAGTATGGTCTTGTACATGTCCTTGACATTCTCCATTTCTCAACTCAGTGAACATTCAATAGTTCACACCTACAATCCAATCAGCAAGAAGACCTACTCTGATACCACTTGATCTAGGTAAATTCCTGATACCCTTAACCAAGACCTTTTAATTCATCCAATGTGTTAGAATTGCGTTTAATTAAAGTGTTAATGAACATAAATGAAAATCTGCATGCTATAAAGAAGAGGAACATAACAAGCATGAGAAACATAAGACATTGATAATGGAGTTCGTCCAGGAGGGACTACATCTCCGGGCCTCGGTGTCAAGATGGTGTAGGCCACTGCATTAAGTGTTGTAAGGAGTGAAGATGTACATGGATGATGTTTTCTCTATCATACAAGGAAAATTCCCTCATGCGGGAGTGGCTGGACCTCTCTACGAGATGTTCCCTATAGGAACTCTCATACACAAAAAGGACTCCTACCATTATGACAATGACTCACACATAATGAATATGAGTATCCCACCAACATGGAAAACTAGGGATCTCAAACAACATACATGTAACAATGAGTATCCCGCCAACATGGCATCAAAGGGATCTGAAACATAATACAAATCCATGATAAAAAGTACATCTCACATCAAGAACAAAAACAAGATCCCACATCAAACATCAATAGGGATTTGTACAGCACAATGCATCTAAGAGACAAATAAGTACATGAAATGAATGCATCATATACCTCACGTTGAAGATGACTGAAGAATGAGATGCTCTGCTGTTGGATCTGAAATCACCATCACAATCGTGGCGTCTAAAGGTGTGAAAGTGACTACTCACTCAGTGAATGTTGACACGTGGACCTTCACTTCAAAAGGTGACCAAAAAATATAAAGCTCGGATGGAAAATCTGAATATGCCATTAGATTCATGACGTCGAATAGTGAAAAATCAATTGTCAAATTTCTGGATTCTAAAAAAATGAAAATATGGGGCAAAAAGGAATTTTTAGATTCCCCCTAGATTCCTAAAAGATGATGCTCCAAGGATGGACTGGAAATCTGCAACTCAAAAGTCGAATCCGACCTCGCCATTGAATTCCCTACGAAAAACCATGAAAAATTAGTGTAAACTTGACTATATTCCGACATGGAGAAAAATTACCTCCTCGAGAAAATTTCAAGGATCAAGGTTTCACTCCCTGTTTCTGGGCCTGCTCATGATTCCACCTGCAAGTACAAAATCATTTCCTTGATCTGTGTGTGTGCTCCGCTCAGTTCTGGCCTGGGTGCACTTGTAAAAAATGGAGCTTATATAATATAAGTCGGGTGGATTAATCAACAAATCTATTGGGTGCAGCTAGTTAAATTTTGGAATTGGTTGAGGAGGGGTCAGGGGGTCAAATCCCACCCCTCGCAACATAGCACAGAAACAAATTTTAAAACGGTGCGTTTTGGTTTTGGAGGGGGGTCGGGTTTTCATTGGGTGGCCTGCCCCTCATCTCTGTTTCCGTCGTTATAATAGGTGGCATGTATGGTTGGGTTGGCGGTGGGGTTCACCACCCCCACCACCCATAACATATATATATGTCACAATATGTGGTGGAGGGTTGGGGCCATGGGGTCACAGTCGTTGGCCCCACCCAATTTGTATTAACTGTCACTGCATTTTATGGAGGGTGATTACGTGGAGTCGTCGCGTGGGCAGACCAGTAGACCGACCAGTGGTGGGTTCGACTCCCACCAGCTCCGATTTATATATATATATATAATGTGTCATGCGGTGGGGTGGCGGGGGTGGCGGCCCGCCACCCTTTTTTTTAATATATTTTTGTTTTATATAAAACAAAATTGCTGTTTTCAAAAATTCTGAAAATGGGTGTTAGTGGGCATTTTAAGTGTCCCACAATTGCGCCTGGAATCTTCTCGGAGCTAGCCGGAATCCGATGGCCATATTTTGGAAAAATTGTGCCTTCTTTAAGCCTACCCAGTCACCAAGTCAACCCAAAACTTTGATTGCTCCTAACTTTCACATACGAGCTTGGTTTGACGAACCGTTCACACTGCTGTGAACAGGACGACGTCGATCTACAACCTGAACCTGGTTCAAGAGCAATCCAAACACTTTGATTTTTGAGCTTCCCTCAACCCTTTTTGTCATGTGTGTGTCTCTAGAGCCACCTGGATCATTATGGCACTTTCCTAAGAAATTTATAATTCCTCTATTTACAACCATTACTTGACACTCTGGTGTTGGATATATAAAGTGATTCAATTACTTAGCTATTAGCAATGAATACAATTATTGGTATTGTTAGTCTCTTAATGTTCAGTGATAAAATAAACTCTTTCTTGTTTACTTAATAATGGTCCTATGTCAAAATTTCATGTTTCAAGTCAGTTTTCAAATAAAATTTTGTTCACTGAATATTTCTAGGTATAAAATGTTGCTTCCTTCACTCCATTCATGTTCAATGTCATCCATTATCATCTACGGTCTAAGGTCATTCATCACACCTTCATCTAGTTCAAATTCTAGGTCTCATTTGTTTCGCCACCATAAGAGTCAATTATGTCATAAAAGAAGGCGAGAAAAATCTCATTTTTACCATACAAGTCATTTGCATAGGGAGTTAGAAAATATAGGGAAATAGGTAAAGAGATCCTATCTTCTCACCATAATACTCCAAAACTTCCAAGGGTTGAATAAAAACAATAATTTTGTGCCAATTTCCTCTTGCTACGCTTTTGGAAGTGCTACGCTACGCTTTTGGTGTGTTGCACAGGTGTCGCGCTAAATTTCTGGAATGTGCTACACTTTTGCTTTTTCAGCTTCAAATCACTTCTCCATGGTTAAAAACACCTTCACAAGGGTTCATATACCTCCTAAACAGTAAGTGGACACCCTCCATACCTCTCTCAAGTCAAAATTCTTCAGCAAATGAGTGATTTCCTTCATTAGGTTATCTACACTACGTTTTTGGTGTTTTTCATCCTTGGCTTGTTTTATCTGATAAAACCATACTATAAACATATAAAACCTTCATACAAAATCCATACATCATACCTTAACACTCCCTATCACTTACAACCTTCCTTTCCATAAATTTCATCAAAACCCTATTTTTCACTACATTCTTGAAAAAAAAACCAGTAAATCCCCGTGTTTTGATCTTTTCGGCACCTTCCTCATACACATTTCTAGAAATTTCACTTTTATAATATTTCCAACTCATCACCCCACCTCCTCAATATTTTGGGGATTTTTCCCTAGCCTCTTTCTACCCATTTTATGCCCCTAAAACCACCCTACCACTATCCCCTGTTTTCCTAATTCTACACCGCCCCTACCCGTTTCATCTAGCTAGGCTTTTCTCTTGTTGAAAAATACCATGGAGGGGGGAAAAAGGATCCATAATGGAGGCCACCATTCTAGTTTTGAACCAACTCGGACCCATGGCATCATTTTTAGATCTTCGTGATCATTTGCTAGGGTTTTGCATTGCACGTAGGGGCAGTTTTGGTTCAAAATTAGTTTTTGAAGTAATGGAGATGAATTTTACAAAAGTGAAAGAGGTTTTTATCAATCATAGGAAAAAAAAAAAACCTCCTTCATTTTATGCACGGGTGTTATTTTTTGAGATAAATTCTCAAACTACAGTTGCTCCAGGTTATTTTCTTCACTTTTGGACGGGTTGTCTTAAAATCATTTTTTCAGGGATTTGGAGCAGGTTTTTTCAGTGCTCGATGACTCCATTGTGTAGCATGCATCCAAATATTTCCAACCATACCACTTTTAGCCCAAAACGCCTCTGGGAAGGCTTCCAAACACCCTCTCAAAGTGGCGTGACGCTAATGTTGAGAGTGCGCTACGCTTCTGCAAATTTTAGATATCAACTTAAAACTTGGATTCTGAGAAAATGGGAAATTATGTTGAAAACATGGAGGAGGTTTTTGTTCATACCATGCCAAGGAAAAAACACCTCTATAATTTTTTCAAAAAACGTTATGGTTAGAGATATATTGATCCATCTTTGAGCCCTATTTTGAAAGAAAATTTTTGGAAAATCTGAAAATTTGGTCATTGCAGAAGCGTCGCGCAGCGGCGCAACACTTTTTCTCAGAGAAGTTAAAATGAGAAAAATATACATGGATGGATTCATCTTCACCTGTACATAACAGAAATGATATCAGCTCAACATGTCACCTTCCCATTTAGAAGAAAAATTCAAAAAACATCACTTTTTTCATGCTTATGCCACCTTTTTTACCTCTGTGCAGCACTTATGGAGTGAGGTTGGGAGAATCAATTTTTGAATGCCTTCTAGTGGGTATTTTCTCAGTTTAGCGGATGCATTTTAAATTAGACACACAGGGCTACCTAGCCTAACTTCCAAATCTACGAATGGGCACTTAAAATTCATTCAAAATCAACTCCAAAGTGGTGTGACGCTTCTGCTAGGAGGCACGACGCTTCTTTTGGGAGGCATGATGCTTCTGTCATTGGATTCCTTTGGACAATTTTCAAGCCAAAAAAACTCCAAAATTCAATGTTTAGCTCTCCTATGAGCTGTCTTTTTGGTAGGAGAGTTTTTTTTTGCCTCTCTTTGTGGAGGAATAATGTAATTAATGAAGGAGACACACACTCCTAGTTATTAGCTAAATTTGAGAGAATGGTTTCTAATTTCCCTAGAAACTATGAAATGACTCATAGGGTGCATTTATAAAGTGTTTTGGATCTGTTTTTGACCCAATGAGGTTTCATGACTTCTATTTTCTATATGTACTCCAAAATCAAGCCATTTTTTAGGGTTTGGATAGTTGTTACTTCCAAGGGAGGTATTGTACAAGTTTTTTTTTAAATCAAAGGCAGTGTTGCAGACATAGTGTTGAGACTCTAGAAGTATGCCTTTTGAGATTTTTTTTTTCTTTCTAATCTTATCAAGTTGAATGTTGTGTTATCCTTATTTCACATATATGCTTCTATATGTTAATATTATCAGTATATAGATAGAAATCATGATTTCAATGCTCTATTTTAGTAAGATTTACATGAACATGTCTCTACTCTTCTTATGAATGAATTCATTGTAATGCTCATTCTGTCTCTCTCTCTGTTCACCCTGTTATCACTCTCCCCAAATTCCTAAGGCTAATAGTAGGATTGGAGAAAGGTAACCACGGGCCAAAATTTAGGTCAGGTAGCTAGCCCTACCCGGACCAGAGAAAGCTCTCTCTTTGTCACTTTAAGCAGTCAAATGAATGGTTGAGTATCTAATGATTTTATTCTAGGTATGTAAGCATAATAAGTAGAATTTGTTTGATGTTTTGAATGTTGGATATAAAAGTAAGTGAATGCACTGTATATAAGGTTTTAGGTCTGAACTTCAATGTGAACATACAGAGAATATGCGAGGCAAGATAGGTATTTTGAAATAATATTAATCATTCATTGAGTATAGGATGAAAATGGAGGATATTTTGAATGACCACTAAGGTGAATTCATTTAGTTTAGAAGCAAATAAACATAATTTGGTGAATCTTGTCTAAAACAAAGCATGCATAAACGTGAATTATGCTATAAAACTTAAAATATAAACATATATGTAGAAGAATACATGGTATTAAGCATAAAATAATAATAAAAACATGAGAAACACAAATGCACCAAAGCATACCACAAGTATCTCAACACAATTCCTGCAAATATGTCTATGATTTCATTCCACAAGCTGATTACAAGAGCTCCACTGCAATATGAGACTATCCAACCCAACACAAGACTAAAGAGAGTCTACTTATATAAATCATAGAATATGACACCTCATCAGGTTAAAATCCCATCCAAAATTGATCATAAATGCAAAATATGAGTTATTTCCTAGTTTCTAGGGAGGTTAGAAACCATTCCCTGAATTCTAGCTATAAACTAGGAGTGTTTTTCCCTTACATTAATTACAGATTCCTTCGTTATATGAAGCCAAAACCAACCTAATAACTCTAATGACAACCCATAGGAAAACATTTCCTAGAATTTGTGACCATTTCTGAGTTTGACAAGTGTCTTGAGAAATCCAATGTTGATTTGTGACAATTCTGACTGAAGATGTTAAAAAACAATTTGCAAAAGAGTAACAAAATTTTGGAGGAACTTTTGAGGAAATTTTAAGAGTCCAAATCCCCTTATGAAAGAACACTAAACTAGCCCTATGTGTCTAGTTTCTAGAGCATCTTGAATTTTGCAAAATGGACCACGGGAAGGCCTTAAAAATTCCATTCTCTCAGGGTTACTCCAAAATCTTAACAGATTGTTCCAGAAGGATAACAAAGCTCTTTGAGAGGGATTTTGGAGGTCTTACCAGAGGATTTTGGGCCTGCAATTGGTATGGTTGGAACACTTAGGATGTCTGCTACAAAATGGAGTCATTAAGCACTACAAACCCCTTGACAATGGTGGCGATGAATGAAATGGAGCAGCATAAATTATTTAGACCTCTTCAGTGACGAAAATTATTTTATGAGAACTGGTTCAAAAAAGTAAAAAAAATTGACCTATGACTTTATGGAAAAAAACTGAAAGATTCATTTGATCACTAACATACCTGAGCTAACATTGGCTTCAATTGGGGATGGAAGTGTTGGGAAAAATACTGAGAGTGGGGGGGGTGAATCAGTATTTAGATCTGACTGAAAAATTATGTATTCAACTCTTTACATAGATTATTGCTTTATTCATTCATCAGAAGGTTAGTAAGAAGTAAGCATGTACAGTATTAACAAAATAAACCATCACACATAAGCAACGCACATGAACACCAATATTTAAGGTGGAAACCTAATTTGGGAGAAAACCACCGCTGCTGTCGTTTTTGTCTTCAATGTTTATTATTAAGAAAACTTCTTACAATTTTTGTGCTGGCACAGACTTATACCAGCACGCAGGAACCCACCTGCAGAAAGCTACAACCTTCTCTCCTTCTCCAGTCACTACTGGAAGGGAGCTCCTGATCTTGACACCATCTTGTACTGGCAGAAAACTTCCACTTTCATGCAAAAGACTTCAACCTTCAGATCCACCAAATTTCATCAATTTCTTCATCAGACTAACGTCAGGTCTTCATTATTTCTTTGCAGATCTTCCTAGGAATTCATCATTTCTAGATCTAGAGATCTTGATCCTTCGTCAACTTCATAGGTGCATCATAGATTCAGCTTTTTCAGAAAACAGAGTTCAATCACGCAGATATCTCTAAAAGATATTTATTCATTAACAACCCCTCCGCCTACACACCCTGTATTATGATCCTCTTCTCCTTATATAGTTTAGCCTTTATCAATACCATGAGTCAAAACCACTCAACCGCTAATGGTATTCTTTATTTTATTGGAATTTTATTTATCAAATTTGTGGAATTTGATAAATAAACATTATTCACAACCTTTGGAAATTAAATATATAATAGAACTTTATATTAATAACCAGCGCTTTTATCAAATGGATTTTAAATAGACCTTTTGGTTCCGGCCCCACATACATAATCGATGGCCCAATCAATATAATTTAAAAACTGGGGCCCATTGCTAACGATCGTTTCCATCCAACAGCGGAGAGCACATCGCTCGGCTTCAGATGATCTGACAGATATTGTTTGTTGATGAGGCACGGATGATAACGCGTGATGGTGCACCGTACCTTGGGTAACCTTCGCGCATCTATAGCAAATGAACACCATCCGATGGCCCCTTCCCAGATCAACGACATTCAATAATATCACTCGGCTTCTTTGGTCGAACATTAACGTGCGATGGCACGCTTTGATAGTGGTTTTCGTGGGTCCACCTTTGCTACGTGTCAACGTTTCTATGGAATCGCTCCCCAACTAGGAAATACCGCCTATCACCGAAGGGTGGTGCGATGAAACCCGAAAACCGCCTTCACTATTCACTCGGTCACGGTTCTACTCTTCCACGCAGGGTTCCGACGCGCTTCCTTTTGTTACGTTCCACCTCTTTCTTTCCAGGTTCCGTTCATGATTCCAGAGGGTTAGTCCGTGTTCCACCGAGAGTTAAATGCCAAATGCTCTGTTTTAGTTCTTCCGTGTTATAACTGATTTTCCCTCGCTCCTCGTTCCTTTCTCTATGAAAGCCAGACAGCTCCTTACTAATAGCGTAGACCCTTCCATGTAGAGCTTAAAACCATATCTTTGTTCATATCATATATCCATTGTCTACCAGTTTGGATATACTGTTGACCGTATTAACATCGATTCCTCGAATAACATACAGAGCACCATTAATTATCACGGATTCCATCAGGATGCATACATATGTTCACACATGAATTACCGTTTACTAGAACATTCACTTATTATTTTTCTATTCGATGGCCTTTTTCTCCTACTCTGTCTCTGGAAAATTCTGCTTCAATTATGCACTCTTCTTCTGTTGCTACTTTTCTTTTCTCTTTTCATAGTTACTATTTCTAATGCTCCTTCTTTGCAAATTCCTTTTCCATCAATGACAACATTTCCAATAGGAAGCTCCTTCGGGAGGTGTCAAGAACATCGTAGATCAGGTAGCCTTACCATTGGGCAATGGAGTCAAACTGTACTTTGAAAAAATTTGACAAACTCAAAATGATGAACTACTTCTAGAAATGACTTTGACTAGAAAAAACTAACTTGACTCTGGCAGAATTTACTTATGGCAGCAAACCATCAGGATCTTAGGGCCTTCTCCTCAGGCTTCAAATCCTTATGATAACCACCCACCTACTGACATGTACATACAATCATGCAATATGATCCCTCCAGTGTAACCAATCTAGCAAATGGCTACTTACTTGAATCCTTCTCACACTTTCCTCGAGTAGGCAAAAAGAACAAAAGATATGCAACTCAAAATTCCATTCAAAAAGAACCCCATGATCCAAAAATATTGTGAAAAGAACTTTTCTTGATGGTTGTAAATGACTGGCCAGAGGATCTTCAAAATCATGAAATATAAGCTCATTTAGAAGACCAAAAGAAAAAGAAACATCTTCTTCATTTACAACTGCAATATGTCCATGTTTCATACCTTGATTTTTAGCATCATTATCAGGATAGGACTTTGAATTTTCCTGAAAATATTCAATAGGAACAATCATATCATTATGCACAAATAAAAGTTTTTGATCATTTATTTTTTCAACAAGACATTTTGGGACAACAACTTGTGTATCAAAAAGTTGCTTGCCATTATTTGCAATGAGATCCTCATAATAGCCTTCAAGTGTACTTAAGGGATAAACCTCCTCCTCATGATTTAAAAAAACAAAAAAAATCATGATTGACATAAACTTCTCCTTTCCCCTGCCTGTTTTCATATTGATCAGGAAGTTTCTCACATACTTGAGAATTATCATTGATTTCTTGGGTATTATCCTCTTGAAATAAGGTTTCAGAAAATTAACAAAGTAAAGAGCTTTGTAACTGAGAATCCTCATGTTCTTCTCTATCACCCAAATATTGACAAGGTTGTTGAATGCTATATTTTATCTCATGAGAAGGAACGTGGATTTCTACTTCAAGTTGCTAATTAATTTCATGGGGTGTGACTTGACTGTCAAAGTGTTGATCCAGTTCATCCTCAAGCAAAGAATTCACATATGCTTGTTGGAAACCTTCTTTCTCATCATGACAACTAACCTGAGAAGAGAACTCATAAAGTGCCTCTAAAATCTCTTCATCATCCATACATTATAAATCATCAAGACTTTTAAGATATTGAATAAAATCCTCACAAAAATCACAACAGTCTTGAAACAGTGGTAATGAAAGGTAATATTTCCCATAATGTTCAAGAAATATTCTATGGAAATATTTAAGATAGAAAAAGCTTCCTGATTTTAACCCTTCATAAAATGAAATTTCTTTCCCTTCCAGGGTAGCCATAAAAATTTTCATCAAAAAATCCTCATCAAACCTAATCCCAAGCTTATGTATACGCCAATGAAATTTTATTAAATGCATAATAACCTCATCCTCATTTCCATCTATGAATTTAGGTAGATAAGTTTTCCAATCTATGCAAGGAATTCGATTTGGAAAACCAAGAATGTGAGCATGATGAATAGGGGCATACCTTCTAACAGTTGAATCCATCTTGAAATCATTGAAGTCGCCAAGAAGTTTTTGAAGCTACTGATTTTTGAACATTGGAGTCGCCATGAAAACTCTGAACTTTTGGATTCTTTGAAAGTGGAGTCGCTAGGTGAAAGATGCATAGCATTCTTGTGCCTAACCATTATTTCACCATTAACAATCAGAGCTAATATTTGTCATTATTCCCCGAGAAATAGTTAACCTTCACTCCCTAGAAATGGCGCCAAGAACGTTATCACTCTCCCCAAATTCCAAAGGCTGACAGTAGGATTGGAGAAAGGTAACCACAGACCAAACTTTAGGTCAGGTAGCTAGCCCTACCCAAACTAGAGAAGGCTCTCTCTTTGTCACTTTAAGCATTCAAATGAATGGTTTACTATCTAATTATTTTAGGCTAGGTATGTAAGCTTAATAAGTAGAATATTTGTATGCTTTGAATGTAGGATAGAAAAGTTAGTGAATGGACTGTATATAAGGTTTTAGGTCTGAAATTCAAGGTGAACCTGCAAAGAATATATGAAGAAATATATTTAGTTTTAAATCATATTAATCAATAATTTAGTATAGGATGAAAATGGAGGAGAGTTTGAATGAGCACTGAGGTGAATTCATTCAGTCTAGAAGAAAATAAATGTAATATGGTGAATCTTGTCTAAAAAAGAGCATGCATAAACATGAATTCTTCTCTCAAACTTACAAGATAAACATATATGAAGAATAATACATGGTATTAAGAATAAAATTATAAACATTCATGAGAAACATAAATGCTCCAAAGCATACCATAAGTATCTCAACAAAATTCCTACAAATTTGTCTTTGATTTCATTCCACAAGCTTATTACAAGAGCTCCACTGCAATATGAGACTATCCAACCCAACACAAGACTAAATAGAGTCTAATTATAGAAACAATATACTACAACACCTCATCAGTTTGAAATCCCATCCAAAATGAATCATAAATGCAAAATATGAGTCATTTCGTAATTTCTAGGGAGGTTAGAAACCATCCCCTGAATTTTAGCTATAAACTAGGAGTGTTTCTCCCTTATATTAATTAGAAATTCCTTCATGATAGGAAGACAAAAAAGCATAATAACTTTAATGAAAACTCATAGAACAACATTTCCTAGAATTTTCGACCATTTCTGAGCTTGACAAATGTCTTGAGGAATCCAATGTTGATTTTTGACAATTATGACTGAAGATTAAAAAAAAAAAATTGCAGAATCATGACATAACTTTGGAGGCACTTTTGAGTCACTTTTAAGAGTCCAAATCCACTTATTAAATAATTTTCAACTAGAAATGTGTGTCTAGTTTCTAGAACATCTTGAATTTCTCAAAATGAACCACGGGAAGGCCTTCAAAAATCCATTCTCCCAGGGTTACTCTGAAAGCTTAACAAAGTGTTCCATAAGCATAACAAATCCTTTTGAGAGGGATTTTTGAGGTATTCCCAAAGGCGTTTGGGGCTTCAAGTGGTATGGTTGGAAGGAATATAATGTATGCTACAAAATGAAGTCATTAATCACTACAAACCCCTATTCCAAACCCCTGAAAATTTGATTTGAAGACTACTTGTCCGGAATTACAGAAAATGACCTGGAGAAAGTGTATTGTTGGAATTTATCACAAACCATAACACCTATGAATAAACTGAAGGAGGTTTTTGTTATTTGGCCTATTATTGACAAAAACCTCTTTCATGTTTTTAAAATTCATCTCTATTACTTCATAACCTTATTTTGAATCCAAACTCTCCCTGTGTACAATGTAAACCTTGACAAATTACCACGAAGCTCTAAAAATGATGCCATGGGTCTGATTTGGCTCAAACCTTGAATGGTGACCTCCCTTATAGCTCTTCTTGTCACTTTCCATGGTTTTTTTCACTAGAATGATGAAAAACCTAAGGTGTTAATGAAATGAGTGAATGAATGGAAATCTGGAAAACTGAGTGTAGGAAGGTGTGAGTTTGGTGGATGAAATGAAGGGCCTGGAAGCTGAGAAAAAATATAAAAAAAAATTAGTAGGTTGTTTTTTGTGTTAGCTTAAATTTGTAGGTGGATTGAGCAATAATTAGTGTGAGGAAGGTGTCAAAATTCCTAAAACACAGGAAATTCCCAGTTTTGATTGTGAGAATAGATTGTGCAATAGTAGGGTAAGTTAGTAAGATGAAATGGGGGTCATGGGGTTAAGTAAAAATTTTGATAAAAAATCAGTGGATAGGGTAGCGTCGTAACTCCACAATGAAAGTGTAATGAAGAGAAATGGGTAAGTTTAGGATGGTCAAAACCTCAAAACACAAGAAATTCCCAATTTTGACTGTGGGAAAACTTGTGAAAAAAATTTTTAAGTTAAGAAGGTGAAACAAGGGTTATCAAGCTAAGTAAAAATTATGAGAAAAATTCAGTGAGTATGGCACATTAGCTCCACAATGCAAGTGGAATGAAGGAAAATGGATGGTTGTAGGGTAGTCATAACCCTAAAACAAAGTCATCCCTTGTTTTGACTATTTTCACTGTGTTGAAAAGCTAGAATGAGGGTTTGATTGTATAAAAAAAATTATGGATGGTAGTGTAGGTGATAGGAATGTGTTGGTGAAGCATAGGATGTATGGTTTATGGTTTATATGGTGGAGTTAGGTTTTAGGTCAAATATGGTAGATAGGGTTTGTCAAAATAATTTTTTTTAATCTAAGGACAGTGAAAAGCATGGAGACAATCATAAAATGAGCATGAAATGCTTTTAAATCCTCAATCATTAAACCAAACACTAGCATGACAGGAGGCTTACCTTGTATAGAGGCCACACCAAATAAAGGGAGCAGAAGCTTGAATTTTTTGGAGGTTTTCCAAAGCCAAAAACCACAAACTGCTTCTTTTCTAGAAGTGTAACAACAGTGGTAAAAGTGTAACACTAAGGCACATAAGAGTAACAAAGAGGCACAAAAGCATCACAAATTCACCCAGAAGTGTAACAACTAAGCCAAAAGCGTAACACAAGTGGTTTTTGAGGGATTTCAAGTGTTTTAAATGGGATTTGAATGTTATACTTTGGATTTTAGGGAGTATGGAGGGCAAATGAAGAGGAGAGTTTCTCTCTCATTCATGGAAAGGATAATAAAGAGTAAAAAGAGGGTTGTTTTTCCTTTATAAACTTTGAAATACTCCTTACCTTTTGACATTTGCAAATGACTTTTTTACCTTTTGTGCACTTTGACAATAGCATGTTGCCCCTTCAAATGAGATAAGAAGGAAGATTGACCTCCTTCATTATTTTTTACTCTTAAAGTGACTTTTTTGGAATTTTAATGAGACATGAAGACACTGTTTGCCTTTTTATGAGAAAACACTTCTCCCTTCAAATAAGACACCAAGACTAATTTTCCTAAAACCTTTGAACTTTCACACCTCTGAACTTTCACATTTGGAAATGGCTCTTTTAAAAGAAGATAAAGTATCTTTGAGATTGGAAATGACTCCCTTTGCATTTGACTGGAACAATAGGTCCGATTGACCTCTTTTGAAGCTCCGATTGTCAAGATGAATTTTTTGATCCTTGAATGAGGCAGTGAGACATAATTCTTCTTTTCAATGAGACAATGAGACAGGAATGGATCACTTTGACATTTTTGAAACTTGAAACCTATGAAACAAGATAGGTGGTCTTTATTTCATTTCATAAACGAGCTAGCTCCTTCATTAGGGTTTTATGAGTGGAATTAAGGGTTGTTCCCTTATTTTAAATGAAAATTTGAATATTTTTCAAAGGTAGAAATGAACCTAGAAAGTGACCTAACCCTAGACCTCTTCAGTGATGATGATGGATATGATGACCTTGAAATTGATGATGAAGATGACCTTGAAAATGGTGGTGATGAATTAAATGAAGGAGAAACATACATGATTTATACCTTTTTAGTGACCAAAATCATTTTTTGAGAACTGGTTCGAAAAAGTAAAAAAATCGACCTATGAATTTATGGAAAACAACTGAAAGATTCATTTGATCACTAACATACCTGATCTAACACACCCTATACAAAATGACAAATTAAGCATGTTCCTAAGCTTATATACATGGCCTCATCCTTGCCTTTTCAATCTAACCTTTGAAACCTGACCTAAACCCTAGACCTAGTTCCCTAACTGTCATTTCTATCCAAAAAAAACTCAAAACAAGAAAAACCCCAATTTATTGAACTTTAATACCTAGCCTAAGATAATTACATATCCAGTAATCTCATTGGATGCAAAATTTACATTGAGAGAGCCCTCTCTGGTTTTAGTAGGTCTAGTTACCTTCCTTCAGTTCCATTTTACGCCTTGGGAAATGGGGGGAGTGATAACAGGTACTACTGGAATCAATCAACATTATTACATTTTTATTATATCCTTCTATCTTGAGAGTTTGATGATGGTAATTCTTGCCAATGCATTACAATATATGGTCAAATTGTTTTCTTATTTTTCAACTCCCAGAGTTGATTCCTAGTGTATATCTTCTTCTTTTGATGTTTATTATTCCTTTTATTCCTCCTCTTCACAATATATGTAATATAATTTATTCTCAACACACTTATGACCTTTAGTGTACTTTCTATAACAATCGCAACAAATCCCTTTTTCTCTTTTTTCCTCTACTTGTTATGGTGTCAACCTTGTAGGTTTTGGGAGGCTAGGAGAGGCAACACTTCCATATTTATCGTTGTGTGTGGTACACTTACTTGTTTCCACAATTTTTCTTTCAACATTTCTTGCTACCCTAGATGGATTCTCCAATGACTTAGGTTCCCAAAGGCGAACCTCATGTTCGATGTTATCCTTTAAATTCCTTATGAAGACACCAATAAAATGCTCCTCTATAATATTAGCTACCTTGATATTCACTCTTTGGAAGTTCTCAATGTGCTATACAACTCAACCCATTTGTTTGAGATTTATCAATTGGCTAAATATGGTATTGTTCTTTGTATCCTCATAATGTGTTATCAATTCCTCTATAAAAATTATCCAAATGACAAGTTATTTACGAGAAAAAAACCATCGATACCACAAAAATTGATTGGGTTATAAATATAAATTCTCAATGTATGCCTTTTGTGTGTGTAGCACATCATGTAGATCAAAGAACTGCTCTATTTTTAGTATTTATGTTATCGGATCATTTCCATCAAAATTCCTCATATCAATCTTTCGAATGTGATTGGTCTTCAACCCAAATTTGAGTCTTTAAGATCATGATTCACATTCCTTTTGTTCTCATCATGAATTTCATAAAATACCCTATCACCACTAGGAATAATTTCTTGTAGCAACTTTGTCAAACCTTCCATTTTTTATTTTGAGCCATCCTTCAAACCTTCCATGTCCCTTTTTATTTTTTTCTTCTAAACCATCCATCTTAACATTCATCACTTCCAATTCATTTTTGGTTTCTCTTTGTGAGAGAAACAATTGTTGCACTTATTCTCACAATTTTGATATATCATGTTGCATTTCCTCTTCTTCATTCATCATAGTAGTTATTTCTAAGGACTTAATGGGTGTATATTTTTTTTCTTTGGTAGGTGTTATTACTCCGCCAGATCTCTAAGTCTGATGAAGAAATCCCAACAGAGGTAACCACAGACCAATATTTTAGCTTGGTAACTAGCCCTACCAAGTCGAAAAGGGCTCTCTCCACAAATCACAGCCAAGAGGGCTAGATGAATTAGGGTTTTAGGCTAGGTATGAGTGTAGGGGTTTATTTATTTGATTTGGGTTGTTGGATGAGGATTAGGTCAAAGAGGTTAGGTCAGGGAAATTAATATTAGGGTTGCAGAGATTCAATGGGGAAATGTAGGTAGAAAACCCAACACTTTAGGGTCTCTTGAGTGGGATGGATCATACAGGTGAGAAGCTAGAAATAGCAAGGCTAAGCATGAATTATTTCTAAACTAAAGAAGATGGACAAACTATGAAGGTTTTCCCAAAACAAAGCATGAGATATATTTTTTTTATCAACTCAAAAACCAGCATATCATAGAAATGAAATGGATCATGAAACAAAACATTCATACATAATGAGACATAAGAAGAAAAATGTTAAATTCTCATACCACATATATCCCAAATAAATAGCTACAACCTTTTCATTAATTTCTTGCCAAAATGATTACACTAGAGTCTTTGATCGATGCATCAACATCTAACCTGTGAAATGAGTCAAAAAGTACATGATATAGACCTCAAACAACCTCTCCCAACCTCAGGGATCAAATTCCCAAGTTGAGGAGGTGTTCCACCAAAACCTGAGCTGAATACCTAGAGTGTAGGGAGGTCAAACTGACTCATCCCTCACTTTTTGCAAACTGATTCATTACATGTCATCAAAACTTTTCACCTAATGTATTTACCCTAGTTAAGTGTAAAACCACCATAATTACATTTACTTCCATCAATTACATAATTAAAAACATGATTTCTCAAGGTGAAAATCAAAATTGTAGAGAAAACTCAGAAAAATTATACATTGGTCAGGATTGCAGTGCCAGTGTCAAGTGTGCAGTGGCAGTGTCAAGTGTGTAGCACCAGTGTCAGGAGTGCCCTCCATATTGCAGCTAAGTTTTGGATGGGTTGCAAGTTTCCAAAATGAGCTCAGGATAGCTCATTGGAAATCTTATCCAGTATAATTTCCATATTTATTCTTGGTTTGCAGAGTTGAATTGATTTAAACTCTCAAAAATTTATTCTCCCAAGACTTCTCAAGAGTGCAGCGCCAAGGTGAAATAGGAGGTAGACCTACAATTTTCTGAGTGTTTTCTTACTTTTTCACCTACCAGTTTGACCAAGAAATACTAGAAAAGTGGCTGACCTGCATGTTTTCTCTGCTCTGAATCCAACAATGGTCTCCTTTTGACCAAAATATGCCTCAAACAGAAGCGCAGCACCTAGGTCACTGCGCTCCCGATAGTTCAATTGTCACATGACTATCCAGGAATGCACAAAAACTTCAAAAAATTGCAAAAGTGTATCAAATCTTGCCAAAATTTGTTGAATGGTGGTTGATGATGAGGGTTAGGCATGGAGTGAGGCTTATTTAAGTTTTGACCTTGCAATTTTGTTTCTCTTGGCATAGTACTTTGCCATCCTTCTCTTAATATCATTGTCTTTCTTGGCCTTTTTCAACAGCTTCTCAAGGTGGTCATTTATTGTCTGAAGCCAACCTTTTTATTCTCATTGATCACAATTTCAAATTTCTCATTAAGAGTAACCTCATCTGCTAGTTCTCTTTCTTCCTGCCTTTCTATTTCTAAGGCTCTTTTCAAACCTCTAGTCCTTGGCCTTCTTCTTGGCACTTGTTCTTCTTCTTCATCTAGCACACCATATTTTTCTAGTGTCTCCTCAAGCAATACTTTAGATTTTTCTGCCCCTCTTTGAGCTTTGATGAATTTCACTTCATCAATGAAGTGTTTGGTCTTTAGCTTCTGGTTCTCCTGCTCAAGAAAGGTATTGACAAATTTAGATCTATCGATATTAGTTTGTAGCTCTCTAATCTTGGCTTATTTTTCCTCGATGACTATGCTAGTGATATCATAATCATCTTGCCGATACAAATCAACAAGGTCAAACTCCATTTCTGTCTCATGAAGATTTCCCTCATGCCTAATCTCTTCTTGAATATTTGCCTCTATCATATTTTTCTTTCCTTTGTCTACATGTTTTGTCGATGAAGAAGGAAAGGCCCCTTCCACAATATGTGGAGAAAACACTTTCCTATGACCTCTCCAATATGTTTTTTCCAATGTCTCTATCTCAGCCACTTTGGTCTTTTGAAGCTCACTGATCTTATCCATGCTAGATGACACAATATGAGTGTGAAATGGTGATGATGGTGTTGAAATGGGTGAACTATTTTGAGCTGATGAAGAAGTAGATATTGTGGGCTGAGATGGAGGAATGGATGTGGAAGGATGAGATGGTGGAGGTGCAGCTTGAGCATGTTGAATTGGTGGAACAATAAAGATTCCATTAGCTATGAAAGTGTCCCATGAGATGTTCAATTGATTAAGGTGATGGAGGACAATAATATTGATGAGAGAGTGGTGAAAAATAATTTTCATATGGTGACCATAATATCTCTTTTGAACAATGTATGCCATTTTTTCAATGATCCTGAAGAGATAATAAGGTATGTTGGTCATTTTGACCCTTGTGAAGTGCATTAATAACCTGATATGGTAGGTGTAGAGTCTAGAGAACCTTACTTCATAAAAAAATTACTTCATGATGGTTTTAATCATGGGGGCATACCTATCCAGGAGGTAAGAGAAAGGAAAGACCCTCTTTCCTTCATTCTTGTACATTAGCTTGATGAATGGCTCATAGTAATGATTCTCCAAGTATTTTTCCTTGTGCCACTTTTCACCAACATTTGGAATTCCAGTGGCATCTACTATGATGGTTGTGGATACTATGAAAGTGACACCAACAAGGGTTACCTGGTTGTCATGAAGATTAGAGATGAAAAGCCTACTCAAAACAGGGTGATGTTGGACCCTTTGTATTTTTTCACAAAAGTCAAAGCATCCTACATGCTTGAAAAATGTCACAACCATGGGAGAGGCCATGAGTTCTTTGGTGTTTGAAGGTTCAAGTCTGAGGATCCTCCATCCTTTGTGTGGCCTCCTCTCTTCCCTTTCTTCTTCCTCACTGAATTCTTTGTTTTCTTCTTCCATAGTGTCTTGGCTATAAACCCTAGGGAGATGAATTGAGAAAAATGTACGTTTAGGGAGTGGGAATGGGATGGAAATAATTATGGAGATGGGGGAAGGGATTATTAAATTGAGGGAGGTGACAAGGAGTAGAAATGTTGTTGGATTTGGCAATAGGAATTTTATTACAGTTATGGGGAATTGGGAGCATAGGAAATTATAATACCTAGGACTTGGGATTTAGGGGATAAAGGGATATAGTGAAATAGGGTTTGGGAAATGTTAATTGTAATGTGGGAAGGGTAGTGGAAGTCTTAGGAAGTGTAATTTAAAATTAGGAATGGAACTATGGTTTATAACAAAGAAGACACCGCCCGCCAGGGTTTGGTCTTGTGGCTAGCGGATGCTTGCTAAGGCGTTCGTGCCGCTGTGCAGGTCACGAGTTCGAGTCTCGGAATACCTGAGGGTCGTCATGGCAGGTGTAGTGGTTCCTCCTAGGATTATAGTAGTAGCCAGCAGGATTCGACCTCATGTCACGCGAGTACTATACCGATGTTGTTGCCGAATCTCCTAGTACAAAAATAAAAACAAAGAAGACATAAAATTTGTATAGAACATTCAAACATCATGAAAAATTGATTTAAGGAATGCTAGAGATATCAATTTAGGTGTTACTTACTTTCTGGTGGGAGAAGGAAACCAATGCTGAAGGTTTAGAGCGATGGCACTTCGTTTTGGAGCTTGTTGAGAAAATGAGGCAGGCGTGCAGCGCTTATGGGAGGAGCACATCGTCTCCTCTACGAGGAGCGTAGCGCCTGACGTCTATGCACATTGTGACCAGTCCAGGAGTGTAGCGCTACCACTTTTCTTCCAATTTCACTCTTTGAGTTTGAAAATCATGCCGTGGAGATAAATTTTCAATGTTGTAGGGGACAAATGAGGATGGATTTGATGTCTTGAGGGCTTTTGTACTTGGTTAATTGTGATTTTTATGCTTTTGGAACCCACTTTTCTATGTTCAAATTCACTTTTAAACTTCAAAATTAAACCTTTGCACTTTGATCCTCTGACAATTGATCATTTTGATGGACTAGGAACTCTTTGCACTTTGATATTTGCTTTGCTGGCATGTGGAACTCTGAGTTGGAAGCTTGGGAACCTTGTACTTATTACATATTAAATGACATAAAATTACAAAATAAAAATAAAAGTTACATATTTTTGGAATAAAAATTACATTTTAGGATAAATATCACAACTTTGGAATCAGAATTGCATCTTTGCAAATCATATTTACATGGTAAAGAGATGTTGTTTTGTTCACTCTCTTACTTTGCTCGCTTTATGAAATGGAAACGGTGTCTTTTTTGGACCTTGAAAAACCCTAGAAACCTAATGAGACCTTGACTGAATGAAATTCATGGTGACATGACTGAACAAGTGGTATAATCTCATGACTAATGTAAATTCAGAAAAGTATGAAAATGAGCCAGCAAGTAATCAAATTTGAGGAAGAGTGATGTTTTTTGGACTGGGGCTACCATCAGTGACTAATCTTTTGCATGACCTAGTGTTGGGAAAAATACTGAGAGGGGGGGGTGAACAGTATTTATAGTCGATCAAAAACTTTTTACTTTTATTTATCTTAAAACCCATACGGCCATTTTTTTTACCGAGTTTCTTCAACTAGCGTATACACGCGGATATCCTTCATAAAACTCGCGTATACACAGAGATCTAATTATGCCATTAGTTCTTCACTTATATCATTCCATCATTCATTCATTACATGTTCTATAAACAGTAAACATGTGCAGTAAGAACAGAATAAACCATCACACAAAGCATCACACATGAACACCAGGATTTTTAGGTGGAAACCCAAGTCGGGAGAAAACCACCGCTGCCGTCGTCTCAGCCTTCAATATTTATTATAAAGAAAAATTCTTACAACCATGTACTGGTGCAGACTCATACCAGCACACAGACACCCACCTGCAGAAAGCTACAACCTTCTCTCGTTTACCAGCCTCTCCTGGAAGGGAGCTACAACCCCCTGCTCTCGTTTACCAGTTACCACTGGAAGGGAGCTACTACCCCCTCACTCTCGTTACCAAATTTTCCTAGCGGGGAGCTACTACCGTCTTCATTTACTGGGCTCACTACCGGGAAGGGAGCTACAACCCCCTCACTGAAGGCTTCGACCCTCAGCACCATCATGGACCACGTTTCATCAATTTTCATACTGGATCCAACATCTTCCATACAACACAACTTGTAGGCCTCTTTTCATCATATTTTCATACTGGACCCACTTCGCACATTTAAGCTCAACATACATCAAACTGAAACTTATAACCCCATCATTTCATTCATTGAATCATCAACCAATCAACCAACAACTTGATCTTTAATCAACATAATCAGCAGCATAATCAACATTCAAACAATCTAGATATGTATGAATACATCATTGATAGATAGCAGTAAAACAGCAAAACAGATTAGACATTTCATTCCACTTACTTCAGCAAACCCTAGATTCCATACGCGCTACTTTACTTAACCTGCGTATATATGCGCTTTCACAGAGACAAACCAGCGTATACTTCAATGCATTTTGTTCTTCAGAAACCCTAACTTCCATACGTGCTTTTCTTTAAGCGGACCTGCGTATACACGTGCTTTTCATGAAACGAACATGCGTATAGATCAGAAACTTTCCAAGACTGTGCATCTCTTCAGATCAGATAAACAACTCAGATTTCATCCTTTACTTCAGCAAAGATTCACCAGATCACAGATCTAAACATTCATAAAATACATAGTCATTTCAGATCTATAGATCCCTCTTCATTATTTTCTTCATAGGTGCATTATTAATTCAGATCAATCAATGAACTGTTTCCCATTCCATGCAAATATACTTCAGAGTGAAGTATTCATTCAAGCCCATACCTATGCACACTTTGCACTATGATCTTCTTTTCCTTATATAGATTTAGCCTTTGTCAATACCATGAGTCAAAACCACTCAACTTCCGATGGTATTTTAATTAATCAGCAACCCTCCAGTCACTAATACTATGTGCCAAAACCATGGTCATGTCCTCAGTTTATAAATTTGTAGCAATAAACAGTATACTTACCAGTCATTTTCTCAATGCATACCTACTTCTCGCCTTTACAAACCCGCGTATGCTTTGTGACATACCATTTTTATCATTGCTCTGGACCTTACAGGAATTCCTTTCTCCATTACATCTGAACTGCTCTGTAGATACATAAGATTTACATCATTAACAAATAGGACAAGTCAGTTTCCATCAAGGACAACTTCATCTAGTAGGTTTCCATCAACTTTATCAAGTAGGTTGCCATCAAGGACAACACTCTGCATCATATTGCCAACAATCTCCCCCTTTGGACTTGATGGAAACCATGATGGTGTTTGATCACCACAACAGATAGATACATTGATTATAACCATTATTCAAACACCATGATACTCTCCCCCTTTGACATCAAGGGCAAAGGGCGTATCAAAACCAAAACAAGGTTTTTCTTCTCTTGTAGAAAGAAGAGCTTTGTAGATCTGATGTGCACTGAAGTTACCATGCTCCCCCTGAGTTCATGCTGAATCTTCAAACATATTTTTCAATGAAGTACATGACTTTATGACCTTTCCTATCACCAAGGACTCATACTTACATCAATGATCCAACCAAGTGGATTTACATATGTGACTCAAGTACCCAACCAAGTGGGTTTACACATTTTGACTCAAGTACCCAACCAAGTGGGTTTACAAATTTGAAGAAGTCCTTACATGACTGAATATAACAATTTACATCATAGGTCTCAACATAACCTTTTCATCAAATTAAAAATATGAATTTTTATAACCAATACCAAAAATACCTCAAGAGAGAGATCATATTTCAGAACCATCATAATTCCAACAATACATTACTCTCAGCAAGGCAAATGCTCCCCCTGAAACTGTGCTCCTATCCTTGAGCTAACTCACTTTTTTTCTTATCAGAAAAACATACGCTTCTGTCTCCAACGAAACTCGCGTGTATACGTGGCTTTAGTTCATGAAACCCGCGTATAGAAAGTGAAATACAGAAAAATTTCACAACTCCATCTCCCCATGAACTTATACCACTTGTACCTGTCTTCTTCACATCAGATGCACTGTTAGAAATAAACATAACCAGAATTTTCAAACCAACCATGGGAATCACCATATATTGCTCCCCCCGTGATGATACATTACTAATTGCTATAATGTATCTCACATCACACTTGTAGTCATTATGATAAGTAAAATTTAGAAACAGATGACTGCAGTAGGGTCAATATTCCCTACATTTTTGACCGGTCCTCCTTCTTTTTCCAACTTTGCTTGAAATTTCTTATTGTGTGCTGGAAATTATCCAATTTCTCAGATCTATTCATCCTGCATTCTTTTTCTACATGTCCATACTTGTTACAAGCATAACATCTTGTGTGACCAGAAAAGTAAGCATAGGGATCATAATGTGTTTTTCTATTCTTTCTTCTATTGCAATCAGCTGCTTTATGACCAAACTTACTGCATGAAAAATAATATCCCATAAAGAAACCTGAGTACCTTTCTGTGTTGAATCTGTTTGTTTGTGACTGAAACAATCTGCTTCTACAATTGGCTGCAACATGCCCATAATTATGAAATTTAAAACATTCAACATTATTGATCAAAGGAGAGAATCGATTGATGCTTCTATAGTTAGGAGGGAATGATTTCTTTTCAGAGTTCATGATTGTCGGTTGACCTTTTGTTTCTTTCAACACTTCAGGTTTTGCATTGATATCCTTTGAATCTTTAGCACTTTCTTGTGAACTAGATTCTCCTTTAACAGTTTCATGAAAACCAAGACCAAATTTAACAGAAGGAGACCTTTGATTACTAAGAATAATGTATAGAATCTTAGTACTATCTTGAAACCTCAAGAGTTTATCTTTTTCTTCTAATTTACCTTTCAAAATATTTACCTCAACCTCCAATCTTTGGAATTGCTTCTTCATACTTTCTTCAACCCTTCTTCCTTCTTCTACTTGATCATTCAATTTTAAAATCTCTTCTTTCAACCCATTTTATTGTTCTTCAAAAGTTTGTAAAAGTTCTTAATTCTTCTTATTTGATTTTTCCAAATCTGTTTTGAGAGAGATGATTTATGCTTTAAGTCCTTCACTGTGATTGGTTGCATAATCATACAACCTTTGATACTTGTTTATCTGTTCATTCATTCTAGAGATCACATCTTTGTAGATAGATTCCTTCCTTTTAACTTGATCTTCATCATTGATCTTGAGATTTTCTTCTAGACCCATACTGTTACTTTCACTATCTTCACCATTGCATGCAAAAGAAAGTGAATCACAAGAACAACAATCAATACCTGTTTCATCTTCTTCATTTTCTGCTGCACATGTTTTCTGAGGTATCTCCTTTCTTTGAGTAGCCTTATTCTTTTGCTTCCTTGCCGTGAGCACTTGTAGATCTTGGTCAGAATCTTCTTCATCCTCATTTGACATTTCATCATTATCTTCATTTGTATAATAACTCTTTCCCTTTTCAATTTGTTTCCCTTTATCATGATTTTCTTCATAAGGACATTTAGCAGCATAATGACCAACTCTTCCACAAGAAAAACACTTGAAGGGAAGCTTGCCTCTGAATCTTCCAGTACCTGGTTGAAGTCTTCTCACAAAATTTGCTTCTTCTTCTTCTGATATATAACTTGATTCCTTGACAACTTCCTTTTCTTTTCCTTTTGCACATGCCTTAAAGGCAACCTCTCTGATTTGAGAGGGACCTTCTTTTCTCATTTCAAAAGCAGTTAGAATACCATGTAGTTGAACAATGGTAAGAGTTTGTAGATCTTTCCTTTCTTCAATAGCTGATACTTTTGACTCAAATTTTGAAGTCAAAGATCTTAAGACTTTTTCCACCAGAGTAGTATCGGTTATGGTTTCACCCAAATTTCTCATACAATTTACAATATCATCTAGACGTAAAAAGAAACTAGCAATACTCTCATCACTATGCATCCTTAAATTTTCATATTCAATTCTGAGAGTTTGGAGTTTTGCACTTTTTACCTTTGTATCTCCTTCATAGCTTAGAATGATTTTGTCCCATATTTCTTTTGTTGAATTTAGCTGCATCACTTTAGCAAATTCTGGTTCAGACATGCTTCCTAATAAAACATTGACTGCTTTGGCATTGATTTCATATTTCTTCCTTTGTGCTGCATCAGTAGGAATAATTGCCGGATACTGATAACCTTCTTCCACGATTGCCCATACTTCTGCACCAAGACTTTGCAAATATGCTTTTGTTCGTATCTTCCAGAATAATAGATTACTTCCATTGAATAGAGGTGGCTTTAGAGAAAATACTCCTTCATGACTTCCCATTGCGATGGATCTCCTTTAAGTGATCAAGCTTCTGCAGAAGGACCTGCTCTGATACCAATTGTTGGAAAAAATACTGAGAGGGGGGGTGAATCAGTATTTAGGGCTAACTGAAAACTTTTTACTTTTTCTTTCTCTAAAACCCATACGCTACTTTACTGAACCCAACTTGCGTATACACGTGGATATCCTTCATAAAACTTGCGTATTACCAGAGATCTTATTATGCAGATAATTCTTTACTTAGATCATTGTATCATTCATTCATTAGATGTTTAGTAAGCAGTAAAAATGTGTAGTAAGAACAGAATAAATCATCACCCATAAGCAACACACATGAACACCAGGATTTAAGGTGGAAACCCAATTCGGGAGAAAACCACCGCTGTTGTTGTCTCTGTCTTCAATATTTATTATAAAGAAAAATTCTTACAACCCCCTCACTGAAGGCTTCGACCCTCAGCGCCATCATGGACCACGTTTCATCAATTTTCATACTGGATTCAACAGCTTCCATACAACACAAAATTGTAGGCCTCTTTTCATCAGATTTCCAGACTGGACCCACTCCACACATTTAAGCTCAACATACATCAAACTGAAACTTATAACCCCATCATTTTATTCATTGAATCATCAACCAATCAACCAACAACTTGATCTTTAATCAACATAATCAGCAGCATAATCAACATTCAAATAATCCAGATCTATATGAATACATCATTGACAGATAGCAGTAAAACAACAAAATAGATCAGATATTTCATTCCACTTACTTCAGCAAACCCTAGATTCCATACGCGCATTTACTTCACTTAACCTGCGTATATTCGTACTTTCACAGAGACAAACATGTGTATACTTCAGTGCATTTTGTTCTTCAGAAACTCTAACTTCCATACGCGCTTTTCTTTAAGCGGACCTGCGTATACACGCGCTTTTCATGAAACGAACATGCGTATAGATTAGAAACTTTCCAGGATTGTGCAGCTCTTCAGATCAGATAAACAACTCAGATTTCATCCTTTACTTCAACAAAGATTCGCCAGATCACAGATCTAAAAATTCCATAAACAGATCTAGAAAATACATAGTCATTTCAAATCTAGAGATCCCTCTTCATCATTTTCTTCATAGGTGCATTATTAATTCAGATCAATCAATAAATTGTTACCCATTCCATGCAGATATACTTCAGAGTGAAGTATTCATTAAAACCCAGACCTATGCACACTCTTGCACTATTATCTTCTTCTCCTTATATAGATTTAGCCTTTGTCAATACCATGAGCCAAAACCACACAACTTCTGATGGTATTCTTGGACGGAATCAAATAAACCATGCAGCGCTCAATACTATGTGCCAAAACCATGGTCATGTACCCTGGTTTTATAAATTTAGAGCGCAAATAGGCATACGCTACTTGGCACGTACTTTTCCGCGTACATACGCTACTTCGCCTTTACAAACCCGCGTATTCTTTGTGACATACCATTTTCATCATTGCTCTGGCCCTTACAAGAAATCCTTTCTCCATTACATCTGAACTGCTCTGTAAATACATCAGATTTACATCATTAAAAAATAGGACAAGTCAGTTTGCGTCAAGGACAACTTCATCAAGTAGGTTGCCATCAACTTTATCAAGTAGGTTGCCATCAAGGACAACACTCTGCATCATATTGCCAACAATATCCCCCTTTGGACTTGATGGCAACCATGATGGTGTTTGATTACCACAACAGATAGATACATTGAATATAACCATTGTTCAAACACCATGATACTCTCCCCCTTTGACAGCAAGAGCAAAGGGCGGATCAAAACCAAAAACAAGGTTTTTCTTCTCTTGTAGAAAGAAGAGCTCTGTAGATCTGATGTGCACTGAAGTGACCATGCTCCCCCTGAGTTCACGTTGAATCTTCAAACATATTTTTCAATGAAGTACATGACTCTATGACCTTTCCTATCACCAAGGACTCATACTTACATCAATGATCCAACCAAGTGGATTTACATATGTGACTCAAGTACCCAACCAGGTGGGTTTACACATTTTGACTCAACTACCCAACCAAGTGGGTTTACAAATTTGAACAAGTCCTTACATGACTGAATATTAAAATTTACATCATAGGTCTCAACATAATATTTTCATCAAACTTTTATAACCAATACCAAAAGGACCTCAAGAGAGAGATCATATTTTAGAACCATCATAATGCCAACAATGCATTACTCTCAGCAAGGCTGATGCTCCCCCTGAACCTATGCTCCTGTCCTTGAGCCATCTCATTGTTTTTATTAACAGAAAAACATACGCTTCTGTCTCCAACGTAACTCGCGTGTATACGCGGCTTTAGTTCACGAAACCCACGTATGGAAAGTGAAATACTGAAAAAATTTCACAGGTCCATCTCCCCCTGAACTTATACTACTTGTACCTGTCTTCTTTACATCAGATGCACTGTTAGAAATAAACATAACCAGAATTACCAAACCAACCATGGGAATCACCATACATTTCTCCCCCTGTGATGATACATTACTGAATCCTATAATGTATCTCACATCACTCCTACAGTCATTATGAGAAGTAAGCTTTAGAAGCGGATGACTGCAGTCGGGTCAATATTCCCTACGTTTTTTGACCCTTCCTCCTTATTTTTCCAGCTTTTCTTGAAGTTTCTTATTGTGTGCTGAAATTTATCCAATTTCTCAGATCTATTCATCCTACATTATTTTTCTACATGTCCATACTTGTTACAAGAATAACATCTTGTGTGACCAGAAAATTAAGCATAGGGATCATAATGTGTTTTTCTATTCTTTCTTCTATTACAATCAGCTGCATTATGACCAAACTTGCTACATGAAAAACAATATCCCTTAAAGAAACCTGAGTATATTTTTGTGTAGAATCTGTTTGTTTGTGACTGAAACAATCTGCTTCTACAATTGGCTACAACATGCCCATAACTATGACATTTAAAGCATTCAACATTATTGATCAAATGAGGGAATGATTTCTTTTGAGAGTTCATGATTGTCAGTTGACCTTCTGTTTCTTTCAACACTTCAGATTTTGCATTGATATCCTTTGAATATTTAGCACTTCCTTGTGAACTAGATTCTCCTTTAACAGTTTCATGAAAACCAAGACCAAATTTAATAGAAGGAGACCTTTGACTACTAAGAATATTGTCCAGAATATTAGTACTATCTTCAAACCTCAAGAGTTTATCTTTTTCTTCTAATTTACCTTTTAAAATATTTACCTCAACCTCCAATCTTTAGCATTGCTTCTTCATACTTTCTTTGACCCTTCTTCCTTCTTCTACTTGATCATTCAATTTTAAAATCTCTTCTTTCAACCCATTTTTTTTTTCTTCAAAAATTTGTAAAATTCTTCATTCTTCTTATTTGATTTTTCCAAATCTGTTTTGAGAGAGATGATTTCTGCTTTAAGTCCTTCATTGTGATTGGTTGCATAATCGTACAACCATTGATACTTTTTTATCTGTTCATTCATTCTAGATATCACATCTTTGTAGATAGATTCCTTCCTTTTAACCTGATCTTCATCATTGATCTTGAGATTTGCTTCTAGACCCATACTGTTACTTTCACTATCTTCACCATTGCATGCACAAGAAAGTGAATCACAAGAGCAACAATCAATACCTGTTTCATTTTCTGTTGCACATGTTTTCTAAGGTATCTCATTTTTTTTAGTAGCATTCTTCTTTTGCTTCCTTGCCATGAGCACTTGTAGATCTTGGTCAGAATCTTCTTCATCCTCATTTGACATTTCATCATTATCTTCATTTGTATAATGACTCTTTCCATTTTCAAATTGTTTCCCTTTATCATGATTTTCTTCATAAGGACATTTAGCAGCATAATGACCAACTCTTCCACAAGCAAAGCACTTGAAGGGAAGCTTACCTCTAAATCTTCCAGTACCTGGTTGGAGTCTTCTCACAAAATTTGCTTCTTCTACTTCTGATATATAACTTGATTCCTTGACAACTTCCTTTTCTTTTCCTTTTGCACATGCCTTAAAGGAAACTTCTCTGATTTGATAGGGACCTTCTTTTCTCATTTCAAAAGCAGTTAGAATACCATGTAGTTGAACAATAGTAAGAGTTTGCAAATCTTGCCTTTCTTCAATGGCTGATAATTTTGACTCAAATTTTGAAGTCAACGATCTTAAGACTTTTTCCACTACAGTAGTATCGGTTATGGTTTCACCCAAATTTCTCATACGATTTACAATATCATCTAGATGTAAAAGGAAACTAGCAATACTCTCATCACTATGCATCCTTAAATTTTTATATTCAATTCTAAGAGTTTGGAGTTTCGCACTTTTTACCTTTGTATCTCCTTCATAGCTTTGAATGATTTTGTCCCATATTTCTTTTGTTGAATTTAGCTGCATCACTTTAACAAATTCTGATTCAAACATGCTTCCTAATAAAACATTGACTGCTTTGGCATTGATTTCATATTTCTTCCTTTCTATTGTATCAGTAGGAATAATTACCGGATACTGATAACCTTCTTCCACGATTGCCCATACTTCTGAACCAAGACTTTGAAAATATTTTTTTTTTCGTATCTTCTAGAATAACAAATTACTTCCATTGAATAGAGGTGGCTTTAGAGAAAATACTCCTTCATGACTTCCCATTGCGACGGATCTCCTTCAAGGATCGAAGCACGCGAGAAGAACACCTTTCCGATACCAATTGTTGGGAAAAATGCGAGAAGGGGGGGTGAATCGATGTTAGGGGTGGCCAGAAAATTTTGCTTTTTCTTTCTCTTAAAACCCATACGCTACTTTAATGAGCCCAACTCGTGTATACACATGGATATCCTTCATAAAACTTGCGTATTACCAGAGATCTTATTATGCAGATAATTCTTTACTTAGATCATTGCATCATTCATTCATTAGATGTTTAGTAAGCAGTAAACATGTGCAGTAAGAATAGAATAAATCATCACACATAAGCAACACACATGAACACCGAGGATTTAAGGTGGAAACCCAATTCGGAAAAAACCAACTGCTATGGTCGTCTACGTCTTCAATATTTATTATAAAGAAAAATTCTTACAACCATGTACTGGCGCAGACTCATACCAGCACGCAGGCACCCACCTGCAGAAGGATACAACCTTCTCTCATTTACCAGCCTCTCCTGGAAGGGAGCTACAAACCCCTGCTCTCGTTTACCAGCCTCTCCTGGAAGGGAGCTACTACCCCCTGCTCTCGTTTACCAGCCTCTCCTGGAAGGGAGCTACTACCCCCTGCTCTCATTTACCAGCTACCACTCGAAGGGAGCTACAACCCCCTCACTGAAGGCTTCGACCCTCAGCACCATCATGGACCACGTTTCATCAATTTTCATACTGGGTCCAACAGCTTCCATACAACACAACTTGTAGTCCTCTTTTCATCATATTTTCAGACTAGACCCACTCCACACATTTAAGCTCAACATACATCAAACTGAAACTTATAACCCCGTCATTTCATTCATTGAATTATCAACCAATCAACCAACAACTTGATCTTTAATCAACATAATCAGCAGCATAATCAACATTCAAATAATCCAAATCTGTATGAATACATCATTGACAGATAGCAGTAAAACAACAAAATAGATCAGACATTTCATTCCATTTACTTCAGCAAACCCTAGATCCATACGCGCTTTTACTTCACTTAACCTGCGTATATACGCACTTTCACAGAGACAGACCTGCGTATACTTCAGTGCATTTTGTTCTTCAGAAACCCTAACTTCCATACGCTCTTTTCTTTAAGAGGACCCGCGTATACACACACTTTTCATGAAACGAACATGTGTATAGATCAGAAACTTTCCAGGACTGTGCATCTCTTTAGATCAGATAAACAACTCAGATTTCATCTTTTACTTCAGCAAAGATTCGCCAGATCACAAATCTAAACATTCCATAAAAAGATCTAGAAAATACATAGTCATTTTAAATCTAGAGATCCCTCTTCATCATTTTCTTCATAGGTGCATTATTAATTCAGATCAATCAATAAACTGTTACCCATTCCATGCAGATATACTTCAGAGTGAATTATTCATTAAAACCCAGACCTATGCACACTCTTGCACTATGATCTTCTTCTCCTTATATAGATTTAGCCTTTGTCAATACCATGAGCCAAAACCACACAACTTTCGATGGTATTCTTGGAAGGAATCAGATAAACCATACAGCGCTCAATACTGTGTGCCAAAACCATGGTCATGTCCCCTGGTTTTATAAATTTAGAGCGCAAATAGGCATACACTACTTGGCACGTACTTTTCCGCGTACATATGCTACTTCTCCTTTACAAACCCGCGTATTCTTTGTGACATACCATTTTCATCATTTCTCTGGCCCTTACAGGAAATCCTTTCTCCATTACATCTGAACTGCTCTGTAAATACATCAGATTTACATCATTAACAAATAGGAAAAGTCATTTTCCATCAAGGAAAACTTCATCAAGTAGGTTTCCATCAACTTTATCAAGTAGGTTGCCATCAAGGACAACACTCTGCATCATATTGCCAACACCTAGTGGAATGAATAAAAATTTCTGAGTGGGACTCCTAAAATGATATGAAAAGAGGGTTTTGATCATTGATGGCAGGATGAAAATACCAACACTAACATTTGCCTTATTGGGGATGATATCTTTTAAAGAGGTGTCAAGAACCACAAAACTCTGGATTTTTCAGATCAATGCCTTGTCCATTGGGCCAATACAGTCAAAAACTCAAACTAATAACATGACTAAAAACTGATAATTCAGAAACAATAGACGGACTCAAGACAAACTCAAATGACTGAAAATTGACTCAATACTGACTCACTTGACTGAAAACTAGACTTTTGAAAATGGTAGAAAGTTAGTGAAGCTCCATGGCCTTCACTTCGGGCTTTGAACTCCCGTGATTCTCTACTTCACACTTGCAGAAAATGTAACTAATATTTACAATGAAATGGAAAATTGATCAAGAAATGTACTTCAGAAAAGATAGTGTTTAAGGAGCCTACCATTGACTGTTCCTCCTAAACGCTCTTGTACATTCATCTCTTCAAGTAAATAAGCATTATGTCCTTGACAAAATGAAATTCGATATGGGCATTTCCATAAATTCTCAAATTTTCCATGCTTACCCTTGTCCTCATTTTTGGCATCCCAGTAGAGTACTACATCTCCAAATTTGAAGTTTTATTCCTTAGTTTCTCGGTCATAGATCTTCTTTATCCTTTCATGGAGTTTTGAATTATTCTAAAATAATTCCTCTCTCATTTGTTGAATTATTCTAAAATAATTCCTCTCTCAGTCCTTGATTCTTGCAACAATTTCATTACCAGGACTGCTACTGATGAGGGAAACACAATATCAATACCATACACAACTTGAAAATGAGACATACCAATAGACTTCGTATTAGTCACCCGATCTTCCCACAATGCATTGATCAGCTTCTTATGCCAATTCTTTTTATTCCCCTCTAACATTTTCTTAATGATATTGATCAAGGATTTATTAGAGGACTCTGCCAATCCATTACCTTGCGGGTAGTAGGTTGTAGAGTGTCCCAAATTAATGTTATATCTATCACAAAACTCAGTCATCTTCTTAGACTTGAATGATGTCGCATTATCTGTGATAATATTAGTAGAACAACCAAAATGGGACAAAATATTAGTTTCTAAAAACTGAATGATGATAGAATCTATTGCTTTCCTGGTAAAGATCGCTTCGATCCACTTTTTAAAGTAATATGTGGCTGTCAATATCCACTTGTGTTGTGTGGATTATTTTGGGTGAATATCGCCTATGAAATCTAGTCCCCACTACTGAAATGGTGCATGTACTAAAATAGGTTGAAGAGGTAATGGGAGAAGCTTTCTCTTACCCTGAAAAACTTGACATTCGTGGAAACTCATTACTGCTTTGTAGACATCTACAAAAAGTGTCGGCCAATAATATCCTACTCTCAATATTTTTTTGGCTATGGTATTCCAATATAGGTGGCCCCCATAATCTCCTTTGTGGAAGTCATTTATCACTTCCTTAGATTCTTCTTTGACCAAACAGTTCAGCAACACACCTCCAGGATCCTTCTAGTAAATTGCATTGTCCAATATGCAATACTTTGAAGCTTTGAGTTTCAAATATATTCCTTGACACTTAGTCATTCCTACAAGAGGGTTTGGGTGTTTCAAAACATAAACAATATCAAAATATCGTGGAGATGAAAAAAAGATATCAGATACCTGAATGAGATTCACTTCTTATTCATTTTCGGACAAGGCTAAAATCAAGTTGATGTCTATAGCATGAAGGTTTGACTCAACCATGATATTGGCTAAGCCTTGACCTTGTATCATCCTGGTGGGCTTGATCTCAAGGTCATATTCTAGTAATGTTGCTATCCATCTCCCTCTCCTACCTTCTGGGTATGTCTTCATGAGAACTTCTTTGACACCTGCATTAGGCACATAAGCAAGAGTATGTACCGAAGGGCGCATCTCTGATATTGTGACTAAAAAATGAAATTGGTAGCTCTTTTTAATCCCTTTTCTGCATCAATACTATTTCCATGGTGTGCTCAGAAGAAAATTAGAATATTATGAAATCAATAGTATAATAAAGACTTATCAAAATCGAGGCAGTAGTTAAGGCAAACTTAACTGAGTTGAAGGATTTCCGGGCATCTTCAGACCATTTCACATCATTATATTTCTTCAACATATTTGTCAACTCTCTAAGATGCTCTGCCAAATAAGGAACGAATCTACGTAAGAAATTCATCTTATCATTGAATGCTTGTATTTTCTTTTTGTTGCAAAGGAAATCAATCTGCTGAATTTCTCGAACACGGGAAGGGTCAATTTGGATCCCATCCTTGAAGATGATGTGACCAAGAATTTCTCCCTCCTCCATGGAAAAAAGGATTTTCATTGGGTTGAGAGATATTCTGAACTTCCTGCATCTCTCGAAAACATTTCTTAAATGGTGAAAATTTTCATCATCAGAATGTGAAAACACTATCAAGTCATCTAAATAAACAACTAAGAAAACATATTTTTCATTGGCAAATGCTATGTCCATAGCTCGTTGAAATGTGGCCCCCGCATTTTTAAAACAAAATGGAATTTTTTCATATTTGAACATGCCTCAAGGTGTAGTAAATGTTGTCTTTTCCTAATCATCCTCATGCACCAAAATTTGGTTGTATCTCGAATAGCCATCCAATAGTGACATCCAGGAAGAACTAACGAATCTTTGAAGTATATGGTCCATCTTCGGAAGTGGATAGTTGTCTTTGAGGGACACTTTGTTCAAGTTCCTGAAATCTATGCAGAGTCAGATTTCTCCAGTCATTTTTCTTACTAGGTCCAAATTTGAAATCCAATCAAAGAATCTAATAGGGACAATAATACTGGACTTGAAAAGTCTCTTTACCTCTCTTTCAATTGATGGCAGCAATCTGGTATTTATCCTTCTCAACTTTTTCCAAAAGGGCTTTTGATCGAACTTGATCGGAATAGTGTGTTGAATGATGTTCTTGTCATATACCTTTAAATCTGCATATTCCCATGTGAAAACATAAGAAAATTCAAAAATTAATTTAACATATTTAGCCTTTACCTCGGGAGATAAGGACTTGGATAGTTTAACCATCTTTGGTTTGTCTGTTGTCCCAATGTTTACATATTCAACACCCTTTTTTGTAGGTACCAATGTAGGCTTCCTTGCTACGTCATTTTGGTCAGACAATTCTTCCAAATGTATGAGACCCTTTGGAATATTTTTTTCTTTCAACTGTAGTATATCCATCTGAGTTGCTTCTATATCCTGGTCATCTTTATCACAAATTTCATCTATGGAACAATTCTCAAATTCTGCCTCACCTTGGAGAAATTTATTTACCTACTTATCATCCCAGAAAACTTGCCAATACCGCAAGTTATCGGGAACAGTGGGCCGGTGTTTCACATGAATCTCAAACTTCTTGTTTGAAAATATGGGGATCTTAAAATTTCTTGCAGCTTTAGCATATGAATCTTCCATGAGATTTTGATTCCTTGGAACCACTGTAAGTATACACTCCTGAAACATTTTCAAAATGTTTAATACATCATTCCTATATTGTCTCATTCGAAGATGGTTAGCTTGATATTCACCTTTAACTTTCTTGATCACAAGTTTTGAATCACCATACACAACAATCATTCTTGCTCCCAATTTCTTCAATATTTTTAGGCCAATAATTGGTGCTTCATACTCCTCTTCATTGTTAATGAAATCAAGGGCTAACTTATAAGAGCACAATCTAACATTTGTAGGGACCTTATTCAGCTGATGAAAAGGGATGCGGACCTAAATTCAAATGCCTGCCCCGTCTTTCCCCAGGTCACCATCAAATTCATGGACCATAGACCATTTTCATCCTCCAAGTGTTGAAACTCTAATTTATTTTTTGGCTCAATTTTATGAACTGTCTCTTCATGCTTTTCCGGACTTTCTTCCAATTTATCTACTAGTTGTTTTTAATTTTTCACTACTTCATCTGATGGTTGTTCTAATGAGCTCGGTAGATTCTATTTTTCTTTTTCTATAATTTCTCTAATGCAATTATGAATCTTTGGAACATCTTCTACATATACTAGCTGGCTATCTACATCATTTAAGTCGCTATCATTAAACAAAATGAATGACTCTAAATATGTATGTATAGCATTTATCGGATGATTTTAGGCTTTTCTTTGCTTGTGATCGTATATTTCATCTTGGTTTCATGGTACAATTTTCTCAATTTCCAGAAAATAGGGATATTTGCATAAGAAAATTTTAATTGCAATGTGCCTCGTAATTTCCCCCCCCAGGATCTTGGCATCAACATGCAAAACCATGGTGGTATGTCAGCTACCACCACATCCATTAGAACATTCTTTGCCGGAATCTTCTCTAGGGAGACTACCAAATATTTAAAAAGGTAAATACAATGGAATCTACCTGAATCGAAGGAGTATAATTCATGATAACGACATGTGATGTCAAGGCGAAACTTTTCCATAATGTCTTTTGGCATTAGATTGTGGGAGGCTCTGGAGTCTAACATGGAATTGTGTAAAATGCACTGGTGGATTCTTAGACTCAAGTAAAAAGGATTAACCTCGCTATCTTTTAATTGACCATCAATAGCAGGACCAAAAATGAGTTTAGGTTAATCATCTTCGACATTCACCATGTTGGACAAAGGATCTACTTTAAGCATCTTGGAAACATGGTACTTATACTGGTTAATATTAACAAGCTCGATTAAAGGAATAAACACTTTTAACTTTGAAATTTCTATTTCTAGGCTGAATGGAGTAGTTTTGTCTACATCTTTAAAGACAATGTCTCGTTTTCCAGCATGGTCCTTTGATGAAACTTCTTTTTTCTTACTCTCCTTTTCCGTATTTGCTAAACTTGTGGATGGTTGATTTACCTTGTTCTGATTTGTGACTATAGGTTATCTTCGCTTACTCTGATTAATTGAAGGATTCTGCCTTCTCTGACTATCTTTTTGCTGAGATGCTCTTGTCTAAATGGTATTAATTGACACATATCTTCTCCTCAATGACATCTGCCTATTTTTTGAGCTAATTTCATTCAAGTATCCCCGCTGATAATCATATGATTCGATCTCCAGTTCATGATCATTGGCAAGGATAAAATATTCATCTTTAGGCTGATATTTCTTTTCAAAATAATCCTCATCTTCGGTAAAAAACATAAGCAAATCATCAGCCTTGAAAAAGATATTTTCCTCAAGAATTGTGTCTTCATCCTCTTCTTCTCCTTGAGCATAGTTCTGTTGCAAGGGTGTCCTCATTTGCTTTCGTTGTGGTGGTTGCTCAGGAGCTTGTTGTTCTCTCCGCTTGATCCTTAACTAAGGTTGTTGTTGACCTTTGTAGTTAGGATTTATGACCTCAGGCTATCTCTTAGTGATGGAAATATTGTCAACCATCCTTTCAATAGTCCTTATCAGTGTATCCATCTTAGCATCAGAATATGAGGTGGATGGTTCATCTTTAATAGTAACTCTTCTCTCGTTTCTATCTCTAGCTCTCTTCATCAACAAATTTGCTTCAACGCTAACCGTGTTCTTTTGCATATCCTCCAGTGTAGCTAGATTTATTTCCCTTAGTTGGTAAGCCATAGGACCAAATGCATCTGGATAACGTATAAGAGCTAAGAATTAAGGAGGCTCGATCTCAATGGGAATTGAAGTATAAATTATATTGAAGCGAGTATTGAAATCTTGGACTGATTCATTGAGATTTATCTTTATGTTCTCATACTCAGAAAGCAACTATAAATTATTTTTATTTACCTCCCACTGAGCTATAAATAAATCAATGAGCTGGTTTGGAGTGGCAATGGAATTAGTAGTTAAGGACCTAAACCAAACTTTGAAATCTCCAGAGAAGCTTTGGGCTATCATCCTCATTTTTTTCATTTTCAACATCAACTTTCTCCAAATCTATGAATTCAGTGACCTTAACAATGTTTCATATTGTAGATATGGTATATTTTTCATCAAACAAGGGGAGTCTTTGGCCATAACCCTGAGGTAAATCATTTAATTGGAAAGGTAATATAAGTGGGGAAAATATTCCCATGATTCTTGCAAGATGAAGTGTTGGATTGACAACAGGAGGGATTGGTTGAATAGGTACTGGAACAACAGTTGTATGTACTGAAGTAGTAGGTACAAATGATGAGGTCATAGGTGCAGATGAAAAAACTACAATTGATTGAGTTTGAGGTTGAGTTGAAACAGGTATTTCCTCTTGCTGTTAGAATTGGATCCAGTCTTTGATATCAAGGTCAAATTTGGGTTTAATCTCTTCAAAGAACCAATATTTTAGAGGACTAAGGTCTACTTCAGACAATCAATTGACCTCAGATAATCTTAAAGGATCAAAGACTATGTCAAATTGAGAGGTTTCATACTTGGATTCAAATAATGACAATTCAAATTTTAGATAAGGTATATCTTCAAGAGAAAGTAGTTTAGTAGGTAGAGAAACAAATCTTACCAATGGAACTGGTCCTGACTGAATGTTTGTATTTTGATATCTATGCCTCCTTAAAATATTCTCTAGATCGTCTACTAGGTCAGTTAGATCAGGATCGGGATTTGCTCTAGTATATCTTCTCGAAGCCAGCTCTACAATCTTAGCACTGTAATTATTGAATCAGCATTTCTGAAACTTAACCCTATCATCCAAAGGATAAAATTCCAATGTTTCTTGTCCTACACCCAGGGAAAATAAATCTTTCGTTCCCCCGCAACGGCGCCAATATGTTATCACTCTACTAGATCTCTAAGGCTGAAAAATAAATCCCAACAGAGTTAACCATAGACCAATCTTTTAGCTTGGTAGCTAGCCCTACTAAGACAGAGAGGGATATCTCCACAAATCATAGCCAAGAGGGCTAGATGAATTAGGGTTTTAGGCTAGGTATGACTGCAGGGGTTTGTTTGTTTGATTTGGGTTGTTGGATGAGGATTAGTTCAAAGAGGTTTTGTAAGGGAAAATAATATTAGGGTTGCAGAGATTCAGTGAGGCAAGGTAGGTAGAAAACCTAACACTTTAGGGTTTCTTGAGTGGGATGTATCAGACAGGTGAGGAGCTAGAAATAGCAAGGCTAAGCATTAATTCTTTCTAAACTAAAGAATATGGACAAACTATGAAGGTTTTCCCAAAACAGAGCATGAGAGATGTATTCTGTTTATCAACTTAAAAACCAGCATATCATAGAAATGAAATGGATCATGAAATAAAACATTCATACATAATGAGAGATAAGAAGGAAAATGCTAAATTATCATACCACAGGTATCCCAAAGAAATAGTTGCAACCTTTTCATTAATTTCCTGCCAAATTATTACACTGGAGTCTTTGATAAATGCATCAACATCCAACCTATGAAATGATTCAAAAACTACATGATATAGACTCAAACAACCTCTCCCAACCTCAGTGGTTGAATTCCCAAGTTTAGGAGGTGTTCCACCAAAAAATGAGCTGAATACCTAGAGTGTAGGGAGGTCAAACTGACTCATACCTCACTTTTTGCAAACTGATTCATTACATGACATCAAAACTTTCCACCTAATGTATTTACCCTAGGTAAGTGTAAAAACACCACAATTACATTTACTTCCATCAATTACATAAGAAAAAGCATTATTTCTCAAGGCGAAAATCAAAATTGGAGAGAAAACTCATAAAAATCAAACATTGGTCAAGAGCGTAGCGCAAGTGTTAGGAGCCCTCCTTCTTGCAGCTAAGTTTTGGATGGGTTGTGTGTGTCCAAAATGAGCTTAGGATAGCTCATTGGAAATCTTACCCAATCTAATTTCCATAGATGTGCTTTTTTTTCAAATTTGACTTAATTTGACCTCTCAAAAATTTATTCTCCCAAGACTTCTCAGGAGCGCAGCGCCAAGGTGAAAAAGGAGGCAGAACTCTGATTTTCTGAGTGTTTTTTGACTTTTTCACCTACCAGTTTGACCAAACAAGACTAGAAAAGTAGTTGACTTGCATGGTTTCCCTACTCTGAATCCAATGGTGGTCTCCTTTTGACCAAAATATACCTCAAACATAAGCGCAGCGCCTAGGGAGATGCGCTCTTGACAGTTCAATTGTCACATGACTGTTGAGGAATGCACAAAAACTTCAAAAAATTGAAAAATTGTATCAAAACTTGCCAAAATTTTCTGAATGGTGGTTGATGATTAGGGTTAGGCATGGAGTGCGGCTTCAGCAAGGATATCAAGCCTTCTTTTCTCTTCTTGCATGGTTAAAGTTTCAACTTTTGCATTGGCTTCTTTAGGTTTTGACTTTGCAATTTTGTTTCTCTTGGCATAGTACTTTGCCATCCTTATCTAAATATCATTGTCTTTCTTGGCCTTTTTCAATAGCTTCTCAAGGTGGTCATTTATTGTCTGAAGCCAACCTTCTTTATTCTCACTGATCACATATGAAAATTGCTCATTAAGAGTGACCTCATCTACTAGTTCTATTTCTTTCTACCTTTCTACTTCTAGGGCTCTTTTCAAACATCTAGTCCTTGGCCTTCTTATTGGCACTTGTTCTTCTTGTTCATCTAGCACACCATATTTTTCTAGTGTCTCTTCAAGCAAGAATTTAGCTTTTTCTGCCTCTCTTTGAGATTTGATGAATGTCACTTCATCAATGAAGTGTTTGGTCTTTAGCTGATGAATCTCCCGCTCAAGAAAGGTATTGACAAATTTAGATCTATCAAGATTAGTTTGTAGCTCTCTAATATTGGCTTCTTTTTCATTGATGACTATGCTAGTGATCTCACAATCATCTTGCTGATCCAAATCAATAAGGTCAAACTCCATTTCTGTCTCATGAAGATTTCCCTCCTCATGCCTAATCTCTTCCTAAATATCTTCCCCTATCATCTTTTTCTTTCCTTTGTCTACCTGCTTTTCTGATGAAGAAGGAAAGGCCCCTTCCAAAATCTGTGGAGAAAATACTTACCTATGACCTCTTTGATATGTTTTTTCCAATGTCTCTATCTCAACCACTTTGGTCTTTTGAAGCTCACTGATCTTAGCCATGCTAGATGACCCAATATGAGTGTGAAATGGTGATGATGGTGGTGAAATGGGTGAAGTATTTTGATCTGATGAAGAAGTAGATATTGTTGGCTGAGATGGAGGAATGGATGTGGAAGGTTGAGATGGTGGAGGCACATCTTGAGCATGTTGAATTGGTGGAGAAGTAAAGATTTCATTAGCTATGAAAGTGTCCCACGATATGTTCAATTGATTGAGGTGATGGATGACAATAATCTTGATGAGAGAGTGGTGAAAAGGACTTTTCATTTGGTGGTCATAATCTCTCTTTTGAACAATGTATGACATTTTGGCAATGTTCTTGAAGAGATAATAAGGTATGTTGAGCATTTTGACCCTTGTGAAGTGCAATAATAACCTGATATGGTAGGTGTAGATTCTAGAGAACCTTCCTTCACAAGAAAATTACTTCATGATTATTTTCATCATGCGGGCATACCTATCCAGGAGGTAAGAGAAAGGAAAGACCCTCTCTCCTTCATTCTTGTACCTTGGCTTGATGTATGGAGAATAGTAATGATTCTCCAAGTCTTTTTCCTTGTACCACTTTTCACCAACATTTGGAATTTGAGTGGCATCTGCTATGATGGTTGTGGATATTGTGAAAGTGACACCAGCAAGGGTTACCTAGTTGTCATGAATATTAGAGATGAAAAGCCTACTCAAAACAGGGTGATGTTGGACCCTTTGTATTTTTTCACAAAATTCAAATCATCCTACATGCTTGAAACATGTCACATCCATGGGAGAGCCCATGAGTTATTTGGTGTTTGTAGGTTCAAGTATGAGGATCCTCCCTCCTTTGTGTGTGTTGGGGACTTTGTTTTGAAAAATAAATAGTTTTGAGTTGCGGAGAATAGGTGGAGGAGCGAAATCAAGGTAGACATGGAGCTGTCACAGTTGTGGAAAGTCGGAAGATAGGTGGCGCGACAATTGCGAAGAATAGTGTAGATGGCAGTTATGGGAGACAAGGAAAATCAACAGAACTCCCAGTAATAAAGAAGATGTGACAAGCAGTGAAGCAGGAAAAGAGGAAAGACTGACAGTCACACTGGCGGAAGAACAAAGAGGCAATCAGCTAGCATAGAAGAGTTAGTTAGTCAGCATGGCAGAAGGCCAAAGAGGGAGATTAGAGCCGTAGGAGAGCTCTGTGAAAAATCTGTTGTACTGAATCACACTGTAATAGACTCTATGGAGTGATGTATGTTGTTTTGATGTTGATAATAAAATCTAGATGTTGTTGTGTATAATTTTATGAGTTGATTGTTAGTCATTTTCTTACTATGAATGTATGGGCAGTTTTAAATTTTAATTCAGCATTCTGAACATGCTTTGATGAGAGATAATCCATACAGAGCAGTTGGATACGTTTTTTTCTTCCAAGTTTCATTAACTGTTCTTCATGGTTGTAACCTTCTTGTACATGATCTATCTCCTAACCTTAGTAAGGTCACAACATACCTCGGGTGAGACGCTCTGCTCTCTGGAGTAGGGCGAAAATGCCGATGTTGTGCTAGAATATTGTGGCAACCTTGTTGGCTTCTATCCTGAACCTGGGTCTTGCCCAAGACCTCCTTTCTCGCCAACAAATGGTTCCGTTGTCGGGACCTGAAAATTCACTTAGGAATTAGATCATGGTATCATGGATCTTTGAGAGGGGACTATGAAGCTAGTGGGATAAACACTTAGACCAGTTCATATCGCAACAAGTGGAGCTATGACAGTAGAGGAAAAGACTATTAAATATCAAGTCCTATTTTCTGAATTTGCAAGTGACCTGTACGAAATTTTCTAGGGAAATTTTCCTGAAGAACTTTATAATTGGTTGCGGAGACTACAAATCAAGTCACTCCCAGGAGGATCGCGTAGAGTCTGTCGCAAGTGGACACACATGGATCTAGTAGCACTCCATCATTTAGGTACCGATTTGACCCGAGCAGTAGATTTTTGGGTACAATCTACCTTGGAAGGATACATTATGGAATTCGCAGCTGAGTGTTACCAATCCTTTACGAAATCTGAGGACATATTTAGATCCGGATTGCGAGGAGAAATATTGAATAAAATCTCATTGTGGTTCAAAGCTTTAATGGTGTATGAGGGTTTGATGGCATTTCAAAATTCTGAGATGGAGATTTAAACCTTCAGTACTAGGGGAAGGAGCTGAGGGAAAGATGCTACAAGTAAGTAAGAAGGGGGAAAATGGATATGGATGTTGAAACCTAAAGTAGACTGAGAGAGCGATGAGCACATCGGAGGGCACAGATTGCTGAGAAGTGGCAAGAAAGGGTGATGAGAGAGTTTGAGAAGCAAGAGAGTAGTCGACAGGACAAGGAAAAGGCGTCGCAAATGACAAGGGAAACAGAAGGTCAGATGGGATCCCAAGGAATAAGAGGGACCATAAAAGAAGTTAGGAAAGTGTATAGGAGGCCGGCCCAAAGAGAAAAGGGAGAAAATTCCGATGTGGAGGATGCATGTGTAATATTCCCAATTAGTTGGAATATTATATGTTGCTCTATTTTGCTGGTTAGAAGAATAAATGGGGTAGATAGACCCTTAAATCTCTTTAGTAGGAATAAAACATTCCCTATGTAAAATAGGTTTGAATAAGAAGGCCAAATAAACCACCCTTGGTGTGAAAAGGGGGGAATGCATGAGGACTAGAACCTTGTTGACTAGGTCAACATCACTGCTCATTGAGGAGGGAAACTAGTGGGAACAGTGCAATTTTGAGGGAGGACTCTTTGCAATGAAGCAACCTCATGAATGTGTGGGGCCCAAGGTAAGGAGGCTCACCAAAGATAAAGAGGAAGGGATAGCAGCCATGGGAGTCATTCAAAATCTTGTCTATGTTTAAGTCTTATGACTTCCTGCACGCTTCATCTGTTTAGATGGGTTTGCTGCACTGTTTAGTGCAAGGGATTCTCATGCGGGAGTTCCATTCTCTTTCTTGGTTCAGCTTGTTTAAGGGATCTAAGAGGGGAATTATGAGCTACATTTTCACTATCTGACTTGGGGTCAACTAGTCACCAACTCCTATAGTGCAGTCTCTTCCAGAAACTGCGTCATTTCTGAAGGTGATGCTGTGGTAGGATTGAATCCCTTGATTTGGAGCTAGATCCTTGGAGAAGGAGGCTTTTTCTCTTCTAAAAGGCTAGAAGGGAGGCTCTTCAGCCATTTTTATGTACTTTCATGTATTTTTCAGCCATGTCATATACATATTTGTAGCAAACTACGTCATTTTATGTAGAGATGTCATTTCGTACTTGTGCTCATGTGAAACCCTTGCCGCGTTGTCTCTATTTTCTGTAAAAGAGGCTAAACCCTCCACTTTCTTGAATATTTGACTAATGAAACCTCTAGATCTATTATGACACATATTTTTCTATAGAAACCCTTTCATAATTATGCTATTGCAGGCTTCATAATTTATGTTTTGCTGAAGTCATGGGGTTTGGGTGTTTTTAAGGTGTTTTGGCATGGGGAGATCTGTTTAACATAGCTAGAATGATTTTGTTATGCTCCCATTCTATATGTAAGGGTTATTAAGTGTAATCTAAAGGATCCAAGTCTTTTTTTGTTGTTCTGTAACATAAATTTCTAAAAACAACGTTTTTACTCTCCATATTGCAGAAATTCCTGAAAAGGAATATTACAGTGGTATCGGAGCACTGCTCTTGGCTCAACTTGTGGGAAAAATATATCTACAGTATGGAGGAGAAAGATATATCAAGGCTCCTTCTTCAAACCATGCAGAATATTGCAATAAATCTCTAGGAGATGAGGCACAAAGAAAACCCTAAGGGGTTTTACCAAGAAGCAAGCACCAGCACCTCATTCTATGTGGAACAATCAGCCACTCATCCTTCACTACAATGATCCATTATGCCCTCATTATTATCTGAATATAGGGAGGAAGAAACCCTTGGTGACTACTTTTTGGAGTATGAGTCCCAATCCTAAAGATTCAAGGAACACTTGAGCTTTCAAGAATTCTGTCGGATCAAGGAAGGGAGGAGATCTTGCTATCATCATAAGAGGGAAGGATGGATGAAGGAATCAGACCTATATTGTAGTATGGGGAGATTCTTCTTTCCCATATATGATGGATCACCTAAGTGCACAGCCAAGGCTTGGGTGGAGAAGTTGGATACCTACTTTCAGCTCAATAGAGTTTCTAAAATAGAAGCTATCAAAATAGTTGCGCTGCAATTAGAATGGGAGGCTCATGAATGGTGGTATCATGGGCTAACTACACTAGGGCATGCTCACATCACTACTTTACCAAAATACTAGTAGAGAAATTTGATCCAAGATATCCGAAGGTCCACTTTATGGAGCTAACCAAGCTCAAACAAAAGGGAGATTTGGAAGACTATATTGATGATTATATGAAACTTTCGGCCATGGTATCCAACCTCACTATGAGCATAAGGGTATGTATGTTTATTGAAGTAATTTTTGAACCATTACATGGGTTGGTAAGATCCACCAAGCCAACTACACTCCTTGAGGTTGTGGAGAAAGCTAGAGATTTGCAACATGCTTTGCCCAAAGCAAAAGAATTACTGCAGAAAGAGGATTCTTCATGGCCAAAGAAGGCACCTCTTGACCATGAACATAGGAGATTAAGGAGGAAAAATTTTTTCCTCACTTTCCATAAGCCATGGGTGCCAAACCATGAGTGTGTTGTAGGGAAGGCTCATTATATTGAGATTTTTTCTGAAGAAGAGGAGAGGACCAATGTTGTGCTACCTATAGAAGATGCAGAAAAGATTTTTTCTCCAAGGGGAGGAGCTCTTGCAGCGTTGAGGGGTGTCCCTAAATACCTGACTTTAAGAGTTAGAGGTACTATTATGGGGCAAAGAGTATCAGTGCTAGTGGACAGTGGAGCTACTCATAACTTCATTGATTCACAGCTTGTGAAGAAGAGGGGCATCCATATGGAAAAATTTGAAGGATTTTCAGTCTTGGTTCCAAGAGCCAGAAATTTGCAGTGTGTTAAGTATGTTCCAGAATTGTCTATCACTATGGGGACCTACACTATGACAGACCACTTTTTTGTGGTTGATATTCCTGACACCAATGTCATATTGGGTGTCCAATGGCTAATCACTCTTGGGAGAGTCACCACTGATTGGGAGACTCTAGAGATGGAATGGATAGGGAAGGAGGATGGTAAGTAGAAAAAAATCAAAGGGATTCACACTTACCCCCCTCAGATTGTCTCTTCTTACGAGATGGAGGCAGACTTACGCAGAGGAGACATAGAATGGGTAGTAGAACTGCATTTATCAGAAGTTGGAGTCTAGGATTCACCAGTACACGCTAATTTGAAGGCTCTATTGGACCGGTATGTTGTAGTATTTGGAGATATTCCCCCTAGGAGACCTCCTGATAAGGGATTTGAGCACACTATTGAGCTAGAGCAAGGGATTCAAGTTGTGATTACTAACCCCTATAGGCATCCCAAAGCTTATAGGGATGAAATTGAAAGGGCCATTTAAGAACTACTAGCCCTAGGTCATATCCGGCCTAGCACTAGCCCTTTTGCATCTTCGGTGGTCTTGGTTAAGAAGAAGGATGGAACATTGAGAATCTGCATTAACTATAGAGCACTAAAAAATAAAACCATGAAGAATAGATATCCTATTCCTAGGATCGATGAGCTGATGAATGAGCTTAGAGGATCCAAATATTTCTCCAAGATTGACTTGAGATCCGGCTATCACCAAATCAGGGTAAGAGATCAAGACATTCCCAAAACAGCATTCAAATGTCACTATGGGCATTTTGAGTTTTTAGTGATGCCATTTGGTCTAACTAATTCCCCTGCAACATTCCAATCTTGCATGAACCACATATTTTGTGGTCATCTAAGAAAGTTTGTATTTGTCTTCTTTGATGATATTCTGATTTACAACCGCACATGGGAGGAAAATTTGCAACATATTGAGACAATGTTGCATATTCTCGAGCAACAATTCTATGCTAAACTCTCAAAATGTGAGTTTTGCCTCATTGAGATGCTCTAATTAGGCCACATCATTGGGGTGGATGGAGTAATAGTGCATGAAGAAAATATCTGGGCAATAAAGGAGTGGACCGAGCCAAGAAATGTTTCAGAACTCCGAGGATTTGTGGGCATATGCACATATTACTGGAAATTTGTCAAAGGGTTCTCTCAACTTGCAGCACCACTTACAAAATTGACGAAGAAGGGAGATTTTAGCTGGAAACCTACAGTGCAGAGGGATTTTTATAAGCTCAAAGAGGTAATGAGTAGTTTCCCGGTATTAGTTTTACCTGATTTCTCTCAACCTTTTGTGTTAGAATGTGAAGCATCAGGTGAAGGGATTGGAGAAGTCTTGATGCAAGGAGGGCATCCTATAGCCTTTGAGAGTAGGAAGCTGCTACCCCATGAAAGGCTATACCCCATCTATGATAAAGAAATGTTGGCTATCATGCATGCCTTAGCCAAATTTCGGCAATACTTGGTGGGGAATAAATTCAGGGTGAAAGTTGATCATAACAATCTCAGATACTTTCTTGAACAGAAGGAGATCCAAGAAAGACAACAAAAGTGGGTAAGAAAAATCTAATATTATGAATTTGACATAGAGTATGTCAAGGGGAAGAGCAATATAATGGCTGATGCTCTATCCAGGAGACCAACAGCGATGTCCTTAAGGGGCATGGAAGCAGATTGGAATGCTCAACTGTTGGTTGAGTACTCCAAGGATAAATTTTCATGTGAGATACTTGATGGGGTGATAGTTGATGAGCGGTATAGAGTGATGGATGAGATCATCTGTTACTGGGACCGGGCCTTTTTGGCCAAGAACTCTAAGCTCAAAGAGAAGATCCCGCAAGCATCACATGATTCCCCACTTTCAGGGCATCAAGGATTCACAAAGACTTACTGGGTCATAAGGGAGAGGTTCTCATGGAAGGGTCTTAAAGAGGATGTACTCCAACATGTCAAGGAGTGCATAGTCTGTCAGCAAAATAAGAGAGAACACACTCATCCTGCTGGATTTTTGCAGCCACTACCCATTCCAGATGGAAAATGGGAAAGCATCTCCATGGACTTCATCACTGGTCTACCTACTGTTCAGGGTAAGAATTGTATCTTTGTAGTTGTTGATAGACTAACAAATTATTCAGACTTCTTTGCCATTTCTGCACATTATACTACTCCATAGGTAGCTAAGCTCTTCTTTAGAGATGTGTTTAGACTCCATGGTCTCCCAAGGGCCATAGTGAGTGATCGGGATAGCCGCTTCATGGGTGGATTTTGGCAAGAAATTTTCTAGTTAGTGGGGACTGAATTGACACCAAGTACTAGCTACCACCCACAGACCGATGGACAGACTAAAATAGTGAACAAGTGGCTGGAAGGCTACTTGAGAAACTATGTTGCAGGGTAGCAAAAGGCATGGCTGCATTGGCTCCATTTGGGGGAGTATTGTTACAACACCACTTACCACATATCTATTGGTATGACCCCATTTCGATCACTCTATGGGTATGATGCACTCTCATTTTCTGATATCATGTTTGGGGCAAGCAAGGCTCCTAGAGAAAAGGAATGGATTCAGGAGAATCAAGACATACTTCGAGCCCTTAAAGACAACATTGTTACTGCCCAAAAGTAGCAAAATATGTATGCAGACCGTGGTCAGGTAGAGAGACAATTTGAGGTGAATGATCTATTCTATCTTCGTCTTCAGCCTTATAAACAATCTACACTCAAGGAGAAAGGGGCTGAAAAGCTCAAAGCACATTTCTATGGGCCATACAAAGTGGTTCGTCGAGTTGGGAAAGTTGCATATGAGCTAGAGCTTCCCAAGGGGAGCAATATCCACAATATTTTTCATGTCTCATGCCTCAAGAAGGCCATTGGACAGAATGTAGTTGCCAACATGGACCTCCCACCTATTGATGATGAGGATCATCTAGTCTTGCAACCTAAAGCAATAATGGATACAAGGGAGAAGCAGCTAAGGAGCAGGGTAATCAAAGAATATCTGATTCGATGGAAGAATCTTCCTAATGAGGATGCCACTTGGGAAGGAGAGAAGATCCTACATCATCCTTCTTTGTTGTTGCTTTACGACAAGAAATTTTTGAGAGGGGAGTACTGTAATATTCACAATTAGTTGGAATATTATATGTTGCTCTATTTTTCCAGTTAGAAGAATAAATGGGGTAAAGAGACCCTTAAATATCTTAGTATGAATAAAACATTCCCTATGTAAAATGAGTTTGAATAAGAAGGCCAAATAAACCACCCTTGGTGTGAAAAGGGGGGAATGCATGAGGACTAGAACCTTGTTGACTAGTTCAATAGCACTGCTAATTGAGGAGGGAAACCAGTGGGAACAACGCAATTTTGAGGGAGGACTCTTTGCAATGAAGCAACATCATGAATGTGTGGGGCCCAAGGTAAGGAGGCTCAACAAAGATAACGAGGAAGGGATAGTAGCCATGGGAGTCATTCAGAATCCCGTCTATGTTTGATTCTTATGACTTCTTGTGTGCTTCAGTTGTTTAGATGGGTTTGTTGCACTGTTTAGTGCAGGGGATTCTCAAGCAGTCACTGAATCCTATAGTGCAATCTCTTCTAGAAATTGCGTCATTTTTGAAGGTGATGTTGTGGTAGGATTGAATCCCTTGATTTGGAGCTAGATTCTTGGAGGAGGATGATTTTTGTCTCCTAGAAGGCTAGAAGGGAGGCACTTCAGCCATTTTTATGTAATTTCATGTATTTTTCAGCCATGTCATATACAGATTTGCAGTAAACTACATCATTTTATGTAGATATGTCATTTTGCACTTGTGCTCATGTGAAACCCTTGCCGGGTTGTCTCTATTTTCTGTAAAAGAGGCTAAAACCTCCATTTTCTTGACTCTTTGATTAATGAAATCTCCAGATCTGTTATGACACATATTTTTTTGTAGAAACCCTTTAATAATTACATTGTTGTAGGCTTCCTAATTTTTTTTTTGCCGAAGTCATGGGGTTTGGGTGTTTTTAAGGTGTTTTGGCATGGGGAGATCTGTTTAACATAGATAGAATGATTTTTTTCTGCTCCCATTCTAGATGTAATGGTTATTAAGTGTAATCTAAAGGATCCAAGTACTTTTTTTATGTTCTGTAACAAAAATTTCTAAAAACAACGTTTTTACTCTCCATATTGCAGAAATTTCTGAAAAGGAATATTATAGCGTGCCCCGAGGAGACATTTGATGTGGAGCTGCATGTTGTGATGGAGAAAATATTTCGAAAGAGGTCGGCACCCATAACTCAAGGTAATCCTATTCCCCAAATTTCAAGTAGCGCTAGTCCCAACCTTCCCCTGGTACTCTATCAACCACCAGATAAAATTTTTGTTAAGTTACGAAAGTTTAGAAAGTTGAATAGTGTTAAGTCTACAGTACAGATATCTACTAGCTACAGTGCTAGTAATATAATCTCTTAGCCAGGAAATAGAGGGTTTATTTTAGTACCCCCCATACAAGGAAATATGGTGGGATCGTTCACCCGATACCCAGAATTATCCGGGAGGGGTAACGATGACATGGAGAAACACTGGTATCTCTGCGAAGCAATATGGAGGGCTCGGCAGACACCAGAGGTAGTTAATTTTATTGAGTTCCATACTACTCTAAGAGAGAGATACCTTCGTTGGTTCATGAAAAGGTCATAAGCTCATCCAAACCCAACAATAGATGATGTGAAGAAAGAATTTGTCAAAGAATTTAAATTACCTCAGATAGATCAGCAAGGATTGTCTGAGTTGTGGGAAATCAAACAGCGGGAAGGAGAAACAGCTTGGGACTTGATGAGAAGGTTCAAGGATGTGATTTGGAAGCTGAGTTACCCAATCGACCCAAACCACCATTGAGATTGATTTATTAAGGCACTCCTCCCGTTGACAAGAACTCCACTGACACAACAGAAGATTGATACCTTACAATATGCCCTAGAGCAAGCCATGAATATAGAAGCTATGGTGGGGTATCTGCAAGAGTTCATAGGAGGAGCAACAGTACAAGACCCTTCCATACTGTGGCTACAACATCAGATACCCAATTTAACGGAGAATTTGAAAGACATTCACCCGATACAACCTGCAAGGCCCAATGTGTGGTGTACCCATATCCTGATGGAAGGACACGTGGCCACAAAATGCCCGAGGTTACGGGGGAAAAGATGCAGGAGCTTCAACAACAGGGACACAGGGGGCTCCACTAGTTGGGGGAGTTTCGTAGATAAATACTCAAGGATTATATCAACCGCAACCCCACTTCCTAGGGTTCCCTGCTCAACAAAATCAAACCACAACAAACTACTGTGAAATATGTAAAGGCATTGGTCATCCTCCATGATTATTCCCAATTTTGCAGAAATATTACAACGTTCCAAAAAATACATATTGTGAATTTTTCGCTTCTACAACACATAATACATAGTAGTGTAGAGCCCTCGATGCACTGGCATAACGACTGGACAAACCATCTTATAGGGTGAATGAAACTCCAAGGGGCCGAGGAGGAGGAATGAGAGGTGGAAAAACTAGAGGAAGAGGACCAATAAGGTGCTATAATTGTGACCAAGAAGGGCACATAGCAAGGGAATGTCCGCTACCAAGAACGCCATGGTGCTCTCAGTGCAAAGTCAATACACATGCCACTGAATACTGTCCAAAACTGATTAAGATATGGGAGGAAAGATCCAGAAAAAGAGGCGTGAATCTGGTAAATGCAGAGCCAAGAATAGTAGAAGCTCATCCCATGCAAAGCCTGGCCATAATAACCTGGGGAGGAAAGAAAACAGGGGAGGATGCACAAAATATGGAACCAGTAAAGCTGATCAAGCCTACATCTCTAAGGAATGCTTTCAGACCGAATAGAGAGAAGCAATATTTTAAGGAGGTAGTGGAAACATTTTCCCACATAGGAGGGAGTAGAAGCACTGAGCTTCCACAACCGACTGTCGAAAAAGAGAAGTAGACTCATACAACTACAATGATTGAGGAATGGTTCTGACTGTTCCTGAGAATTGTAACCAATGTACCAATGTTGGAACAACTAAAGCAAAATCTAGAGTTGGTGGTGCAGGAAAATGCAGAACCGGGAGATTCAAGAAATTCAACCAAAAAATACATAAGAAGGATAAAAATAAACAAGAGAAGAACTAGAAAGGAATTCCATGTGAATACTCAAGTCGTGGGATTTCAAATCAAAGACACAATTCTTGATCTAGGATCTGATGTCAACATTCTGCCTAGAAAGAGATGGGAAGCACTAGGGAGGCCAAAGTTGACATACTCACCAATACAGCTCCGAATGGAAAATCAGTATTGTATTTTACCCATAGGAAGGCTAGAAGAGGTCGAGGTTGATGTCGCGGGAGTGAAAACATATACAGATTTTGAGGTGATAGACATCATGGGGGACAAGGATCCCTATCCTACTTTGTTGGGAATAGACTGGGCCTTTGAGAATTATGCAGTGATCAACTTGAAAAAAGAATTGATGATATTTTAAGATGGGGAGGTCAAGGTAACTCAGCCACTCGACCCATATTAGCGACCCCGATATACAAAAACTATTGAAAATGGATTGGATGCTCAACTTCTCGATCACCTTTACCACATGACGATAGGGAAGAGAGAAGAATATATCAATACAACAGAAGGAGGAACTGTAAGCTGGAGAAGTGTTCAGAGTTCAGATTTGGGCTCATAAATAGCTTGGGATTATTGGAAACAATGAGGATATGAGACCAACACTAGAAGGTGTGCTAACATTCAGGGGGTCAACTAGATTTGAACTAAGGTAAGAGGATATCCGACTCTATCAAATATGTATGTTGTAAATACATTTATTGCAAAGGTAGAGGAAAAAGTACCAATAGAACATAGAGTCCTTCTTATGGATGTAGCACTACAATCCACGTCAGCAAGATGGTGGGTCAACCATCGCAACTCACTTCTGTAATGGGAAGATGTTGCACTAGCATTAAGAGTTGAATTCCAAGAAGCTTTAGGACCACAATTCATTGAAAAGTACGAAGGGGATTCTAACCCTCTAGAAAATTTAAGGAATTGTGAGTATAACTAGAAGAAAAAAGGGTATCCAGAATCTCTGTGGATACACAATTTCATAAATTCACTGGACACTGTTCCGCAAGCCTGGTACTTGACAGAAGAAAAGAAGAGAGGAACTCGAACTTGGCAAGTAGTCACATAAAAGTTTACGCAATCTTTTTCTTTTCAGGGAGAAACAGAACCAGTCACAGATGCACTCCAAGCTATCATAAGGGTACTATTTTTCCCATAGATTCAGGAAGATGAAGAAATACCACTTTCAAAGAAGAAAACTAAAGAATCAGTAGCATGCAAACAGATAGATCGTGAGATGGATGATGACGATTTAGAGAATCTCCAACACTTATACTTTGAAGAGAAATAGGGGGAGAGGGATATACAAGAGGAACCAACCACAAAAGGACTACACCTGTTACCCTTGAAGACTAAGAAGCTGAACATTGGAAGCATGGAGAAACCCAAAATAGCATCCATTGGAGACTACTGGGATAGAGAAACGACCAAGGAAATATTCAACCTATTACAGGGATATGAATATTTATTCCCATCTTCAGTAGCGGAGCTAAAGGGAATAAAAGGGGACATGGGGGAAATGTGCATAGTCTTAAACCCTGACACAAGACCAGTGAAGCATAGGCCTTACCACCTAAATCCAAGGGTAAAGGAAAAATTCAAAGTAGAAATAGATAAAATGCCGAAAGCAGGGCTGATTTTTCTAGTGGAGAAAGCAGAGTGGGCCAGTCCCATTGTAATACAAAGAAAAAAATGATAAATTCGAGATTAGAGTATTTTTGGATTACAGGAGCCTCAACAATGTATGCATACATGATCCATCTCCCACTCCATTTAGTGATGAGGTTCTCGACAATGTGGCAGGAAATGAAGCCTATTCATTCACAAATGGATTCTCAGGATATCATCAAGTGAGAATAGCAGAAGAAGATAAGAAGAAGACCACTTTCACAATCGAATGGGGATATTTTTCATATCATTTCATGCCCTTTGGACTGAAGAATGCACCAGTGGTGTTTTCACAAATAGTGATAGCAGCATTTCAAGACTATATCTGTAAGTTCCGTGAGGTATACATGGATGATTGGATAGTTTACAGTTTACTGAAAAATCATGCAACTTTACTTAGAATAATTTTTGATGGATGCAGACAACTCCAAATCTCCCTCAACCTCAAGAAATGCATCTTTGCAGTACCTTTTGGGATGCTACTAGGACATGTTGTTTGTAATCAGGGTGTTTGTGTGGATCCAGCAAAAGTAGAAGTCATTGTTAACATAGAAGCACCAGAAACTCTGAAACAGTTAAGATCACTACTCGGACATACCAGGTACTATAAAATATTCATCTGCAACTATGAGAAGATAACAGCACCATTGGAAAAAATTTTGCGGAAGTCAGAGAAATTCATCTGGAGCAATTAATGCACTAACACCCTCAATACATTGAAAGAAAAATTAGCAAGTGCACCCATCTTGGTTCATCCTAACTGGGACAAACAGTTCCATGTCCATATTGGTGCCTCTAGCATTGCATTAGGAGCAGTGTTAGCTCAGCCAAGAGAAACTTCTATTGATCATCCAGTCTACTTTGCAAGCATGAACTTGTCTACCGCTGAAAGGAACTACACAACAACAGAATGAGAAGCTGCTCTTGCGATGGTGTATTCTCTTCAGAAGTTTTGTCATTACCTACTGGGAGGTACGTTCACATTCTTCACAAACCATTCAACATTGAAATACCTGGTTAACAAACCTGTGCTTGGAGGAATAATATGTATATGGCTCCTAATTTTCCAGGAGTTCACCTTCGAAGTGATAGTGAAACCAAGGAGGTTAAACGTGGGTCCTGACCATTTATCAAGGATGTAGAATGGAGAGAATGGGGGATCCCATGATGATCATTTGCCGGATGTTGATCTCTTCAGAGTAGAATCCATCCCAGACTATCTGGAGCAGATAGCACTATATCTAGCCACAAGACAGTGCCCAACAGAATACACGATAACTTAAAAGAGGAATTTGGTCGTAAAAGCAGCTGAGTATCAAATTATAGTAGGAAAACTATATAAAATGGGATTGGACCATGTCTTGCAGAGATGCATCATGGACCATGAAAGAGAGGACATCTTGTGAGAGTGTCATTTTGGAGTTGCAGGGGGCCATATCGGTGCAAAACCCACCGCAAGAAAAATATTACAATCAGGGTTATGGTGGCCCACAATTCATAAATATAGTAAAGCGTATGTAAATAAATATGATGTCTGCCAAATAATAGGACGTCCATCACATCGAGATGAGTTACCACTGCAAACTTTAAGAGCACTGCAGCCATTTGAAAAATGGGTTGTTGATTTCGTAGGGCCAATTGCACCAGTAGCAAGACATTCATAGGCAAGGTACATAATAACTACAACAGATTATCTCACAAGATGGGTGGAGGCAACACTAGTAAAATACTGCATAGCAGACACACCAGCCAGATTCATTTTTGAAAACATCATTAGCAGATTTGGCTACCCCAAAAACCTAACCAGTGATCAAGGTACACACTTCATCAATACAACAGTCAATTCTTTGTTACATAATTTTATGGTGCAACATCGTAAGAGCAGCTCGTACCACCCTCAAGAAAATGGAACTGTTGAAGCATTCAACAAGATCTTAGAAAAAGGATTAACCAAGATATGCAATGTCAATCGGGATGACTGGGATGAGAGGATACCAGAAACATTATGGGCATACAAGACAACTGTCAAAAGGTTTCACAATCAAAATCCATTCCAGCTAGTGTACGAGAGAGAGGCGGTGGTACCTGCTAAATTTTTCATACCAAGTCTATTAATCGCTTCAACAGTACAGATGACAGATGAGGACTCAATCACTGTACGCCTCCATGACTACAAGAGCTTGAAGAAGAGAGATTCTTGGTGGAGTTCCATCAAATAGTTCAAAAGGAAATACAGAAGGCTTGGCATCACTGTAACATCAAGCATAAGACATTCATGATTGAAGGGAAATTTTTATTGTACGACAACAAATTTCAAAAGTTCCTGGGCAAACTCAAAATGCACTAGATGGGACCATACCATGTCATAGAAATTAAATATTCAGGCACGGTTTGATTGGCGCAACTAGATGGTCAAGTCTTGCAAGGATGGGTGAATGGCACATGCCTGAAGCCTTATCACGAGTAAGTTCCACTATTTATTTTTTCAAATAACTCTCACAACCGAGAGCAGTCAGTAGGGTAAAATAGAAATAGATAGAGTCAATAACTCTCTCGCACCCGAGATGAGACATAGAATAGGAATCCAAATAAAAATACATCACAATAATGCAGAGAGGAACTCCACCTGTTGCGACGCGGAGACCACATCACAACCAATTGTGGTCGGGGGTTAGCGTCTAACGTGTCATCCGTGTCCTAAAGCCAAGCGTGACAAATATCATTCGGTCATAATAACCCATCATACCGTTTTCAGTCCGTAGGATCCCCTGGATTTGAGAATTAACTGCCATAATTAGTAACAACCATGTCGTAATAAATTTTCCATGTTAATCCATAATCATTACCCATCATGTCTACCCAAATCTCAAAGACACAATCAGAAATGTCAAAAGACACCTCACCGCAATAACTAATCATACGATTATAGCCATGGGAGAGACAGAAAAAAATAATTAGTTATGGGGTCTTATCAACCTCATTCATGCTGGTTACATTACTTAACCCGCATGAAAGAAGAAAAGCACCAGAATGCCGAAAAATTCCAATTTAGAACAAGAAACAGCTACCACAACAAGTGAAATCTCATTAGAGGAAGTTCAAAGAGATATTCCAACAGTAGGAATTCACAGCAATAGATCAGAAATAGCACACTAGGTATACAGAAGAAGAACGAAGATGACAAAGGTAGCACCAGCAGTCGTTGAGCCCGAGCGCGATGAGATAATTCAGAGGATAGAATCACTAGTTGGAAAGTATGACAATGCTTCGCTAATTGATACAGATTTCATGGATTCCTATCAATTCCCAGCTATGAAGCGACAAATATACATAGAAAATTATGCCATAGAGGGAGGAGGGGAAGCAGCAAGGATGAATCTGGAGTTCAGATGTATACAAAAATCGACAATAATCAACTTCAAGAACTTCCTAGTGTTTGGAACAATGGGAATAGCAATTCATTATATGAAATTCCTGCTGAGCAGAGCCTAGAACGGATCATTGTGGCTGGGGAGAGAAATACCTATACATGCAAAAGAAATCAGTAGACTTACTGGATTATCAGCAGAGGGGAAGGATGTCTCAACGGCATTCCAGAATGTGTCCAAGAGAGCCAAGAAGGCAAGGGACTGTGATTATTATAAGATATATGAGACCAGAAGAGGAGGGAAGGGGGCAAAGATAGACCTCATCAACAATCCAGCAGTTAAATTTTCCTGCTATTTAATAGCGGGTAAGGCAATGAGGCATTACACCAAAGGCGAATGCACCCTCGACACCATTTCAGTCGTGGAACACTGCATCCAAGGAGCCCAGCTAAACTGATGTACCTTCCTATTGAATGAACTATTTGAGGCTTGCGAGGATAATTACAGGAGAGCCATGGGATTCATTTATGTCTATCTCAGTATGGCATTTGCGATGTGGAAATGGACTCACCCGGGGGTAATGTAGCTTGCAGAAATCACAAACGACCAGCCAATGGTGTTAAGGTTTATGCCATGGAGAGTCTTGGGAGATCCCAGCACTAAGGAGGTCAATGAGGAGGCTTTCTCATTCTAGTACAGGCAGATAGTGGATGTGGTAGTGAGACAGCAAAGGGTTCTAAGGGACCTATTGGACAGATTCTTCGCAATAAATGGTTTGGGGTCACCCACAAGTAGACATATATCAGACCTAGTTGTGTGGATGAAACCACATTCAAAATGAGGTCGTTAAAATTTCAAGTAGAAGAAAAATCGTTCCACACCGAATTTTGTTCGTGGCCAGGAGCTACGATGGAGGTCAGAATTGGAATACCTCACTATTCGTTCGAGGAAATGCTGTTGAAAGCACTCCCAGGGGAAACACTAGAGTAAACAACGAGGAGGATTTCTCAATTGCAGCTAAGACCTTTACTAGACCAGCTGGACACGAGGGTGAAGGGCTTCAATCTGGTAATATAAATTGTCACAAGTGCTTCTTCTATGTTTCCTTCTTTTTCTGATTTTCAGTCTTTTAATTCTGCATCACCATTCACAACCACCCCTACGTCACCGCCCTACCTTCCACCATGTTCAATTCACCCTCAGCAACCACAGTTACCCCAATCTGCAAGAGCAAGGCACCTAAACCGTCGGTAGCTGCACCCAAGGCCAACAAGGCAAGAATTATGGTGCCTAAGCAAATTGTTGACCTCACATTGGAATATCAGACCCAACCTATGGATACAGGAGTACTAGTTCGAGAATATCCAAAGGTTACTACCCAAGTAACCTCCGCGCTACCCATGTTTGATTCATCCTTGATTTTAAACATTCAAACATCATCTCCACCTCACACTCACAACACATCACCTCATACTCACAATTCATCACCCCATACTCATTTACTTCCAAAGACCAATCCACCCGCACTCCGTGCACCTCAGCGACTATCTCAGACCCAGTAAATCTAAGAAACAAGAAAAACGAGGACATCGAGGTAGAAGTTAACTCGAGTGCGGCTAGGGTACCCGAGGTTAACCAACCTTTGGTGGGGCAGGGCACTTTCCTAGAATTATTAGTTCAAGGAGGGTCTTTTACTGCAGATACAACACCCTCACCAATAGAGTTGAACCCATTTCAGCAAGCCAACCTAATACTGCAGTAGATTCAGCCGACCATTAGTATGAATAACCCATAATCTCAGCTGCCACAAAAGACCCAACCAGCTTCCCCTCATAAGCACTCAGAGATATCAATCGACAGTGGGCAACCCCTCAGAGAAAGACAACTAATCCAGGACATGTCATGTGCTGAGAGCATGCAGAGCTGGGGGGTTGGACATTTATGAAAATTTTCAGCAAGCAACACAGCAAGAAGAAGGGTTTCATAACAACCTCCAATAAAGGTTCGAGCAGCAACAACAGCAGGTCATCATGCTTATTGAAGCTTAAAGGGGAAAAGGATAATCTACATCAGCAATTGGAAAAGGTAACATAAATTTTCAAAGACCTTTGGCTAACATTAATTTCCTAGGATAAAAAAATTCCAGAGGACATATCGGCTTGATCCATGGTCGAAAGGTCTATCTGAGTGAAAATGACATGTGCAAATCTCAACAAAGAGAACCAAGAACTCAAGGAAATGCTAGATGCCAGACCAGCATTACCAAACCCTTTCGTGGTATATGCTAAGAAGGTTACCGAGAAACATAAGTAGGTAGCTGGAATGAAGGAAACCCTGGGGACAATAGTTAAAGAGGCATACAACCTATTGAAGCATTTACACGAATTCTTTAACTCGTTAACAATGAAAGCCCACCCAATCTCAGCACAAATTCAGAAAATTTCCCAAGAGATCAAAGAGGCCACTGATCTAGTCGGCATAAACCAGCTGCACAACCAAGCAGAGGTGTTGGAAACCAAAATACAGAAGATAGAGGAACACTCTGCTACTACAAAGTAGGTCCTCAGAGAGCTAAGGAAACCAGTCAAGCAGAAATCAGAGGTGATACAATAGATGGCAGCCGAAGCCGGGCCGAAGATACAAGAAGTATTCTGCAAGTTTCTGCCTGTGGCGAGTGAAACTGAGGCTTAAAGATTCACCAGCTAGATAGAACAGCAAATTACAGAATGGCAACAGATGATCACTGAGTTCGTATAACTCAAGTCTTGAGCATTGAGCAAGGTTCCAGAGTTGGGGACTTTGTTTGGACAGAGCGAAGAAGCAGAAAAGACAAGGTCAGCCTCCGAAGTCAAAAAACCAACAGAAGCTGCAACAACAAGAAAATATTGACTCGGGACGAGTCAATAGCATGTGGTCAGGTCCTGTTGGGGCCTTTGTTTTTAAAAAGAAACAGATTTGAGTTGCAGAGAACAAGTGGCGGAGCACAATAAAGGTAGATAGAGAGCTGTCACAGTTGCGGAAAGCCGAAATATAGGTGGCATGGAAGTTGTGGAGAACAATGAAGATGGAAGATATGGGAGACAAGGATGATCAGCAGAAATCCCAGTAATTAAGAAGAAGCAGCAAGGAGCAGAGCGAAGAAGAGGCAAGAAGCGGAGCAGGAAAAGAGGAAAGACTGAAAGTCACGCTAGCGGAAGAAAAAATAGGCAATCAGCCAGCATAGAAGAGTTAGTTAGTCAATGCGGCAGAATGCCAAAGAGGGAGAGCAGAGTTGTAGGAGAGCTTTGTGAGAACTCTGTTGTACTGAATCACACTGTAATATACTTCGCGGAGTGGTGTATGCTATTTTGATGTTGATAATGAAATATAATTGTTGATGTGTATAATGTTATGAGTTGATTGTTAGTCATTTTCTTACTATGAATGTATGTCCAGTTTTAAATTTTAATTCAGCATTCTGAACATTCTTTGATGAGATATAATCCATACAGAGCGTCTAGATATGTTTGTTGCTTCCAAGTTTCATTAACTGTTCTTCATGGTTGTAACCATCTTGTACATGATCTGTCTCCTAATCTTAGTAAGGTCACGGCATGCCTCGGGTGAGATGCTCTGCTCTCTGGAGTAGGGTGAAAATGTCGGTGTTGTGCTAGACTACTGCGGAAACCTTTTTGGCTTCTATCCTGAACCTGGGTCTTGCCTAGAGACCACCTTTTTCGCCAAGAAATGTTTTTTTTTTTAACATCAAAACAGCATACATCACTCCGCAGAGTCTATTACAGTGTGATTCAGTTCAACAGAGTTCTCACAGAGCTCTCCTATGGCTCTTCTCTCTCTATCAGCCTTCTGCCACACTGACTAACTAACTCTTCTACGATGTTTGATTGCCTATTTTTTCTTCCACCTACGTGACTGTCAGTCTTTCCTCTTTTCCTGCTCCGCTGCTTGCTGCTTCTTCTTAATTACTGGGAGTTCTATTGATTGTCCTTGTCTCCCATATCTACCATCTGCACTATTCTCCACAATTGTTGCACCACCTATCTTATGGCTTTTCGCAACCATGACAGCTCCCTGTCTACCTTGATTGCACTCTGCCACCTGTTCTCCGTAGCTCAAAACTATTTATTTTTCAAAACAAAGTCCCCAACAGTGTGGCCTCCTCTATTCCCTTTCTTCTTCCTCACTAAATTCTATGTTTTATTCTTCCATAGTGCCTTATCTAGAAACCCTAGGGGGATGAATTGAGAGTGAAATGTAGGTTTAGGGAGTGTGGAATGGGATGGAAAAAATTAGGGAGATGGGGGAAGGGATTATTAAATTTAGGGACTTGAAAGGGAGCAGAAGTGTTGTGGGATTTGGGAATAGGAATTTTATTATAGGTATGGGCATTTGGGAGCCTAGGAAATTAAAATACCTAGGTCTTAGGGTTTAGGGGATAAAGGGCTTTGGAAAAAGGGATATAGTGAAATATGGATATAGTGAAAATAATACCAAGGTCATGGGACACAAATTCCAAGTTGAATGTTGGGAAAAACATCCTACTGGGTTTTCATTTCAGTTTATTATGGCTAAGGAAATTGGGAAAGGAATTTGCAAAGGAAAAGAGGCAACTATTGGCATTTTTTATGGAAATAAAGGAAAATAGGAGAAAAGGAAGGTGGAAGGTCACGAATTTTCATGAGAGGGAAATTGAAGGGAAAATTAAGAAAATAGAGGCCTCAATGATAAAAAGGCTTATGAGGATCAGTTCGTAACCTTGTTTTTTAACTTTAGCTTGGAGCTCTCTCTATTCTCTCATACTATTGCACACTTAGAGCATTATTGGAGCATTGTAGCGTTGGATAAAGGAAAGAAAAGGAAATACAAGGAAGCAAAGGAAAGCAAGGGACAAGCAAGGAAAATTTGGATCAAGGAGCTTCATCACGAATACTTGTAGGTAACAGGTTTCATGTGTGATTTCCTAGTTGGTTTGTCAATGCATGGTACATGCATGTGTGTATTTAGTTCTATTGTTGTCATTAGCATTGGTTTTTTCAAGTGTGACAGTGGTTACATCCTTGCCTTGCCATTTCTGGATAGCCATGGTGTGATGGGGTTATTTTATTTTGTTTAGATTTAGATTTCCATATGGTTTTGGAACCAAGTGAGGTGGTCTAAGGAAAATTCGCATAGGGCCTAGGAATTCTTTGAACAGTTTTGGCGAGATTGCGATAAAGCATGAGGGTGGACACAAGAAAATCCCTCAAGGTTGTTAGTGTCAGTCTTTGTAGCCTTCCTCCAGTGATCAAACATGCTCTTACAAGGTGATTTTAAGGTGTCAAGGTCAAATTTTGTCATTTCAGTGAGTCTTCAAGTAAAATTTGGTCACTAGGTATTAGGTCTAGGGTTTGTTTTCACTCTTTTCAAAGTTGTCCAATTGTCGGTCTATGTCACCATTTAGCTGATTGTACCATCATTTAGAGGTTTCCATCATCATGTCAGGTTCCAATGGGTCATTTTACACCTTGTTCATGCTTCAGTTGTGCCTTGGTAAGGTTCATTTCCCTCTCCTAGGGTTTTGAAGGTAATTTCTCTTGGATGGTCAAATCATAAGCAAAACTTGTATCCTGATGTTCATACACCTTCCCCTATCCTTAATGTACCTTATTAAACACTTCCCATCACTAAGATCCCCAAAATTCCTCATTTTCGCACAAACCTTAGTTTCTTGCTACAACTTGGCAATTTTCTAGGCTAGGTCTGTGTTTTTCCCTTTTGGACCCCTTCCCTCACTCAATCTCTGAAATTACACTTTCACCTGCTTCCTAACATCCCTCCCTACTTCCCAAAATTTTATCAAGAATTTAGAAGCCCCTTATCCCCTTCATTTCGCTTCATTTCGACAAATCCCTTGTTCCACACATCGGGATAAGCTTTACTCCAATGATTTTTCTGAGAAATAAAAGATGAATTTTGGAAACCTGATAAATTTTTTTTTCCAAAATAGGCTAAGGAAGAAAAAATTCCTTCACTTTTTACACAGGTGCCATTTTTTTAGAGAAATGTCAAAAATACAGTTGCCTCAGGAGAATTGATGCACCTCTGTAGTGACCTTGGGAAAACCACGTTTCTCCTAGCTTGGTTGGCCAAATGACTTTATTTATGAGTCCAATCATAACTAGACACAAAGAGATTTCCAATGAGCTATCATGAGCTCAATTTGGAGTTGAGGAAGACCTTCAAATGTATACTACAACAGCACTCTGCCTTGAGGCAGCCTCATTTTGCAAATTTTGACCAGTCTTGGGATATTTGATTTTTGACAGGGTAAATGAACTCAAAATTGAAAAATTCCAGTTGGGTTGGAAATTATACTCAATAATATTTCCAAAGAGCTATCCTGTGCCAAATTTGGACACTGGGAAGGTCTCCAAAAGTCTCCTTCAAAAGGGCGTGATGCGTTGGGCTTGTGGCGCGACGCATAGAGCTGCAAGCCCAATTTCACCATAAACTTCTCCAAATTTTCCAAATGTGCTCAAATCTGTGGTGTGCAAGTAATTTAAGAGTTTTTACATTGCAAAGTGGGTTTTTTGAAAAGAATAATCAAAATCCTTGGCATATAAAACATTTTCATTTTTCATAAGCTCATTTGTATGCCAAGAGGACAGGAGTGAGCAAAGGAGAAACCATGAGGAGCAAAGCAAACAGTTTGAAGGCGAAATTGTGCAAGTTCAGATGTGTAACGCATTGGCTGGGTGTTGCGACGCATTGGGTAGGTGTGGCGCATTGAGCCGGCCTCCACAATGTAAAAAATACACTGGCGCGACGCATCAGGGAGGCGCGGCGCGTTTGGTTGGTTGCGCGACGCATAGGGCCGGAAAGCTAATTTACTGCAATTTCTTCCAAAACTCCAAACTGGCTCAGTCTCTCTTGGTCCAAGTAAGTCCATGCAACTTCTCCATTTCCCATGACATGTGTTTGGTGATATTTATGAGGATTTAAATACAAAAAATCAAACCCTATTATCTTGTGCAATCCTTAGGGTTTAGAAGTGGTTTTGTGCCTATCATTCCATTTCCCTTAGTCCATTTTCATATTCCCTCATATCCCTAAAGCACTTATTCCCTATCCCATTCCCATTACCCCACATCCAAATTATGAATTTCCCAAACCCCAATGATATCCCAAAGAACCTAGTGACTGTCCCTAAACTTTTCAGTTCACAGATTTTAATTGGCAAATTTCACTTGATAATAGTCCATCATCTCCCCTACCCTATCCCTCCATAGTCCCTCACTTGTTATCACATATTTGGAAATAAAACCAAAGACATCAAACTTCTCATATACATCCAATACAACATAGACTTTGGAAATCATGTTTGCAAGGCACGAATCAAGATCCTGAAGGCTAAGTTGGAGATAGCATTAAAGCGTCGCAAAAGGCAAGATAGACTTCAGATTTTGGCTGAGGCTTCCTTGGCCTAGCATAGTACATGATGGAGGACACGCAGCCCAAATTTCAAGAAATTTGGGACACTTTTTGCAAATTTTGATATTTTTGGCCTAAACACAGATTTTTCAGCTCTACGTGTCGCGCCACTTGGCGCGCGCTTATGATTGGGAGCTCCTCTTGGGTAAAAATTTGTATTTTTGGATTTTTCATGAAACTTTATGCATGCCTACCCATTACCCAGATATTTCGACAAGTTTTGGGTTGCCAGAAGGGTCAAAAACACCCTAAAAATGACCTTTCTGCCCCTTTTTGGACACAAAGGAAGCAGTGTTGGAAAAACTCATTTTTGGAGGGGAAAATGGAAACCAAATTTAGAAATACCACTTGGGTTGGAAATTAGACAGGAATAGATTTCGAAAAAGCTATCCTTCACTCAATTTGGACACCGGGAAGGCCTTAAAAATCGGCTCCAAAGTGGCATGACACATAGAGAAATCAAGCGCGACGCATTGGGGATTTTGCTCAGTTTTGACACAGTAACTCTGTTTTTCGGCTAGTTTTGGCCAGTTTGACATTCTTACTTCCAAATGTAAAAATCTCGATGTAATTTTATGTAATTTTATGGGTCTTGATGTAATTTTGTCAATTTTTTTTCTCATGGAAGTAGATTCATCCATCAAAAGGTGAATTGCAACTGAATGAATCAGTTTCTTATCTTATAGAGGCAAGTTGTTCCACTGCCTATTTTCCAGTTCTTAGTTTAGATCTTGTTGAAACAGCTCCTAAACTAGTGAGCTGTACCCCTAGAGGCTGGGGATGAGGTAGTGTTTTCTATATCTTGTAATTTTTCAGTCATTGGCATAGGTTGGACACTTGGGATTGCTTTGAGCTTCATTGTACATTTCATCTCTGCATTTTGGCAAAGGAATAGACTAGGGTTTGCAGCACTCCTTGGGATGCATGTGGTTCTTTGTTTTGATGATGTATTTCTCTCTGTGATTTTAATTTTACTAATGTTTCATGTGTATCATCTTCCTTCTCATTTCTTCTTAAGTTAAACAAACAAGGATAAAGGTGGAATTCATTAGATTTGCAGTGCTCTACCTAGAGTTTGTTTAATTTTCTATGTTTTCAACTGTTTGAAGAGGATTCCTGAAAGCCTCTTTCCCTCTTCAACTCCTCACCGGTCTGAGCTATCCATTTCATTCAAATTTGAAACGTCAAAACAATTGCCTTTCTTTCCCCATTCAACTCTCTGCAAAACTGATCATTTCCCAGACCCAAAATTTGCCTTTCCCTTTGATCCAACAAACACCCTCAAAATCAAATCAAACTCTTTTACATATATACCTAGCCTAAAATTAGACTTTATTCAAGTCATCTCAAGCCTCACTGATCATTTTTTGCTGAGATTGACCAGGAGAGAGCCCTCTCTCAATCTGGTAGGGCTAGCTACCAGATTAAGCGTGGTTTGATGTTACCCTAGACTTTGCCTTCCTTCAGCCTAAGGTAGATTTAGGCAATAACATAGTGGCGACCATACTGGGGAAATCAAAATGGTTTGCTTGTTAGTGTTGTTTGCTTTATAAACTACAGACGGAGCCTAAAGTTAGCCAGGTAGCCTTCGAAACGCTCTTGCTTTGCATTAGCGAAAGTAGATGAATGCTGCTTCAGTCAATATCCGGTCTAGTTTATGAACTAAACATCTGGTTTCCTCAGTAAGATCTAATCAAGTTCAGATATGATTTTTGATGGTGGACAACGATCAGACACCGCAAGGCTGAAATCATTCACCTGGCGACTCTAAATCAGTTTCGAGATCAGATCCAAGGACTCCACTGGAGGATGAACCTGATTAGCAGAAACATGAAAGGACAATATGGAAAGATCAGTTATTCAAGTTGGAATTTCATCCAAGACATTTTGTTCTTTGTCATAAATTATTTCTTCTCTTTTCCCAAGAATGTCAAGAAGGCTTTGCAAAGTATATTGTATTTGAGAAAAGATCCTCGGCCTGCATTTGATTCCTTCCCTTTGAAGATTGTGAATACCAAATATTTGCATGCTTTTGAGCTTGATCAAGACCTTTCTTCCGAATCTTGTGATGACCATCTTCAAATTGATGAACCTCAAGAGACCAAGACTGATTCTGCAGCATTTGTACATACCCCTATACCTTGTAAAATTCCAGATCGATACAAGCCTCTAATTTTACCTCCTATATCCCATGCTTTCCCTAAAAATCATGACCTATATCTACCAAGATTTGATGGTGAACGCGACAACATCACTGCTGAGAGACATGTTCTGAATTTTGAGTCTTTTCTTGACCTTTTTGAAGTTGATGAAGAGGATTTTAGTATTAGGATTTTTTCTCTTTCTTTGCAAGGCAAAGTCAAGAGTTGGTTCAAAACCCTGCCTGATGCGAGCATCTCAGATTTCCAATAGTTCATCAAAGTTTTCCTCGACAGGTGGGTGATCAGACAGAACCCTTTCTTGATTATAGAAGAGGATAACCAGTTGAAAAGACTACTAGGGGAGACAGTACAATATTTTTCTACCAGATTTAACCAAGTTTATTATTCAATGCCAGTTAATATAAGACCTCCTCTTGGATCCGCTCTCTTGCACTACTTGGGTGCCTTCGATCTAGAAATGGAGTTTCAACTGAGAGAAAGGAATCTTGCAACACTTGAAGAGATGCAAAATAGTGCAGTAGATGTAGAGGCTCATTTGCTGATCCGAAGGGAAAATTTGAAGGAAGAAGAGATGAAAAACATAGATCTGAAGGAATCGACATCTCTAGAGGCAAAGCTTGACATTTTGGTAAGTGCAGTGGAAGAGATGATGCAAAGGATCATCACAAGGAATGAGTATAATGTTCAAGCCCATGGCTCGCTAATTAAAGAAGAACAAGTTGTTGATCCAAAACATTTTGTTTCTTATTCCAGTTGTCATAGATCTGATAATGATTGTTTTATAGATCATCTTGGAGAAGAGAGAGTTGTTGATATGACATGTATGCTTGATGATGTGTTTTATACTGATGATTTGCCTCAGTTTTATTAGTATGATGATGATTATGTTCACCAAACAGAAGCTCATCTTGCAGACAAATCAAAAACTAGTTTGTGGAAGGAGGAACTTCACTTTCAGCAGCTCGAGTACAGTGATCAACCGATGCATATCAGCTATGACAGTGATGAGGAAAGTGCAGCAAATTTTGAAGTAAGTGAAGGATCTTTTCCTTTTTTTTTAATTCGTTTCAGTTCATCAGAGACAACTTCCATGAAATCAGAAATCAACTGTCGACAAGTCTTTATTTGGACTATCTTGAGGGCTATAAATACCTTGTTCAAGACTTCTCATATCCAGATTTTCAGCCCCCGAATTCCATTTATTTTCAAGTTGCAGATGAGGACTTGGAAGCTGGCACATACGATCAAATGATGCAAGATGATTCCATACCTTTCTGTTTTGAATCATTTCATTTTTTGAAGGGAAATCGACATAGTAAATTTTCAAATGTGTAGCTCGTAGAAAATCATGTAATCTCATCAGAAACAATAGAAAATGGGTTGCAGAAGTCTTTTCAAGTTTTTCATGATCCAATAGCTGGTGTGTTGGATGATGTCTGCAATCAAAGTCCTTCTCCATTGAATATATGTAAGCTTGAAACATGTGCTGATATAAACTTGATCCGGAAGCTAGTCTCTTTGTCATTTTTAGCAGAAGTCTCGTCACAAAGCTCATCACAAATCTCAAAACAAAGTTTGCATTCATGGTATGAGGAGAAGAGAAGTAATCCATTGGATGAGCTAAGTCCCAGTGTGCATGAACTTCAAGATCCTTATGGAGTGTTTTTGGAGGCGGATAGAGAATCCATAGTATTCAATGGATCTGTTCACAAGTTTTCATGGGAGTTTCCTTTCAATAGTTCTCTCTTGATGTTCATAAGCGAGCACTTGCGAAGAATTCATACAACAGCCGGAATACTTACTTGGTTTCATTGGTTGTTTCATTTCACTTGATCAGGTGATGAATGAAATTGTTAGAGTAGGTTTTGATGAATAAGCTCCATTTTGAGCATATTTTCCAGTTTGTCGGTTGTGTTTAAGTATCGAGTCAATTTTTAGTTGAGTGAGAGTCAATTTGTGTCATCAAGTCATCAGTTTTCAGTCATGCATTTCAGCTTGAGTTTTTTTACTCCAGTGCCCAATGGATGAAGGCATTGTCTGCTTTCCAAAGATCTGTAGGTCTTGGCACCACCAAGGAGCTACCATCCCCATTGGAGCCAATGTTAGTGTCAGTCTTTGCAGCCTTCCTCCAATGATCAAACATGCTCTTACAAAGTGATTTTAAGGTGTCAAGGTCAAATTTTGTCATTTCAGTGAGTCTTCAAGAAAAATTTGGTCACTAGGTATTAGGTCTAGGGTTTGCTTTTACTCCTGTCAAAGTTGTCCAAATGTCGGTCCATGTCACCATTCAACTGAGTGTACCATCATTCAGAGGGTTTTCATCATCATGTCAGGTTCCAATGGGTCATTTTACACCTTGTTCATGCTTCAGTTGTGCTTAGGTAAGGTTCATTTCCCTCTCCTAGGGTTTTGAAAGTAATTTCTCTTGGATGGTCAAATCATCAGAAAAACTTGTATCCTGATGTTAATACACCTTCCCCTATCCTTAATGTACCTTATTAAACACTTCCCATCACTGAGATCCCCCAAATTCCTCATTTTCGCACAAACCCTAGTTTCTTGCTACAACTTGGCAATTTTCTAGGCTAGGCCTGTGTTTTTCCCTTTTGGACCCATTCCCCCCACTCAACTTTGAAATTACACTTTCCCCTGCTTCCTAACATCCCTCCCTACTTCCCAAAATTTTCTCAAGAATTTAGAAGCCCCTTATCCCCTTAGTTTCACTTCATTTCGACAAATCCCTTGTTCCACACATCAGGATAAGTTTTACTCCAATGATGTTTCTGAGCAATAACCTATGCATTTGGGAAAAATGAGAGATTTTTTTGTCAAATATAGGCCAAGGAATAAAAACCTCCTTCACTTTTTACACAGGTGTCATGGTTTTAGATAAATGTCAAAAATACAGTTGCCTCGGGAGAATTGATGCACCTCTGAAGTGACCTTGGGAAAATCACGTTTCTCCTAGATTGGTTCTCCAAATGATTTTCTTGATGAGTCCAATGATAACTAGACACACAGAGCTTTCCAATGAGCTATCATGAGCTCAATTTGGAGTTGAGGAAGACCTTCAAAAGTTGCTTCAACAGCACTCTGCCTTGAGGCAGCCTCATTTTGCACATTTTGACCAGTCTTGGGAGATTTGATATTTGACAGGGTAAATGAACTCCAAATTGAAAAATTCTACTTGGGTTGGAAAGTAGACTCAATAATATTTCCAACGATTTATCCTACACCCAATTTTGACACCAGGAAGGTCTCCAAAAGTCTCCTGCAAAAGGGCGCGACGCGTTGGGCTTGTGGCACGACGCATAGAGATGCAGGCCCAATTTCACCATAAACTTCTCCAAAATTTCCAAATGTGCTCAAATCTGTGGTGTGCAAGTAAGTTAAGATTTTTTACATTGAAAAGTGGGTTTTTTGAAAAGAAGAATCAAAATCCTTGGCATATAAAACATTTTCATCTTTCATAAGCTCATTTGTATGCCAAGAGGACAGGAGTGAGCAAAGGAGCAAAGAAAACAGTTTGAAGGCGAAATTGTGCAAGTTCAGCTGCGCGACGCATTGGCTGGGTGTCGCAACACATTGGGTAGGCACGGCACATTGGGCTGGCCTCCGCAGTGTAAAATACACTAGCGCGACGCATCAGGGAGGCGCGGTGCGTTGGGTTGGTTGCGCGACGCATAGGGCCGGAAAGCTAATTTACTGCCATTTCTTCCAAAAATCAAAATTTTCTCGGTCTCTCTTGGTCCAAGTAATTCCATGCAACTTCTCCATTTCCCATGACATGTGTTTGGTGATATTTATGAGGATTTAAATACAAAAAATCAAACCCTATTATCTTGTGCAATCCTTAGGGTTTAGAAGTGGTTTTGTGCCTATCATTCCATTTCCCTTAGTCCATTTTCATATTCCCTCATATCCCTAAAGCACTTATTCCTTATCCCATTCCCACTACCCCACATCCCAATTATGAATTTCCCAAACCCCAATGATATCCCAAAGAACCTAGTGACTGTCCCTAAACTTTTCAGTTCACAGATTTTAATTGGCAAATTTCACTTGATAATAGTCCATCATCTCCCCTACCCTATCCCTCCATAGTCCCTCACTTGTTATCACATATTTGGCAAAAAAAAAAAAGACATCAAACTTCTCATATACATCCAATACAACATAGACTTTGGAAATCATGTTTGCAAGGCACGAATCAAGATCCTGAAGGCTAAGTTGGAGAGGGCATTAAAGCATCGGAAAAGGAAAGATAGACTTCAGATTTTGGCCGAGGATTCCTTGGCCCAGCATAGTACATGATGGACGACACTCAGCCCAAATTTCAAGAAATTTGGGACACTTTTTGCAAATTTTGATATTTTTGGCCTAAACACAGATTTTTCAGCTCTACGCGTCGCGCCACTTGGCGCGCGCTTATGATTGGGAGCTCCTCTTGGGTAAAAATTTGTATTTTTGGATTTTTCATGAAAATTTATGCATGCCTACCCATTACCTAGATATTTTGACAAGTTTTGGGTTGTCAGAAGGGTCAAAAACACCCTAAAAATGACCTTTCTGCCCCTTTTTGGACACACAGGAAGCAGTGTTGGGAAAACTCATTTTTGGAGAGGCAACGGGAAACCAAAGTCAGAAATTCCACTTGGGTTGGAAATTAGACAGGCAAATATTTCCAACGAGATATCCTGAACTCAATTTGGACACTAGGAAGGCCTTCAAAATAGGCTCCAAAGTGGCGCGACGCATAGAGAAATCAGGCGCGATGCATTGGGGATTTTGCTCAGTTTTGACTCAGTAACTCTGTTTTTCGCCTAGTTTTGGCCAGTTTGAATTTCTTACTTCCAAATTTAAAAATCATGATGTAATTTAATGTAATTTGATGGGTCTTGGTGTAATTTTGTCAATTTTTTACTCATGGAAGCAGATTCATCCATCAAAAGGTGAATTGCAACTGAATGAATCAGTTTCCTATCTTATAGAGGCAAGCTGTTCTACTGCCTATTTTCCAGTTCTTAGTTTAGATCTTGTTGAAACAGCTCCTAAACTAGTTATATCGACCCATAGATGCTGGGGATGAGGTATTTTTGTCTATATCTTGTAATTTTTCAATCATTGGCATAGGTTGGACACTTGGGATTGCTTTGAGCTTCATTGTACATTTCATCTCTGCATTTTGGCAAAGGAATAGACCAGGGTTTGCAGCACTCCTTAGGATCCATGTGGCTCTTTGTTTTCATGATGTATTTCTCTCTATGATTGTAATTTTACTGATGTTTCATGTGTATCATCTTCCTTCTCATTTCTCCTTAAGTTAAACAAACAAGGATAAAGGTGGAATTCATTAGATTTGCAGTGCTCTACTTAGAGTTTGTTTAATTTTCTATGTTTTCAACTGTTTGAACAGGATTCCTGAAAACCGCTTGCCCTCTTCAACTCCTCACCAGTCTGAACTATCCATTTCATTCAAAATTGAAACATCAAAACAGTTGCCTACCTTGCCCCATTCAGATCCCTGCAAAACTGATCATTCCCCAGACCCAAAACCTGCTCTTCCCTTTGATCCAACAAACACCCTCAAAATCAAATCAAACTCTTTTATGTATATACCTAGCCTAAAATCAGCCTTTATTCAAGTCATCTCAAGCCTCACTGATTATTTTTGCTGAGATTGACCCGGAGAGAGCCCTCTCCCGATCTGGTAGGGCTAGCTACCAGATTAAGCATGGTTTGATGTTACCCTAAACTCTGCCTTCCTTCAGCCTCAGGTAGATTTAGGCTATCATTAGGGGAATTTTGAGGTCTAAAATGGGCCTCCTAAGAAAAATGTACAACAAAAATAAACTTTATAACAACCAATAGGATTCAAGATGATGATGTCAACCATGGGGGATGATTTACCATTTTTTAAATAAAAGGTAAAAATATTAAAAAATAATAAAATAATAAAACTACTTTTTCAACTCGTATTTTCAACTTATCTCCTAAAATTTTTACTCAAATTTCGAGTGGGAGTACTCGTTGGATGCAAAATTTAATTCCTCATCCAAGGAGTACCCATGTTGCATACTTTCGATGAACTCTACTACACGAAAAATGAGAAATACATAAAAAACGTGATTGTAATCACGTTTTTTTATGTATTTCTCATTTTTCGTGTAGTAGGACCCATCGAAAGTATGCAACATGGGTACTCCTTGGATGAGGAATTAAATTTCGCATCCAATGAGTACTCCCGCTCAAAATTTGAGTAAAAACTTTGGGAGATAAGTTGAAAATATGAGTTGAAAAAGTAGTTTTTTCATTTTTCCCTCTAAAATTTGATGATGTCATCAAATCTTATTTGATTTTTTCCACTATTATTTTATAATTTCTTTAGGAGGCCCATTTTAGACCTCAAAATTCCCCTAATGAACATAGTGGCTACTCTGCTGGGGAAGAAAATTTTGTTGGTTTCTTTATAAACTACAGATGGAGCCTGAATTTAGCCAGGTAGCCTTCGAAACGCTTTTTCTTTGCATTAGAGAAAGTAGATGAATGTTGCTTCAGTCAATCTCCGGTCTAGTTTATGAACTGAACATCTTATTTCTTCAGTAAGATCTAATCAAGTTCAGATCTGATTTTTGATGGTGGACAACGATCAGACACCGCAAGGCTGAAATCATTCACCTAGCGACTCTAAATCAGTTTCGAGATCAGATCCAAGCACTCCACTGGAGGATGAACCTGACCAGTAGAAACATGAAAGGACAATATGGAAAGATCAGGTATTCAAGTTGGAATTTCATCCAAGACATTTTGTTCTTTGTTATAAATTATTTCTTCTCTTTTCCCGAGAATATCAAGAAGGCTTTGCAAAGTATATTGTATTTGAGAAAAGATCCTTGGCCTGCATTTGATTCCTTCCCTTTGAAAATTGTGAACACCAAATATTTGCATGCTTTTGAGCTTGATCAAGACCTTTCTTCAAAATCTTGTGATGACCATCTTCAAACTGATGAACCTCAAGAGAGCAAGACTAATTCTGCAGCATTTGTACATACCTCTATACCTTGTAAAATTCCAGATCGATACAAGCCTCTGATTTTACCTCCTATATCCCATGCTTTCCCTAGAAATCATGACCTATATCTACCAAGATTTTATCGTGAACGTGACAACATCACTGCTGAGAGACATGTTCTGAATTTTGAGTCTTTTCTTGAAATTTTTGAAGTTGATGAAGAGGATGTCAATATTAGGCTTTTTGCTCTTTCTTTGCAAGGCAAAGTCAAGAGTTGGTTCAAAACCTTGCCTGATGCGAGCATCTCAGATTTCCAGCAATTCGTCAAAGTTTTCCTCGACAGGTGGGTGGTCAGACAGAACCCTTTCTTGATTATAGAAGAGTATAACCAGCTGAAAACACTGCCAGGGGAGAGAGTACAACAGTTTTCTGCCAGATTTAACCAAGTTTATTATTCAAAGCCAGTTAATATAAGACCTCCTCCTAGATCTGCTCTCTTGCATTACCCGGGTACCTTTGATCTGGAAATGGAGTTTCAACTGAGAGAAAATAATATTGCAACACTTGAAGAGATGAAAAATAGTGCAGTAGATGTAGAGGCTCATTTTCTGATCCGAAGGGAAAAGTTGAAAGAAGAAGAGATGAAAAACATGGATCCGAAGAAATCGACATCTCTAGAGGTAAAGCTTGACATTTTGGTAAGTGCAGTGGAAGAGATGATGCAAAAGATCACCACAAGGAATGAGTATAATGTTCAAGCCCATGGCTCGCTGATTGAAGAAGAACAAGTTGTTGATCCAAAACATTTTGTTTCTTATCCCAGTTTTCATAGATCTAATAATGATTGTTTTGTAGATCATCTTGGAGAAGAGAGAGATTTTGATATGACATGTATGCTTGATGATGTGTTTTATACTAATGATTTGCCTTAATTTGATCAGTATGATGATGATTATGTTCTCCAAACAGAAGCTAATCTTGCAGACAAATCAGCAGCTAGTTTGTGGAAGGAGGAAGTTCACTTTCAGCAGCTTGAGTACAGTGATCAACAGATGCATATCAGCTATAACAATGACGAGGAAAGTGCAGAAAATTTAGAAGTAAGTGAAGGATCTTTTCCTTTTTGTTTTGATTCATTTCAGTTCATCAGAGACAACTTTCATGCAATCCGAAATCAACTGTCGACAAGTCTTGATCTGGACCATCTTGAGGGCAATGGAAACCTGGTTCAAGACTTCTCATATCCAGATTTGCAACCCCTGAATGCCATTTATTTTCAAGTTGTAGATGAAGACATGGAAGCTGGCACATATGATCAAATGATACAAGATGATTCCGTACCATTTTATTTTAAATCATTTCAGTTTTTGAAGGGTAAATTGCATAGTAAATCTTCAAATGAGCAGCTTGTAGAAAATCATGGAATCTCATCAGAAACAATAGAAAATGGGTTGCAGCAGTCTTTTCATGTTTTTCACGATCCAATAGCTGATGTGTTGGATGATGTCTGCAGTCAAAGTCTTTCTCCATTGACTATATGTAAGCTTGAAATGTGTATTGATACAAACTCGATCTGGCAGCCGGTCTCTTAGTCATTTTTAGCAGGAGCCTCATCACAAAGCTCAGATCAAAGTTTGCATTCATGGTATGAGGAGAAGAAAAGTAATCCATTGGATGAGCTAAGTCCCAGTGTGCATGAACTTCAAGATCCTTATGCAGTTTTTTTAGAGGCAGATAGAGAATCCATAGTATTCAACGAATCTGTTCACAAGTTTTCATGGGAGTTTCCTTTCAGTAGTTCTCTCTTGTTGTTCATAAGTGAGCACTTGCGGAGAATCCAAACAGCAGCAGGAATACTTACTTGGTTGCATTGGTTGTTTCATTTCACTTGATCAGGTGATGAATGAAACTGTTAGATTAGGTTGTATTGAATAAGCTTCATATTGAGCATCTTTTCCAGTTTTTCGGTTGTATTTAATTATCGAGTCAGTTTTTAGTTGAGTGAGAGTCAATTTGTGTCATCAAGTCATCAGTTTTCAGTCATGCATTTCAGCTTCAGTTTTTGACCCCATTGCCCAATGGATGAAGGCAGTGTCTGCTTTCCAAAGATCTGTAGTTCTTGGCACCTCCAAGGAGCTACCATCCCCATTGGAGCCAATGTTAGTGTCGGTCTTTGCAGCCTTCCTCCAGTGATCAAACATGCTCTTACAAGGTGATTTTAAGGTGTCAAGATCAAATTTTGTCATTTCAGTGAGTCTTCAAGTAAAATTTGGTCACTAGGTATTAGGTCTAGGGTTTGTTTTCACTCTTTTCAAAGTTGTCCAAATGTCGGTCCATGTCACCATTAAACTAAGTGTACCATAATTCAGAGGTTTTCATCATCATGTTAGGTTCCAATGGGTCATTTTACACCTTGTTCATGCTTTAGTTGTGCCTTGGTAAGGTTCATTTCACTCTCCTAGGGTTTTGAAGGTAATTTCTCTTGGATGGTCAAATCATCAGCAAAACTTGTATCCTAATGTTCATACACCTTCCCCTATCCTTAATGTACCTTATTAAACACTTTCCATCACTGAGATCCCCCAAATTCCTCATTTTCGCACAAACCCTAGTTTCTTGCTACAACTTGGCAATTTTCTAGGCTAGGCCTGTGTTTTGCCCTTTTGGACCCCTTCCCCTCACTCAATATCTGAAATTCCACTTTCCCCTACTTCCTAACATCCCTCCCTACTTGCCAAAATTTTCTCAAGAATTTATAAGCCCCTTATCCCCTTCGTTTCACTTCATTTCGACAAATCCCTTGTTCCACACATCGGGATAAGTTTTACTCCAATGATGTTTCTGAGAAATAAAAGATGAATTTGGGAAAAACACAAGATTTTTTTGTCCAAAATAGGCCATGGAAGAAAAACCTCCTTCACTTTTTACACAGGTGTCATGGTTTTAGAGAAATGTCAAAAATACAGTTGCCTCAGGAGAATTGATGCACCTCTGAAGTGACCTTGGGAAAATCAATATTTCTCCTAGCTTGGTTGGCAAAATGACTTGCTTGATGAGTCCAATGATAACTAGACACAACGATATTTCCAATGAGCTATCATGAGCTCAATTTTTAGTTGAGGAAGACCTTCAAACGTTGACTGCAACAACACTCTTCCTTGAGGCAGCCTCGTTTTTCACATTTTGACCAGACTTGGGAGATTTGATTTTTGACAAGGTAAATGAACTCCAAATTGAAAAATTACATTTGGTTGGAAAGAAGACTCAATTATCTTTCCAACGATATATCTCGCGCCCAATTTGGACACCAGGAAGGTCTCCAAAAGTCTCCTACAAAAGGGCGCAATGCATTGGGCTTGTGGCGCGACGCATAGAGCTGCAAGCCCAATTTCACCATAAACTTCTCCAAAATTTCCAAATGTGCTCAAATCTATGGTGTGCAAGTAGGTTAAGAGTTTTTTACATTGCAAAGTGGGTTTTTTGAAAAGAAGAATCAAAATTCTTGGCATATAAAACATTTTCATCTTTCATAAGCTCATTTGTATGCCAAGAGGACAGGAGTGAGCAAAGGAGAAACCATGAGGAGAAAAGAAAACAGTTTGAAGGAAAAATTGTGCAATTTGAGCTGCACGACGTCGCAATTCATTGGGTAGGTGCAGCGCATTGGGCCGGCCTCCGCAATGTAAAAAATACACTGCCGCGACGCATTAGGGAGGCGCGGCGCGTTGGGTTGGTTGTGCAACGCATAGGGCCGGAAAGCTAATTCACTGCCATTTCTTCCAAAACTCCAAATTTTCTCGGTCTCTCCTGGTCCAAGTAATTCCATGCAGCTTCTTCATTTCCCATGACATGTGTTTGGTGATATTTATGAGGATTTAAATACAAAAAATCAAACCCTATTATCTTGTGCAATCCTTAGGGTTTAGAAGTGGTTTTGTGCCTATCATTCCATTTCCCTTAGTCCATTTTCATATTCCCTCATATCCCTAAAGCACTTATTCCCTATTCCATTCCCATTACCCCACATCCCAATTATGAATTTCACAAACCCCAATGATATCCCAAAGAACCTAGTGACTGTCCCTAAACTTTTCAGTTCACAGATTTTAATTGGCAAATTTCACTTGATAATAGTCCATCATCTCCCCTACCCTATCCCTCCATAGTCCCTCACTTGTTATCACATATTTGGAAACAAAACCAAAGACATCAAACTTCTCATATACATCCAATACAACATAGACTTTGGAAATCATGTTTGCAAGGCACGAATCAAGATCCTGAAGGCTAAGTTGGAGAGGGCATTAAAGCGTCAGAAAAGGCAAGATAGACTTTAGATTTTGGGCGAGGCTTCCTTGGCCCAGCATAGTACATGATGGAGGACACTCAGCCGAAATTTCAAGAAATTTGGGACACTTTTTGCAAATTTTGATTTTTTTGGCCTAAACACATATTTTTCAGCTCTACGCGTCGTGCCACTTGGCACGCGTTTACGATTGGGAGCTCCTCTTGGGTAAAAATTTGTATTTTGGATTTTTCATGAAAATTTATGCATGCCTACCCATTACCCAGATATTTTGACAATTTTTGGGTTGCCGGAAGGGTCAAAAACACCCTAAAAATGACCTTTCTGCCCCTTTTTGGACACACAGGAAGACGTGTTGGGAAAACTCATTTTTGGAGGAAAAAATGGAAACTAAATTCATAAATTCCACTTGTTTTGGAATTTTACAGGAATATATTTCCAACAAGCTATCCTGCGCTCAAGTTGGACACCGGGAAGGCCTTCAAAATCGGCTCCAAATTGGTGCGACACATAGAGAAATCAGGCGCGACGCATTGGGGATTTTGCTCAGTTTTGACTCAGTAACTCTGTTTTTCGCCTAGTTTTGGCCAGTTTGACTTTCCTACTTCCAAATGTAAAAATATTGATGTAATTTGATGTAATTTTATGGGTCTTGATGTAATTTTCTCAATTTTTTACTCATGGAAGTAGATTCATCCATCAAAAGGTGAATTGCAACTGAATGAATCAATTTCCTATCTTATAGAGGCAAGTTGTTCCACTGCCTATTTTCCAGTTCTTAGTTTAGATATTGTTGAAACAGCTCCTAAACTAGTGATATCGACCACTAGAGGCTGGGGATGAGGTAGTTTTGTCTATATCTTGTAATTTTTCAGTCATTGGCATAGGTTGGACACTTGGAATTGCTTTGAGCTTCATTGTACATTTCATCTCTGCATTTTGGAAAAGGAATAGACCAGGGTTTGCAACACTCCTTGGGATCCATGCGGCTCTTTGTTTTGATGATGTCTTTCTCTCTGTGATTGTAATTTTACTGATGTTTCATGTGTATCATCTTCCTTCTCATTTCTTCTTAAGTTAAACAAACAAGGATAAAGGTGGAATTCATTAGATTTGCAGTGCTCTACCTAGAGTTTGTTTAATTTTCTATGTTTTCAACTGTTTGAAGAGGATTCTTGAAAGCCTCTTTCCCTCTTCAAGTCCTCACTAGTTTGAGCTAACCATTTCATTAAAAATTGAAACATAAAATCAGTTTCCTACCTTGCCCCATTCAGATCCCTGCAAAACTGATCATTCCCCAGACCCAAAATCTGCTCTTCCCTCTGATCCAAAAAACACCCTCAAAATCAAATCAAACTCTTTTACGTATATACCTAGCCTAAAATCAGCCTTTATTCAAGTCATCTCAAGCCTCACTGATTATTTTTGCTGAGATTGACCCGGAGAGAGCCCTCTCCCGATCTGGTAGGGCTAGCTACCAGATTAAGTGTGGTTTGATGTTACCCTAGACTCCGCCTTCCTTCAGCCTGAGGTAGATTTAGGCTACAACATAGTGGAGACTCTGTTGGGGAAGAAAAGTTTGTTGTTTTCTTTATAAACTACAGATGGAGCCTAAAGTTAGCCAGGTAGCCTTTGAAACGCTCTTGCTTTGCATTAGCGAAAGTAGATGAATGCTGCTTCAATTAATCTCCAGTCTAGTTTATGAACTGAACATCTGATTTCCTCAGTAATATCTAATCAAGTTCAGATCTGATTGTTGATGGTGGACAACGATCAGAGACCACAAGGCTAAAATCATTCACCTGGCAACTCTAAATCAGTTTCGAGATCAGATCCAAGAACTCCACTGGAGGATGAAACTGACCAACAGAAACATGAAAGGACAATATGGAAAGATCAGGTATTCAAGTTGGAATTTCATCCAAGACATTTTGTTCTTTGTTATAAATTATTTCTTCTCTTTTCTCGAGAATATCAAGAAGGCTTTGCAAAGTATATTGTATTTGAGAAAAGATCCTTGGCCTGCATTTGATTCCTTCCCTTTGAAAATTGTGAATACCAAAGATTTGCATGCTTTTGAGCTTGATCAAGACCTTTCTTCCAAATCTTGTGATGACCATCTTCAAACTGATCAACCTCAAGAGATCAAGACTAATTCTGCAACATTTTTACATACCCCTATACGTTGTAAAATTCCAGATTGATACAAGCCTCTGATTTTACCTCCTATATCCCATGCTTTCCCTAAAAATCAAGACCTATATCTACCAAGATTTGATGGTGAACGCGACAACATCACTACTGAGAGACATGTTCTGAATTTTGAGTCTTTTCTTGACCTTTTTGAATTTGATGAAGAGGATGTCACTATTAGGCTTTTTGCTCTTTCTTTGCAAGGCAAATTCAAGAGTTGGTTCAAAACCTTGCCTGATTCGAGCATCTCAGATTTCCAACAATTCGTCAAAGTTTTCCTCGACGAGTGGGTGGTCAGAAAGAACCCTTTCTTGATTATAAAAGAGTATAACCAGCTGAAAATACTGCCAGGGGAGACAGTAGAACATTTTTCTGCCAGATTTAACCAAGTTTATTATTCGATGCCAGTTAATATAAGACCTCCTCCTAGATCTGCTCTCTTGCACTACCTGGGTGCCTTTGATCCGGAAATGGAGTTTCAGCTGAGAGAAAAGAATTTTGCAACACTTGAAGAGATGCAAAATAGTGCAGTAGATGTAGAGGCTCATTTGCTGATCCGAAGGGCAAAGTTGAAAGAAGAAGAGATGAAAAACATGGATCCGGAGAAATCGACATCTCTAGAGGTAAAGCTTGACATTTTGGTAAGTGCAGTGGAAGAGATGATGCAAAAGATCACCAAAAGGAATGAGTATAATGTTCAAGCCCATGGCTCACTGATTGAAGAAGAACAAGTTGCTGATCCAAAACATTTTGTTTCTTATCCCAGTTGTCATAGATCTGATAATGATTGTTTTATAGATCATCTTGGAGAAGAGAGAGCTTTTGATATGACATGTATTCTTGATGATGTGTTTTATACTAATGATTTGCCTCATTTTGATCAGTATGATGATGATTATGTTCTCCAAACAAAAGCTAATATTGCAGAAAAATCAGCAGCTAGTTTGTGGAAGGAGGAAGTTCACTTTCAGCAGCTTGAGTACAGTGATCAACCGATGCATATCAGCTATGACAATGACGAGGAAAGTGCAGAAAATTTCGAAGTAAGTGAAGGTTCTTTGCCTTTTTGTTTTGATTCGTTTCAGTTCATCAGAGACAACTTTCATACAGTCCAAAATCAACTGTCGACAAGTCTTGATCTGGACCATCTTGAGGGCAATGGAAATCTGGTTCAAGACTTCTCATATCCAGATTTGGAGCCCCTGAATGCCATTGATTTTCAAGTTGTAGATGAATACATGGAAGATGGCACATATGATCAAATGATACAAGATGATTCCGTACCATTTTGTTTTAAATCATTTCAGTTTTTGAAGGGTAAATTGCATAGTAAATCTTCAAATGAGCAGCTTGTAGAAAATCATGTAATCTCATCAGAAACAATAGAAAATGGGTTGCAGCAGTCTTTTCATGTTTTTCACGATCCAATAGCTGATGTGTTGGATGATGTCTGCAGTCAAAGTCTTTCTCCATTGACTACATGTAAGCTTGAAACGTGTACTGATAAAAACTCGATCCGACAGCCGGTCTCTTTGTCATTTTCAGCAGGAGCCTCATCACAAATATCATATCAAAGTTTGCATTCATGGTATGAGGAGAAGAAAAGTAATCCATTGGATGAGCTAATTCCCAATGTGCATGAACTTCAAGATCCTTATGCAGTGTTTTTGGAGGCGGATAGAGAATCCATAGTATTCAACGGATCTGTTCACAAGTTTTCATGGGAGTTGCCTTTCAGTAGTTCTCTCTTGTTTTTCATAAGCGAGCACTTGCAGAGAATCCAAACAGTAGCAGGAATACTTACTTGGTTGCATTGGTTGTTTCATTTCACTTGATCAGGTGATGAATTAAACTATTAGAGTAGGTTGTATTGAATAAGCTTCATATTGAGCATATTTTCCAGTTTGTCGGTTGTATTTAAGTATCAAGTCAGTTTTTAGTTGAGTGAGAGTCAATTTTTGTCGTCAATTCATCATTTTTCAGTCATGCATTTCAGCTTCAGTTTTTTACTCCATTGCCCAATGGATGAAGGCACTGTCTGCTTTCCAAAGATCTGTAATTCAGGCACCTCTAAGGAGCTACCATCCCCATTGGAGCCAATGTTAGTGTCAGTCTTTAGAGCCTTCTTCCAGTGATCAAACATGCTCTTACAAGGTGATTTTAAGGTGTCAAGGTCAAATTTTGTCATTTCAGTGAGTCTTCAAGTAAAATTTGGTCACTAGGTATTAGGTCTAGGGTTTGTTTTCACTCCTTTCAAAGTTGTCCAAATGTCGGTCCATGTCACCATTCAACTGAGTGTACCATCATTCAGAGGTTTTCATCATCATGTCAGGTTCCAATGGGTCATTTTACACCTTGTTCATGCTTCAGTTGTGCCTTGGTATGTTCATTTCCCTCTCCTAGGGTTTTGAAGGTAATTTCTCTTGGATGGTCAAATCATCAACAAAAATTGTATCCTAATGTTCATACACATTCCCCTATCCTTAATGTACCTTATTAAACACTTTCCATCACTGATATCCCCCAAATTCCTCATTTTCGCACAAACCCTAGTTTCTTGCTATAACTTGGCAATTTTCTAGGCTAGGCCTGTATTTTTCCCTTTTGGACCCATTACTCTCACTCAATATCTGAAATTCCACTCTCCCCTACTTCCTAACATCCCTCCCTACTTCCCAAATTTTTCTCAAGAATTTAGAAGTCCCTTATCCCCTTTGTTTCGCTTCATTTCGACAAATCCCTTGTTCCACACATCGGGATAAGTTTTACTCCAATGTTGTTTCTAAGCAATAAAAATGAATTTGGGAAAACGGAGAGAGGTTGTTTTCAAAAATATGCCAAGGAAGAAAAACCTCATTCAATTTTTACACAGGTTTCATGGTTTTAGAGAAATGTCAAAAATACAGTTTCCTCAGGAGAATTGATGCACCTATGACGTGACCTTGGGAAAATCGAGATTTCTCCTAGCTTGGTTGGCCAAATGACTTGCTTGATGAGTCCAATGATAACTAGTCACGAGGATATTTCCAATTAGCTATCATGAGCTCAATTTTAAGTTGAGGAAGACCTTCCAAAGTTGACTGCAACAGCACTCTGCCTTGAGGCAGCCTCATTTTGCACATTTTGACCAGTCTTGGGAGATTTGATTTTTGACAGGGTGAATGAACTCCAAATTGGAAAATTATAGTTGGGTTGGAAATTAGACTCAATATTATTTCCAACGAGCTATCCCGTGCCCAATTTGGACACCGAGAAGGTCTCCAAAAGTCTTCTGCAAAAGGGCGCGACGCGTTGGGCTTGTGGCGCGACGCATAGAGCTGCAAGCCCAATTTCACCATAAACTTCTCCAAAATTTCCAAATGTGCTCAAATCTGTGGTGTGCATGTAAGTTAAGATTTTTTACATTGCAAAGCAGGTTTTTTGAAAAGAATAATCAAAATCCTTGGCATATAAAACATTTTCATCTTTCATAAGCTCATTTGTATGCCAAGAGGACAGGAGTGAGCAAAGGAGAAACCATGACGAGAAAAGCAAATAGTTTGAAGGCGAAATTGTGCAAGTTCAGCTACGCGACACATTGGCTGGGTGTTTCGATGCATTGGGTAGGTGCGGCGCATTGGGCCGGCCTCCGCAGTGTAAAAAATACACTGGCGCGACACATCAGGGAGGCGCAGCACGTTGGGTTGGTTTCGTGACGCATAGGGACAGAAAGCTACTTTACTGCAATTTCTTCCAAAACTCCAAATTTTCTCGGTCTCTCTTGGTCCAAGTAAGTCCATGCAACTTCTCCATTGCCCATGACATGTTTTTTTTTATATTTATGAGGATTTAAATACAAAAAATCAAACCCTATTATCTTGTGCAATCCTTAGGGTTTAGAAGTGGTTTTGTGCCTATCATTCCATTTCCCTTAGTCCATTTTCATATTCCCTCATATCCCTAAAGCACTTATTCCCTATCCCATTCCCATTACCCCACATCCCAATTATTAATTTCCCAAACCCCAATGATATCCCAAAGAACCTAGTGACTGTCCTTAAACTTTTCAGTTCACAGATTTTAATTGGAAAATTTCACTTGATAATAGTCCATCATCTCCCCTACCCTATCCCTCCATAGTCCCTCACTTGTTATCACATATTTTGCAAAAAAACAAAATACATCAAACTTCTCATATACATCCAATACAACATAGACTTTGGAAATCATGTTTGCAAGGCACGAATCAAGATCATGAAGGCTAAGATCGAGAGGGCATTAAAGCGTCGGAAAAGGAAATATAGACTTCAGATTTTGGCTGAGGCTTCCTTGGACCAGCATAGTACATGATGGAGGACACTCAGCCCAAATTTCAAGAAATTTGGGACACTTTTTGAAAATTTTGATTTTTTTGGCCTAAACACAAAATTTTCAGCTCTACGCGTCGCGCCACTTGGCGCGCGCTTATTATTGGGAGCTCCTCTTGGGTAAAACTTTGTATTTTTGGATTTTTCATGAAAATTTATGCATTCCTACCCATTACCTAGAGATTTTGACAAGTTTTGGTTTGCTGGAAGCGTCAAAAACACCCTAAAAATGACCTTTCTGCCCCTTTTTGGACACACAGGAAGCAGTGTTGGGAAAACTCATTTTTGGAGGAGCAAATGGAAACCAAATTCATAAATTCCACTTGGGTTGGAAAGTATACAGGTAGATATTTCCAAAAATATATCCTACACTCAATTTGGACACAGGGAAGGCCTTCAAAATCGGCTCCAAAGTGGCGCGACGCATTGGGGATTTTGCTCAGTTTTGACTCAGTAACTCTGTTTTTCGCCTAGTTTTGGCCAGTTTGACTTTCTTACTTCCAAATGTAAAAATATTGATGTAATTTTATGGTTCTTGATGTAATTTTTTCAATTTTTTACTCATGGAAGTAGATTCATCCATAAAAAGGTGAATTGCAACTGAATGAATCAGTTTCCTATCTTATAGAGGCAAGCTGTTCCACTGCCTATTTTCCAGTTCTTAGTTTAGATCTTGTTGAAACAGCTCCTAAACTAGTTAGCTCGACCCCTAGAGGTTGGGGATGAGGTATTTTTTTCTATATCTTGTAATTTTTCAGTCATTGGCATAGGTTGGACACTTGGGATTGCTTTGAGCTTCATTGTACATTTCATCTCTGCATTTTGGCAAAGGAATAGACCAGGGTTTGCAGCACTCCTTGGGATCCATGTGGCTCTTTGTTTTGATGATGTGTTTCTCTCTGTGATTGTAATTTTACTGATGTTTCATGTGTATCATCTTCCTTCTTATTTCTTCTTAAGTTAAACAAACAAGTAATAAAGGTGGAATTCATTAGATTTGCAGTGCTCTACCTAGAGTTTGTTTAATTTTCTATGTTTTCAACTATTTGAAGAGGATTCCTAAAATCCTCTTGCCCTCTTCAACTCCTCACTGGTATGAGATATCCATTTCATTCAAAATTGAAACATCAAAACAGTTGCCTACCTTGCCCCATTCAGATCCCTACAAAACTGATCATTCCCCAGACCCAAAATCTTCTCTTCCCTCTGATCCAACAAACACCCTCAAAATCAAATCAAACTCTTTTACGTATATACCTAGCCTAAAATCAGCCTTTATTCAAGTCATCTCAAGCCTCACTGATTATTTTTGCTGAGATTGACCCGGAGAGAGCCCTCTCTCGATCTGGTAGGGCTAGCTACCAGATTAAGTGTGGTTTGATGTTACCATAGACTCTGCCTTCCTTCAGCCTGAGGTAGATTTAGGCTATAACAAAGGTATTGGTGAAGAAATTCTGAGGAATCCAAGATTTTTTTGGGCCTAGTAATCCCCTTAACATTTTTGGTGTTATTGTGTTAAATCCTGAGGGTTGAGGTGGTTTAATATCTGGGAAGCCCTGGTTGCTTATGTATCAGTTTTCTTATGAGATCTCTTGATCGGTTTTAGCAAGATTGTGGGAGAATGTGGGTGGAGGTGGTTTAATCTAAGAGAAGCCCTAGTTTTTTTTTTCATGAGTCCCACATTCATGCTTGGAATATGGCAAGGGGGTGATTGGTTGAAAGAAATATTTGGTTCAGCCCAATCTATGGTCGGGTGGTACATGGAAGTCCCTGAATTGGTTGGATTTTGCATAGGTTAATAAGAACTATTTTCCTATTGTATTTCATGATTACTTGTACTTGTTATTATGTGGCTTTGGTGGTTTTTCTATCATGGTTATTATTCTAGTTATATGTTAGTTACAAACATGGTTTCATAATAGGTTCTAGATATGTCTCTCGGCATGATTAGATTAGTTGGTGAAAGGTTAATGAATGCATGAGCTAACAAATGTTATTGCAACTATTATGACAGGGCATTAGACCTTATTGATGATTCTCAGATAAGTACCATACCCTTATGTTCAGATATGCATTCATGACCTAAAGATTATGTGTTCTCAATATGTTTGACGAAATGACTATCATGGCTAGGCCTAGTTAGGTCAAGTCTTTGATCAAGTTTGGTATGGATGGTTTTCTATTGATGTTATTTATAATTTTGGAAAGTTTCATTGAGTTTTAGGTAGTGATTTTGAGGTTGACCTGGAATTTAGGCTTAGAATTTTGTAATGCACCCTCTGAATTAAGGAATTAGGGTCATAACTACACCGTGGTAGTCTTATACATGTGGTTTCAGGCCCTTACCCACATGGAGGCATTGTCATGCATGCGAGTGGGAGCCTAGGTCACTGAAAAATCATTCCAGATGAGGTTTTTTGCATTGGGATTGGTTGTGGATCATGGTTGTCTTGTAGCTCCTGAGGAATGTCAGTAAGGTTCCAGTTTGTCGATTCCACTTCCTTAACTGTACTTAGGAGGTTGAGCCATGTCATAGTAGCCCTCAGCTCATGTTTACCTTGGCAGCCCAATTAAAGTGGGTAAATGTGGGAGGGGTGGTTACATGGTGGTATCATAGCATGGTTCAAACACTTGGACTAGATATGGTTATGGCTAGCCCATTTATCCCATCCAGCTAGATGAATGTTGATATGCATGCATTGCATGGTTATGGTTGTCATGCATGAGGTCATTATATGCAGTTTATGTCATCATGATGTTTTTAGTATTTTATGAGGCTGACATGTTGGTCGAGATGTAGTAAATGAAGATCATTAGAGTGAGGTCGCAACACTGGAGCTCAGGGTAGAATTAGATCGTCATACATCTATCATATGTTGGCATGCAGGAATGATGGTTAATTCTTGTTTTATGCACTATGGTTATATGCATGTATTTCATTCTATTGTTGTTGTGGTTACATGCGCGATAGATGCTAGTCAATCAATGAGGTCATATACATGTGCGTCGATTAGTCGTGAATGATAGTAACTTGTTTTTAAATGAATTACAGTAAGATGCAGGATGATTAAGGTCATTGCAGCTAGGATCTTGATGTTATTATTTATCATGCTAATCTATATTGGCATGTTTATATGGCTATGGTTATGGTATTCAGTTATGGGTCAGCATGCTTATGATATTGTGTTGGACTAATTTTGACTGACTTGTGCAGATGTCATAGCCTCCCCTGATATACATTAAGGTATGAGTTCAATTATGTTTTTTATTAGGTTTATCTAACAGGTTATGTTTACAATTTGTTTTAATGTTTGATTAATTGCATGATATGAGTATGTGTTATAGTGTCATTTATCACCTTCATGTACTTGATGATTTACACTTTGGCCTTGGGCACCCTTTTCCCTCAGACTTGAGCATTTTCACAAAAAGAAGTATCTTAAAATGCATACGCGACTCTACCCAGAGTTTTCCGCATATACACGCGAGTCCATTCATAGAGATCCACATATACCTTTTTAATTATTAATATATATATATATATATATATATATATATATATATATATATATATATATATATATATATATATATATTCCCTATTTTTGAGGTGGGTTTGATGGTTATTCCAGTAATTTAACCACCCCAACTCGTGGCCTAACTGCTCCTAACTGTAGAAACTAATTTGAGGGAGTATAAAAGCCCCTCAAAGGAATGGCCTAAGGGAGAGAGAAAAATATAGATATTATACTCTGTTGGAGCCCTATTCAAGTCTGATATTCCTGTGCCTCCTGCACTTCCCAAGTATATTCAGGAAACCCTTGTTTCCTTGAGATGTTCATCACCCTATATGACATCTATTGTGCACACATCTTGGAAGAATTCTTGCGAGGCTAGGGTTGGATGGATACAGAGGACGATATGCTCGAAGGTCGTGGAAAGATTCAGGTGATTTCTCCACGTTTTGATTATTGTATGTGTCATTCATAATAAGAAGAGCCATCTTGTTCCCGATGTTTACGTTTTTATGCTGCTTTATACATGTGTAATAATCATTAATTGAACATTTTATATTGCTTTTATGATATTATGCATGATTTTCACTGACTTCTAGGAACTATATATGTTGTACAACTAGGTTTTTGTGTTCGTTCTTTGTATATTTATAGGTTTCAGAGCACAAAGTGTTGCAGGGGGTTTGCAACCCACAGGATCTACATCAACCGAGGGACTTTAGGGTAAATTATACAACCAATAGTACCTAGTTTTCAGTATAAAAGTTGGTTAAGTGAGTCCTTCTTGAATGGCATGCCCCTGATCTATGAAGGTTGTCAACCCAAGACCTTTAGGGTATTATTTCCCGAAACAGAAATGGTGACTCCGTTGGGGATCACATTCTTGTGATTTCCCGTTTGGGTTGTTTTATCTATCTTGTAGGTTCCCAACAGTTTCTATCACTTTTTGCATTCTAGCAAGTATTTCTTCAGTCAGACAGAAGACCTGGTTTCTTGATCAGGCTTGATTTTTTGTTTTTTCCTTATCTTTATTTCCATACGCAATTTTTTCTTTGCACAGTCGCGTATACACACTATTTTTTCCAAAGGGACCCACGTATATGCAAGTTTCCTTTGTTACAGTCATGTATGCATGCTTTTTGCTCACCGCAAAAGCGCGTATGCCTAGGAAAATTTGAAATTTTTAGTTTCTAGCCCCTGTGGTCTTGTATATCTGTGTTGATCTATTCCTGTAGTATCTTAAAGGTCTTTGGATTGTGTTTAGAGTGATTTTATATCTATTTCTCTCTTGCTTTTATGAAGACCTAACCATTTGGTGAAATCCTTGTTTTGTGTGTTTGCAATTGTGGCTTGAGCACCAAGATCTTTCCCTGAAGATTCTTGGCTGTCCTAAACATTCAGAACAGTGAGCCTTTGCTCATTTTCTCTTCTTAGCCTTATGAATTTCTTCGCATTTAATTTTTTCCTTCTTGGTGTAGTTTGGTTTTCTTGATTTCGTAGACTTGTCATGTTGTGAATTTTGAAGGGTCTCTTTTCTATTTTTTGAGTTGTTGTTCGCTGCAAGATTGTGCTATTATACTGAGATGATTGGTTGAGTTTCTTGTTTCTTTTTGCTCATATAAGTCCCGCTACTAAAATAGCACGGTTGGCTTGAGCACTTTGAAGCCTTTGATTGGAATTCATGTTTGCTTGATTTAGTTCTTGGGTATTTTTTATTTGTCTTCTTGAAATCTAGTTTCCTTATTTTATAAGTTGAAAATCCCAAAAACTTTTTGTGTTTTCCGTTGCTTTTTGCTTTCAGTTTGTCTACGATTTCTTTCCATCTTTTGAATATTTTGGTTAGTTTCTAGTCTTCGGTTCTTGGCTTGATTTGGAAGGAATTCTTCTCTTGATTTCTTTCTTTTATGTCACCCGCATTTTTGTGTTTTTATACATAGGAGTTCTAATTTGGAACTAGCCTTATTGACTATCAAAAAGTGATTGAACCTTTGTTTTTCTAGAGACTTCTTTTTTATTCTTTAGAATTAGCATCTTAGGATTTTCATATCATTGGTAGTTTGCATTAAGTGCATTTGAGCATTTTTAGTATTTTTCGTAAATTGTGTGACGTGTGAGTGTCTGAAAAGAAAAAACAAAGTTTTTGTTTGTTAGTTTCGTAGAACCTGTGTAGAAATCACTTTTCATCGAAAGGAAATCATTACATTTGCATGTAGATTGGTTTTCATTGGTTTCTTTTGTGTCATAAAAACACGATCAGTTTCACTTCTGTGCACCCTCGACTTAAATAATAGCCAATATAAAATAAGTGATATAATTAAAAGCAACTAGTAGTTTTTGTATTATATTAATTAATTATACACCAACTAGCTAGGTTGTAGGGCCTTGGATTAGGTGAGTGGAGAGTTAACTCTCCAAGGCCACTCAAACTGTTAAAAATAGAAGTTTATTAATGAGCGAAATACAACACCGTTAAGTGAACCGGGAAATCTCTCCTCCATAGAGTCAAGCGCGAGGGATAGTGCAGGCAAAGAAGAGAGATACCCCCTCTCCTATTTGCTGAATCTTGACCTAAGACCGTTCTACCCGGCTGCCGATATGGATTGGTGCCCATAGTTGCCTATCCTAGGGACCACACAGGTGAATATGAGGAGGAATACCCGTGGTACCTAAGGTAGACATTGCATCACTTCCATCAGTACTTCTGGAGGGTGCCCTTGCGAAGCTTGGGGACTTGCACCGGCAAAGGCTGTTGTTAGGAGGTCAGCATAACTATTTCTGTTACCTTCGCTAGTAGGCCTGGGTTGTAATTACCCCAGACTACTTTCGGGAGGTCCTATTATTTCGCTTTCTTGTATTTTGGTGTCCGGTCCTCATCACCTGGAGCAGAAATACCTAAGAGCTACTTGTCTGGCTGTATCTTAGGAACATTTTAGATTGTGCTCTTTGCTCTTAGATTGCTTAGCTTCATATATTTTTTGAGACTAAAATAAATCTCTTAAAGTAGCTTACCAATCGCCTCGTCGATCAAGGAGGCTTCGTGGGTTGTCTCCCGCGAGTGTCGGGCCTTCTTCAAGAAGGCATAGGAGTAATTTAGAGGGTGATTTTCACCCGGTGGTTTTAGACGCAATGGAGAGATATCCTCCGGCAGGGCTTGTTGTTTTTGTGGGTGGTTCCATTGTTGGTGTCAGTACAGAGAGGAGTGCTCCACTCATCTCGAGAGTTTTATTTCCAGTAGAAGAAGTAGAAGTAGAGGAAGTCCCTCAGCCTGCTGAGTCTCTTCCATCTCCTCTTCCTACTAGTTATCCTTTCATCATTCAATACTTTGGAACCGAGTCTCAGAGACCCGAAAGTCCTTATCCATCATATTCGCACCTTTCGATGGCCACGACTGGGAACACAGCTTCAGCTGTGAGCACTACAAGTGTTCAAACCCCTCTTTCAGTAGAAGGAGGAGGCACTATTACTATATCTACTATCACTTCTAGTGATGTTGTGTTTGGCTCTAGTCACACCCAAGCACATGCTTCACAATCTGCTCCCTTTTCTTTTGGAATTCCCACTAGTGGGATTCCTTCTTTCTCCTTTTCTGTTGCTTTAGCTACATCTACACCCATACCATCTATGGCTAGTGGATCAACTTCATTTCAAGGGTTCCCCTTTGGGAGTAGGCACATCCCTCATTTGACCCCTTCCTTAGGATCTTTACCTTTTACTTCTCAAACTCAAGGTTTCAATCCATGGTCTAGAGGTCAAATTTCTAATACCTTTACAGGTTGTAACCTTGTTTTTACAACGTTAGGAGCAGGGAATCAGTTTCTCACTGGTCAGCAAGGGAATGTTCCTTTCCCTTCATTGAGTACTTCTCAGGATTTTTCTCCGTTTGCAAATGCTTGGAACCCTTATCAAGGGGTTTCCTCTCCATTCACTACATCAGTGGGGGGAAATGGTCATGTTTATAGTAACTCTATGATGGGGGGGGGGGTCCTTCTTCAAATGTTGGGTCACAAGGATTTTCCTATGGCCCAACATTCTCTATGAACAACATTTGGTAACCTGGTGCCTTAGCAAATCCAGGGTATCAAAACATTTGGAATCCTTCCTATGGAGGATGGAATTCCCAGGATCCTCCTCGCTTACCATTTCTGGAAACGTTAAACTTGCAAGATTTGTCGACATTGACTAACGATCCAATTTGGTATAGTCCAGGATGGCCTTCGATCCCCACCAAAATCCCCTCATACATTCCAAAGTTTTAAGGGAAGAATGGAGAGGATCTAGCAGATCATATCACCACTTTCCATTTATGGTGTTCATCCAACTCCCTGATTGATGATTCGATTAGGTTGAGGTTCTTTCAACGCACCTTAACTGGAAATGCAACCAAGTGGTCTATTGAGTTAACTAGGGGCAGTTTTTCCACTTTTGGAGATATGGCTACCATGTTCTTAAACTACTTTCAGTTACATGTCCGTTATGACGTCGGGACTGATCTCCTGGCCAATTTTCAACAAGATAAGGCAACTCGCATTTCTGATAATATTCAGGAATGGTGAAGAATTAAGAGTCTCATTAAAGCCCATATTCTGAATGAATTCCTTCTGGAATGGTTTTTGAAATATTTGTAGCCAGATATTTCTAAAGATGTATCCCTTTCGGGGGTATTTTCAGAAGAGCAGGCTATTTTCAGGGCTCAACAATTAGAACTGATTTATTCTCAGTCTGGAGTCCTTAATAAAAAATTTCCAGATGCTCCTCACTCCAAATTGGATTTATCCAAAACTAAACCTAGTCCTCATGGTGATGGGATTATTGGTTCGATCAATAGCGGTGCAGCTAACCTGCTTAGTCAATTGCAGCAATTGTCTATACAATCTACTTCTTCTAGTTAGGTTTTTCCTTCAATGTCAACTCCTTCCCAGTCCTTGGAAATTAATGATGTCCATATTTCTAACCCCAAAGGAAACCAACAATCTGATGGGAAGAAGAAAGGACGGAATAACAAGAATAAAGGCAAGGATGGGAAGGGGAATGCAAAAAAAACCAACGATCATGTTGGAGAGGGTCAAAAGGATAATAAAAGGAAAGTGAAGTTTCCATGAAATTTGTGCACTGGATATCATCTTATGCACCTTTTCCCTAAAATTCAAGATGCACAATGCTTGTTAGCTCAACAGGGTTATTCTATTTCCCAGGTTGTGCTGACAAACCCTTTTCCCCAAGGCCATCAATTAATTGCTGGCGCGAATCAAAATACTGGGTCTCCCTCTGGGGGTAGCCAGGAAGGGGAAAATACATCAAACATATACATGATGAGTGCTCACGCAGATATCGCTATGAGATCTCGTGATTATGGCAAAGCTGAGTCTTCAAAAGCTAAGGGTACTCTTGATAGTGTTGAACCACTTCATATTACGAGGCCTATTGTTGAGCCTATGCCTCGGATGCTGAAGGAATCTTCAAAATGTACGACGATTAATCCAAATGCCAAGGCTGCTAGAACTACTCAATTGTAGAAGATCTGGCTCAGAGTCCTTGTGCCATGTTTACATTAGAGGTGCTCCAGTCTTGTCCTGCTCAGTGAAGTGCTTTGCTCACTGCTATCGGGACTGTAGATCCAAAGAACTCTCTTATGATTAGATTTGATATGTCTAACTTTAAAAAGAGACTCCCTCATCATATGGCTTTCCATATCAGATCGAGTTATCGAAAATTCAATATATTTCGAACAGTCATTGATGAAGGTGCTTCCACGTGTGTAATGTCTCTTGCATGCTGGAAGGCTATTGGATCTTCCGCAGTTGTTCCTTTAGCCACTCTTTTGACTATGTTTGACGGTCATTCTCACAGGCCGCATGGTATTGTTCCGGCTTTTCCCATCTATGTTGGGGGGGAAATTGTTAATATTGAAGTTGATATAGTCGATGCAATCTTAGATTAAAACCTTTTGTTGGGGAGAAACTGGATCTATGATATGGATGTTATTGCATCATTTTTATTTCATATTGTTTGTTCCCTCATGAAGGGATAATTGTCACAGTTGACCAACTAGATTGTTATCCTATAGATCAGAATGTATCTTCTGACTCAACCATTCCTTTGGTGAAGGATACCAAAACACCTGTTGAGAATTTGGAGGTTGGAATGTATTCTTCTTTGATGGGTACGTTTGATCTTCTGCCTCCTTCAGTTCATATCAATTAAATTTAATCCTCCAGGGCTCCTATTCGAAGAGAGTTTTTCAGAACTCATTATTTTTCGGACCCTTGGACCTCACCTTCTCCTACCTCCACATTAGCAGAAGTTCAAGTGGGTAGAATGGAATTTCCAATGTCTGCAGCTGAGATTGCATATAACTCTATTGTTGACTCTGCAGAGTCCATTCCAGTTTCTCTTACACCGGAGGAATTGGATGGAGATGTGGCTCTGGCTTGGACTCTTATTTCATCTTCGGCCTATGATTTCCTTGATACCACTCTTCCATCTGAAGAGGCCATCTTGGAAGCTATGACTGGTGTAGAGAGACTATGGGATGATTTGCATCGTCAGTCTTACTTTCTACCAGATTTGAGCAAAGTTGAATCAAGTTTTCCTCGCCCTCAGTCTTCTGGTCCTGTTCATTGGTCTTGAACCCTTTAGCACCAACACAGGTTTTTGCTGAAGGGAACATGGCTGTGATTTCTCCTACTATCCCGGTGAACATTTCCAGAGATCCCAACATTATAGAGAATGTTTTTATCGGAGCTGAATGTTCCCTTGAAGAGGTTCAAATTTACACTGATCTCTTTCGAGAGTTTAGGGATGTGTTCGCTTGGTCTTATGAGGAAATTCCTAGTATAGATCCATATATTGTCCATCATGAGATCAAGGTGTAGGAAAATGCTAAGCCTGTCAAGCAAAAGCTTCATTTGGTCAACCCTAGGAAGGAAAAAGCTATCAAAGCTGAGGTGGAGAAGTTGCTTAAGGTGGGATTCATTTTTCCTATTCCTTTGACAGAGTGGGTTTCGAATCTAGTTCCTGTGGACAAGAAACAAGAAACAATTCGAGTTTTCATCGATTTCAGGGACCTAAATAAGGCATGTTCTAAACATAAATACCCCACACCATTTATATTTCATATTATCGATGAGTGTGTGGGAAATGAGATTTTCTCTTTCATGGACGGTTTCTCTAGATATAATCAAATTACTATTTGTCCTAAAGATCAGCATAAGACTGCATTTATTTGTCCCTGGGGTACCTATTCTTACAATAAAATGCCTTTTGGCCTTAAAAATGCTGGAGCTACTTTTCAGTGGGCTATGTCTTATGCCTTCCATGACATCAAACATATTATTTATGCGTACTTGGATGATTTAGCTGCTCATTCTCGCAAGAGAATTGATCATCCTTCTCACCTTCTTCAGGTATTTGAACGATGTTGGCATTACAAAATCCGGTTGAATCCGAAAAAGTGTGTTTTCGTGGTCACATCCAGTCGGTTGTTGGGATTTATTGTGTCTACGGAAGGGATTCAGGTAGATCCCTTCAAGGTTGAGGCAATACTTTAGTTGCCTCCCCCGTCTTCTATTCGTCAACTTCAAAGTCTGCAAGGAAAAGATATTTTTCTATGGAGATTTGTCGTAAATTATGCCGAGATTACAAAAGGATTTATGAGATTATTAAAGAAAGGAGTTCCATTCTTTTGGGATGAATTTTTTCAGTGCTCATTCGATGCTTTGAAAATAGCATTGACCTATGCTCCTATACTGAGTCCACCTGATTACAGCAGGGATTTCCTCCTGTATCTCGTGGCAGCAGAATATACCATTGGTATGGTTCTGGTTCAGGAGGACGATGCTCTTTCAGAGCATGTTATATACTACCTTAGTCGAGGCTTGGTAGGACCTGAAATTTGGTACTCTCCAATAGAGAAGCTTGCTTTAGCAGCTGTCCATGTTGTGCAGTGGCTCAGACATTACATTCTTCTTCAAAAAACCTATGTTTTGGCGGCATTCAAACCATTTCATTTTGTTCTCAATAGGTGAGTGATTGGGGGCAAATAAAATAGCTGGATTGTGATTTTTTAGGAGTTTGATCTTGAGTTTATGTCTGCCAAGTCCAAGAAATCACTGGTTTTTGTAGAATTAATTTCTGATTTGCCTTGTGGAGAAGAGATGGTTTATGATGAATCCTTTCGAGATGAACATATTTTTCTCATTTCTTCACAGGATCCTTGGTATGGGGATCTCATAGTATATCTTCAGATTGTGAATTTTCCCACTACTTTTCGAAATATGAGCGTCGTAAGTTACGTCACCTAGATAAAATATATTTGATCATTGGTGACACTTTATATCATCGTGGGGTTGATTCAATCCTTAGACGATGCTTAACTCTCGAAGAAGATGAAGTGGTGCTGAATGATTTCCACAGTGGAGCTTATGGTGGTAATTTATCTAGGCTTTCTATAGCCCAAAAAATTTTGCGTGCAAGATACTTTTGGCCTTCAATTTTCAAATATTGTATGGAATCAGTCAAAAGATGTCATCCATGTCAAGTTTATACTTGAAAGATGCGCGCTCATCTAGCTCCGCTCTTTCCTGTCATCACTGTCAGTGTTGGAAATATTGTCATTGATGGCAAAGGAAGTGGCACAGGAATTGGCATCTGACACAGTAACCAGGAACAAAGAAAAGAAACATAGCAGAGGACAAAGGTCAGCAGAGAAGAACAGAGAAAGAGTGCATCTACAAAGAACAGTATCAGTCAAGGAGCAACTTAAATTTAGTAGGAAGGATATTTGTGTCCCTGTGAAATTAAATCATATGAGAAGTTTTATTCGGTGTATGTATGCATCCTGATGGAGGAAATTCTATGTATGATTGTGTTTTGGTGATATTCTGATGGGCGGAGAATACCGAGTGTATTTTGGTATTGATTGGTTCAATTCTTGTATGGAATGCCCTGAAACTCTGTTGAATTCATTCCCCTCATAACGGAAGCTTGCATATAACTAACTCTATGGTAGTGAAAATCCCTTCGGAAGAGAACTACATTTGTTCGTTGATTATTGGAAATCCTGCCGAAGATAGACCAGAGTTAAGTAAGTAATAAGGATAGTGCAAACCCTTTGGAATCATGAACAGAACCTGGAGGGAAAGAGGTAGATCGTAACAAAAGGAAGTGCGACGGAACCCTGCGTGGAAGAGCGGAACCATGACCGAGTAAACAGTGAAGGCGGTTTATGGTTTTCATCGCACCACCTATGCGGAGCAAGTGGTATTTCCTGATTGGGGAGCGATTCCATAGTGTGCTCGACACGCGTCCCTGTACGACTCCGCAAAACCGCTTGTCAATGCACACCATCACGCGTTATAGTTCGACCCAGGATGACCAACGATATTGTTGTGTGCCATTGATCTGGAGGGAAGCCATCAGACGGTGGTCTTGTGAGGAATTTGCACGAAGATTAACCAAAGTACAGCGGGCCATCGCACGTTAATGTTCAGCATCGGAGGTCGAGCGATATGCATATATGTCGTTGATCTGGAAGCTTGCTATCTAACGGTGATCAGACGCTGGACTTGCACGAAGTTTACTTATGGTACCATGCGCGTATTTTATTGGCTATTGACTATATATGTGGGCTCGGGGTCAAAGGTGTATCATAAGGTTAATTGTTTGAAAGCGTTGGATATTTCTCTAAAGTGCGAAGGTTTGTAACTTTAATCCTAAAGTTCAGTTAAAAGTTGTAAATATATTTATTTAAATCGATAAATAAATTAAAAATAAATCAAAGAGACACGTGGGGTAAACTAAAGGAAATACTGTCAAAGGAATACCATTAGCGGTTGAATGGTTTTTACTCATGGTATTGATAAAGTTTAAACTATATAAGGAGAAGACGATTATTGTTATATGTGTGCATGCGTAAGGGTGGTGAATGAATAAAATTTCTCTAAGGAATATCTGCATGGACGGACTCTATTCTTAATTGATAAATCCGAATCTATGGTGCACCCATGGATATAATGATCTGACGATGATACATCTCTGGTTTGATCAACTGACGACATCATGAAGAACTGGTGCGGGTGTACTGAAGAAAATGAATAAATCTGGTGGCCTGCAAGGTATGCTGTGTGGAAACTGGTGGATCCTGTATGAAAATTGATGGAACGTGGTCCGTAGTAGCGCTGAGGGTCGAAGCCTTCAGTGAGGGGGTTGTAGCTCCCTTCCAGTAGTAGCTGGTAAACGAGAGAAGGTTGTAACCTTTCTGCAGGTAGGTGCCTGTGTGCTGGTATAAGTATGCGCCAGCATAAATTGTAAGAAGTTTTCCTTATAATAAATATTGAAGACTGAGATAACAGCAGCGGTGGTTTTCTCCCAAATTGGGTTTCCACCTTAAAAAACTGGTGTTCATATGTGTGACTTATGTTTGATGGTTTGTTCTGTTATTTCTGTTCATACTTATTGCCTTCTAAAAATTTGATGAATAAATGATGCAATGATCTAAGTAAAGACATAATAAGATCTCTGGACATACATGTTGGATTCTATAAAATAGTATATGGTTTTAAGAGAAAGAAAAAGTAAAATTTCTCAGCCCTAAATATTGATTCACCCCCCCTCTCATTATTTTTCCCAACAATTGGTATCAGAGCAGGTTCTTTTGAAAAAGCTTAGCCGCTAGAAGGAATATCAAGCAAGATGAGTAATCAAGATGGAACAACATCTATCAGGCCTCCGCTCTTTAACGGAAACAATTTAATCTTCTGGAAAACAAGGATGAGATCCTATCTTCAGTCTCTGGGAGCAGATGTATGGGAAATTGTCGAAGGAGGATATCAATATTCGACTGCAGTACCAACAAATTTGACGGAAAGAAAGAATTATGAAACCAATGCAAAGGCGGCCAATGCTCTATTAGGAAGTCTAACTAAATCAGAATTTTTCAAAGTCATGCAGTTGAATATAGCAAAGGCAATATGGGACAAAATCATTCTAAGTTATGAAGGTGATGCAAAAGTAAAAAGTGTTAAACTCCAAACTCTCGGAATTCAATATGAGAATCTAAAAATGAATAATGAGGAAAGAATTGCAAGTTTCTTTTTACGTCTTGATGATATTGTAAATCATATGAGAAATCTAGGAGAAACAATAACCGAATCTACTCTGGTTGAGAAAATTTTAGGATCCCTAACGGAAAAATTTGAGTCAAAAGTTTCTGCTCTTGAAGAAAAGCAGGATCTTCAAAATCTTACTGTGGTGAAACTTCATGGCATACTAACTGCATATGAAATGAGAAGAGGAGGACCATCTGAAGTCAAAGAAGCAGTCTTTAGAGCTTATACAAAAGGGAAGGAAGTACAAAAAACAGAAGGATCAGGATATATCTCAGAAGAAGATGAGGTAAATTTTGTAAAGAAACTTCAACTTGGCACAGGACGGTTCAGAGGTAAGCTTCCTTTCAAATTTTTTGATTGTGGAAGAGTTGGTCATTATGCTGCTAAGTGTCCTCATAAAGAAACACATAAAAAGGGGAAGGAAGTAGTAAGAAGGAATAAGAATCGTTATAGCACTAGAAAAAGTTACTATACTCATGAATACAGTGATGGGTTATCTGATAGTGAGGAAGAATGTGAACAAGATCTTAGACTTCTCATGGAATTTGAAAAGGAATCTAGTGAAGAAAAGGATACTTTTGTGGATGCTCTAGAAGACAATGATTTTCTTGATGAAAACAATCAACTCAAAATTTGCTTAGAAGAGAGTAAAATAATCATAGAAACTCTGAAAAATCATCTTGAAGAAAAAGAGAAACAAAATGTGAAATTAGAGTGTGAAATAGTAAGTCTAAGAAAATAAATTGAGAAAGTAAAGACTCTGAATCTTAGATTTGATAAAGGATCTGAAACCTTAGATGAGATTATCAAGGTACAACGTTCTCCCCTTATAAAGAGAGGTCTTGGATATATAGGAGAATCTTCTCAGGCTTCAGCACCAAATTATCTAAAAGTAGCTACTACTGGTTTACAACATGCTGCCACTCAGCAAGGGAATAAAGAATCTTTGCAGATAAAGCATGATCATCTCAATTCAAAGAACACTAACTTTCAAAGAAACACCAATCAACAGGTAAATTCAAGAAGGAGATTTTATGATCGTAGAAATTTCTTCTTCAATGGACAATGTTTCTCATGTCACAATTTTGGTCATAAATCTATTCAAAATTCAATGGGCATACATAAAACCATCACATAAGAGAAAATAAAGAAAAAGGATTAGATATTGAAATGGCAGAAGAATACCTCGAGGTAATTTTTTCCTTTCAAAATGAAGTTGAATGTGCTTATTGAAATATTGACACCCTATTAAAGAAGTCAATGCAGTAGACAAAACCAAATTTTTAAAAGAACATCAATTAAGCTCCAAAGCAGGAAAGCCAGACCAGCAGTTGAAAATTGTAAGAAAAGTGGTTTTCAGAAGATGTAGAAACCAATGTACATTGATAGTAGTTTGGACATAATATTGCAGAGTTAAAAACAAACTTATTGAAGATAGTGTTCAGAGAAGGAAAGAAATGTTACATTTAAATGATACTCCTACTCTGCCATTAAGGGAAAAGGGCCCTTTTCAAAATAAAAGGTGAAAGATAATGAAGTCATGTATGTGGATGGATTAAAGCATAACATGTTAAGTGTAAGTCAAATGTGTGATCAAGGAACTGAAGTTGTCTTTAGCTCAGAAGAATGTGTGGTACGTGATCTTGATACAAGTAAAACAATTATAAAAGGGAAAAGGACTCCAAGCAACCTGTATGTATTAAAGAACTGCAAAGAACAATGTTACTTGAGTAAATCTTCAAAAAACTGGCTATGGCATAAAAGTTTGGGGCATCTGAGCTTCTCTCAAATCAACAAATAAAGAAGACTTAAAGTTGTTCGTGATCTTCCCAATATTTCTCTACCTGAAAATATCATATGCAAATCTTGCCAATTCGGTAAGAAAACCATAGTACAATTTAATGCCAAGGAAGGATCATCAAGTAAGCCTCTTGAACTCATTCATACTGACATATGTGGACCTATGAGGAAAAAGTCACCATGTGGTGAAGAATACTATATCTTATTCATTGATGATTTCTGTAGAATGTGTTGGAATGGGCTACTTAAACACAAAGATGAAGCATTTGAGAAATTTCAGATCTTCAAAGCACTAGTTGAGAATGAATTAGATCTAAAAATCAAGTGTCTCAGATCTGATCGAGGAGGAGAATATACATCTAATGAATTCCTTGAATTCTGTGAACAACATAAATAAAACATTTTTCTGTGAGTCACACTCCACAGTCAGTATCGGCGTACCGAGAGAATGAAAGTAATTAGGCTCAACAAAATAGAGCTACAAAGTTTGATGATTCTAACACCGATGTATTTTTGGGATTAGCAGTATTTCAGAATATTTCACTGCTGCACATGTCTGTGGTGTAAATAGTGATAAAACTCCTTATGAGCTCTGGTATGGTAATCTTCCCACTGTGAAGCACTTTCGAGTTTTTCGAAGCAAATGTTTTATCAAGAATAATGATGAAAAACTTGGCAAGTTTGAACCCAGAGTAGATGAAGGAATATTTCTTGGTTACTCCTCTAGGAGTAGGGAATTTAAATGTTACAATAAAAGACTTCGAAAGATTGTTGAATGTATAGATTTTGTTATTGATGAGTCTCCAGCAGCTCCAAAAGAAGAAAAACAAACAACAATTGAAGACGATGATGATGACATATATCCTTCTACATCAAATAGTAATGATACAAACAGTGAACCCAATGAATAACCCAAAGATGATTTGTCTGAAAAGGCTCCATCCAGATATGTTCAAAAGAATCATCCAGAATCTCAAATTTTGGGAGAAAAGGGATCAGGTGTACAAACAAGAAGGACTCTTGTGGGATCTTCTAGCAATCTGGCATTTTTGTCCACTATTGAACCTCACAATGTAATTCAAGCTAGCAAAGATGAATTTTGGATTCAAGCCATGAATGAAGAACTTTATCAAATTGAAAAGAATCACACTTGGGAATTAGTACCAAGACCTCATGACAAAAATTTCATCGGAACTAAATGGATATTCAAAAACAAGTTAAACGAGAATGGGGATGTTATAAGAAATAAAGCTAGACTTGTTTGCATGGGGTATGCTCAACAAGAAGGGATAGACTTTGAAGAAACTTTTGCTCCTGTAGCCAAACTTGAGGCCATAAGAATGTTTCTTGCTTTTTCAAGCTTTCAACAAATCAAAGTTTATCAAATGGATGTTAAATATGCTTTTCTCAATGGTGATCTAGAATAAGAAGTTTATATAGAACAACCAAAAGGATTCATTTTGGGAAATGATGAAAAACTTGTTTGTAGACTTAAAAAGGCTCTATATGGTCTCAAACAAGCTCCAAGGGCATGGTACTATCGTCTTGACAAATATCTTCATCAACAAGGATTTTCAAAAGGATTTGTTGATAGCAACTTATACACAAAAACTGAAAATGACAAACTATTGATTGTGGTTGTATATGTTGATGATATCATTTTTGGAAGTAATGAAGATTCTATGAGTCAGAAATTTGCTTCTGATATGCAGCAAGAATTTGAAATGTCTTTACTTGGGGAACTAACATTATTTCTTGGCTTGCAAGAGCAACAAGCAAAAAATGGCATATTCTTATCACAAGAAAAATACCTCAAGCAAATCCTGAAGAAGTATGGCATGGAAGATTGCAAACCTGTAAGTACACCAATGATAACTGGATGTAATCTCAGTTCTAATGATGATTCCCCCATGGTAAATCAACCAGAATACAGATCTATGATAGGAAGTCTACTTTATCTCACTGGGACAAGACCAGACATCATGCATGCAATTGGAATTGTTGGACGATTCCAAGCTAATCCAAAAGAGTCTCATCTTCAGGCTGTGAAAAGAATATTCAAATATCTACAAGAAACTCAAGACTTTGGACTATGGTATCCAAAGAATGTTTATCTTACTCTTCATGCACACACTGATGCAGATTGGGCTGGAAGTGTTGATGATCGGAAAAGCACTAGTGGTGGTGCATTCTATATGGGGCCCCGGTTAGTATCTTGGTTCAGCAAGAAGCAAAGCTCTATTGCCGTATCTACAGCAGAAGTAGAATATGTGGCTGCCGCATCATGTTGCACTCAACTTCTCTGGATGATGCAAACCTTACAAGACTTTCAAATCAAATGTTCACCTCCTATATCCATTATGTGTGACAACACAAGTGCCATCAGTATCTCAAAGAATCCTGTTATGCATTCCAAGACCAAGCACATTCCCATCAAATATCACTTCTTACGTGAACAAGTGCTTGTACAAAAAGTGAAATTGGAGTATGTTCCCTCCAAAGAACAAGTTGCTGATATATTTACCAAACCTCTACCCAGGGAAGCGTTCGAATATCTCAAATAGAAACTGGGAGTAGTCTCTGCCATGCAGAAGATCAGATCTACTTAAATATAGAAGATTAAATTGGTTGCGAGGTGTTGTTGGGCATCTTTGATTGCACAGGCTAAGGGGGAGCATTGGTCATATGAAGAGGATGCGCTGTTGGAATTTATAAGTCATTTTGTTATAATTGAAGATGCAGCATGATCTCAGGGGGAGCATGGTATTGTCGGTTCAAAGGATCTTGATCAACTATTTGCCATTGATGTCAAAGGGGGAGGAAAAGCAACAAAGGGCTGCTATAAAACAATCCGAGGAAGAGTGTTTCCATCAATGCCAAAGGGGGAGATTGTTGGAAATATTGTCATTGATGTCAAAGGAAGTGGCACAGGAATTCTGACACAGTAACCAGGAACAGAGAAAAGAAACATAGCAGAGGACAAAGGTCAGCAGAGAAGAATAGAGAAAGAGTGCATCTACAGAGAGCAGTATCAGTCAAGGAGCAACTTAAATTCAGTAGGAAGGATATTTGTGTCCCTGTGAAATTAAATCATATGAGAAGTTTTATTCGGTGTATGTATGCATCCTGATGGAGGAAATTATGTGTATGATTGTGTTCTGGTGATATTCTAATGGGCAGAGAATACCGAGTGTATTTGGGTATTGATTGGTTCAATTCTCGTATGGAATGCCCTGAAGCTCTGTTGAATTCACTCCCCTCATAAAAGAAGCTTGCATATAACTAACTCTATGGTAGTGAAAATCTCATCGAAAGAGAACTACATTTTTTCGTTGATTATTGGAAATCCTACCGAAGATAGACCAGAGTTAAATAAGTAATAAGGATAGTGCAAACCCTTTGGAATCATGAACGGAACCTGGAAGGAAAGAGGTAGATCATAACAAAAGGAAGTGCGACGGAACCCTGCGTGGAAGAGCGGAACCATGACTGAGTAAAAAATGAAGGCGGTTTATGGTTTTCATCGCACCACCTATGCAGAGCAAGCGGTATTTCCTGATTGGGGAGCGATTCGATAGTATGCTCGACACGCGTCCCTGTATGACTCCACAAAACCGCTTGTCAATGCGCACCATCGCACGTTATAATTCGACCCAAGATGACCAGCAATATGGTTGTGCACCATTGATCTGGAGGGAAGCCATCAGACGATGGTCTTGTGAGGAAGTTGCATGAATATTAACCAAAGTACGGCGGGCCATTGCACATTAACGTTCGGCATCGGAGGTTGAGCGATATGCATATATGCCGTTGATCTGGAAGCTTGCTATCTAACAGTGATCAGACGCTGGACTTGCACGAAGTTTACTTATGGTACCATGCGCGTATTTGATTGGCTATTGACTATATATGTGGACCCGGGGTCAAAGGTGTATCATAAGGTTAATTGTTTTAAAGCGTTGGATATTTCTCTAAAGTGCGAAGGGTTGTAACTTTAATCCTAAAGTTCAGTTAAAAATTGTAAAAATATTTATTTAAATTGATAAATAAATTAAAAATAAATCAAAGAGACACGTGGGGTAAACTAAAGGAAATACTGTCAAAGGAATGCCATTAGCAGTTGAATGGTTTTTACTCATGGTATTGATAAAGGTTAAACTATATAAGGAGAAGACGATTATTGTTCAAGGTGTGCATGCGTAAGGGTGGTGAATGAATAAAATTTCTCTAAGGAATATCTTCATGGACGGACTCTGTTCTTAATTGATAAATCCGAATCTATGATGCACCCAGGGATATAATGATCTGACGATGATACATATATGGTTTGATCGACTGACGACATCATGAAGAACTGGTGCGGGTGTACTAAATAAAATGAATAAATTTGGTGGCTTGCAAGGTATGTTGTGTGGAAACTGGTGGATCCTGTGTGAAAATTGATGGAACGTGGTCCGCAGTAGTGCTGAGGGTCAAAGCCTTCAATGAGGGGGTTGTAGCTCACTTCCAGTAGTAGCTGGTAAATGAGATAAGGTTGAGGCCTTTCTGTAGGTAGGTTCCTGCGTGCGGGTATAAGTATGCGCCAACATAAATTGTAAGAAGTTTTCCTTATAATAAATATTGAAGACTGAGATAACAGCAGCAGTGGTTTTCTCCCAAATTGGGTTTCCACCTTAAAAAACTGGTGTTCATATGTGTGACTTATGTTTGATGGTTTTTTCTGTTATTTCTATTCATACTTACTGCCTACTAAACATCTGATGAATAAATGATGCAATGATCTAAGTAAAGACATAATAAGATCTCTGGACATACATGTTGGATTCTGTAAAATAGTATATGGTCTTAAGAGAAAGAAAAAGTAAAAGTTCTCAGCCCTAAATATTGATTCACCCCCCCCTCTCAGTATTTTTCCCAACAGTCAGCCCCTTTACAAAGTGGGTTATTGATTATACTACTTGTAACCCGCCTTCGGCTAAAGGTCACAAGTATATTATTGTAGTCGTAGACTACTTGAAAAAGTGGGTCGTGGCTATGCCTACTTTTGGGGGTGATGGTGAGACAGTAGCTCTTTTCCTCTTCAATCAGGTCATTTCTTTCTTTGGTATTCCCAAAGAGATTGTCACTGATCATTGTAGTCACTTTCAGAACAACATGATGGTTGAATTGGCTCTGAAATTAGGTTTCTAGCAGGAGCACTCATCTCTGTATTATCCTCAGGCCAATGGGTAAGTGGAAACCGTAAACAAATCCTTGAAGACAATTCTTCAATGGACAATTGATAAAGCTCAATCCAATTTGCACATTATGTTGTATCCTACACTTTGGGCATACCGGATGTCAGTCAAAACTGCAACCGGTTTTACTCCGTTTCAATTGGCTTATGGGTTGGAATCTATATTTCCCATCAAGTGTGAAATTCCTTCTCTTAAGTTAGCTGTAGAACTTATTCCTGACACTTTCAGTCTCGAAGAATGTCTCCTTCATCTGGAACATCTTGATGAGCAGCGTCAGGATGCTACCACGATGAATGAGGCACATAAGAAACAGATAAAGGTTTAGTTCGATAAAGCAGTCAAACCTAGGGTTTTCTCCGAAGGAGACCTTGTCTTGGTTTATGCCCAAGAGAAGGATGCCCTGGGAGCAGGCAAGTTCAAATCTATGTGGTATGGCCCCTTCATCGTTAAAAAGGTCCTCAAGAAAGGATCATATGCCTTGGTTGATTTTGATGGAAATGAGTTGTCGAAGCCTAGAAATGGGCTCTATTTGAAAAATTATTATGCCTAGGCTTTGGCCTAGCATCTTGCTTTTTGTATATATTTTTGTTTTTGTACATATCTGAGTTTCTGATTTTTGGAGTGATTCTGATGCATTTGATCTAATTTGGCAGGTTGTGTTGGATGTCATGAGTCATTTTGGTTTCTCTGATGGTGCTAGTAGACATACCCAGAACTTGGCTTCTGCAGCTTGGGTACTTCATTATCCATCCGTTCAGCTATTGGTTTCAAGAGGTGTCTTCATTGGTCCTAATTTGAACAACGTAGCAAAATAAACTACAGTGGTTTATCTACTCTTGGAAGAAATGTCCTTGGGTGTTGATTTGTTATTAATTTTCTTGTACTCCTAGCTGGTGGTTTCATAGTTGAACAACACATATCAGGTTCGAGACCCATTTTTCACCGATTTTTTTTAGGGTAAGTTTGTTACAAATATCATTTCAATTTATAACATTCATTCACATGCCTCGAGCTGACAATTGGATGACAGACTTATTGGCTAATCAAGCAATTGATTGGCATATTCATCATTCAACACTTTAATCAATATATCAAATACATCATTCATTTTTCATACATTTGAGTCATCACATCATATAAATTGATGTATATATATATATATATTTATTTATTTATTTATTTATTTATAGTCAGAGTGTTCAAAAATATACAAAATCTGGACCCATCTGTCCTACAAAATTAGGGCTTATGCCCGATCATGTTCAGTATAAAAAAATATATTACAGTCATCTGATAAAATCTCTAAATATAATCCTATGGTCCCTTCCCGAAATTCGTGTTCCTATAGAACACGATAGCAGTCACCACATGGAGGAATAACCACACCCAGTCTCGTGGTACTCCGAAAACCCGTCTCTAGATAGCCTCTAGTAGGTCCTCTATCGCAGACATAGGCACTTGGCGAGTCAAAATCTCCAAGTTCCTCTGGACAGCATGGAGGGTCCTACTAGGGTCTTTAGCATCTGCCTGCCCTCTGCAGCGCTTGTGCCTTGGGTATCCCTCAGGTTTGACTGGTCCCATATCTGCATCATGGTCATAAATAATATTGTAAGTCATTTGAGTTCAATCAAAAACATTTTTTCACTATCATATTTTGAAAAAAAAAAAAATCATATAATCAAAAATCAAAAATTGCAATATCACCGATTGCACCCCATGTTGCACCAGGTGGAAGCACTAGATCTGGATCACCACGGAAATCCATCCCAGCATAGGGATAATCTTCCATGGCGATAACTTGTTCTTCCCACCATTGGAAGAACTTGTCATCCCAAGTGGTTCGGGGAACTTCACTTCCCCCCAATCTCTTCATCAGATCAACCCACCGAGATATTATTTGATCTCTGGGGCTGCTGATCGTTGAGATGACTTTGGGCCGAAGCCCTGAAATCCTTTCGAAGAAGAATTTCATCAAAATAGTTCCATACCCAAAATGTTTAGTTTTTGCCTTCCGGATCGAAGTCAACTGTCTTTTCATGTTGCTCAACAATGTTGTGCACCAATCAAAGAGGTGAAACAAAAATTCTACTGCAATGCTCATTTGTGTCCTCAAAGCCTGATGTAGAGAAGCAGATCCTACTACTTTGCCAATGATGAAGAGGAGGATTTTCATATATATTTATTTCACATCTTTGATTGGTATATGTGTACCTAATTTTTGAGACTCCTCTATGCAGTAGTCCTGGACGTAATCTTCCACAGTAAGCCCTCCCAAAGGCTTTCCGTGCAAATCTACTAGATCTCCTCTCCGAGAGAGTCCAGTGATGAAATATATGTCTTCCACTTCTATACATAGTGGCATTTGATCTATAATAAAGCAGTATTCTTCCGGCTCCTAGTTATTTACCAACATTTGAAGCAATTGAACATTACTTTTCATGTTTGGAATTTTGAAGAACTTGAGCAATCCACAATTTCAAAGGATATCGAGCGAATTTTGATCTTCCATCACTTCATTTTCAATGATACTATGTTCACGCTACCTCCAGCTAATAGACATCCCGAGAAAATTCATTAAATCCTTCATTAGGTTAAATTTTTAAATTCTCAGTCTGCACATACGCGGCTTCATTTATACACAGTCGCATATCATACGCAGGTTCGTCCACACGAACCCATGTATGCACAGAGGGTTTCATCAAAACAAATATTTCCTACGATCAAATTTCTAAATTTGTATCTTAAAATGGAACGAAATTGATGACAAAGATGAATTTAGAGCTTACCTGGCTGATTTGTTGTGATTTGATCACTGATTGCTCTGGTTTTGAGAAAAGGAATTTTTGCTCCAAATACTCCACGTCTGCAATGTGAAAATGACCCAAATATGAGGTAAATGGTGTATTTATACCTAGATTTGAAATTTTTTGCAAAAATTCTTTGTGCTTATTTTTTAAAATCTATCTAAGGCTGTATAACCGTGTTTCTTGTAAGTGTTGGGCAAGGTATTTTTTCAAGAACATTTTTCTGAATTCGAGATTTTTTCTGGTTTTAATTCGGATCCATGACCGCTGACCTGTCATGGCAGGTATATGATTCTGAACTTGCATATAGGTTAGGGAATCCATTCTTCATTGCATTCTGCACACTAGCCTCCATTCTGATCACTTGCCACAGGGTTGATCCCATCATGTCATGAATACTTAGCCCATTTCACTCGCTTATTTTTAATCATGACTTGGTGGTAGAGCCTTCCTTTACATGGGCTTCCTAGTTAGTTCCTTGCTAGAATTTGTCACCCATGTTGCAATTTATGTAGGCTCGGGAGTCCTCTGTAGTCCCATCATGACATATACGTTGAAGCTTCATTCTTCTTCTTCTTCGGTATCATTTTTCTGCCCAATACCCTAGAGGCTCCCTTATGTTGTCAAGTTGTATTACTGCATTTCATATTGACTACTTGTTTATCTTGGCCTTCAGCCGACTTGATTTGGACTCAATGTTTAAGCCATCTTTTGACCATGACTTTTCGTACAAGTTAACCATGCAATCACTTAGCTACTGCAACTTGGCACCTTGTCACCCATGGATGGAACATTCCTATGAGTATCACTTAACAGTTTCCACCACCTTGCATTGAGCATAGGATTGTTCCTATCCCAGGAACTAGTGCATTTGTTTCATGATACTCGTTCTATCCATTGTACTCTAGCATTATTTTATTCTTTTTTTGGCTTTGAATATGAAAAAGACAAAAAAAAAATATGTGAAAAATATCGGGAACGGGATATTATTCATATTTTGATGGCAGCTACAATGTCAGTTTTGTCACCCTTGAACAAAGCACAAAAATATATGTCTTTCCTTCATTTGGGATGGTTTTAGTTTTTGACTTAGGAGAAGCCATAACCTTGTTACATGTGTTAGTTCTCCCCCGGTTGGTTATCTCTTCCAATCATATGGAGGATATGTTCATGCCTCCTACATGAAAAACTTACACAAAGTTATCATTCGTTTCCATAGTCAACATGAGTCTTCAAGGGAAGTTAACCTGAGTCGGCCTTTTTGTGGTGTCTCTTAACTCATTTTTCAGTCGGCCTTCCTATTTTTTTCAGTATCTTGTTCTATCACATCAGATGTTTGGTCCTATGCTCATGTTGGTTTGAGAAGGTCTCCATTGACTTCTTGCCAGCAGGTTTGTCTCTTATCAACTACGACATATTTCTCTGAGAGAAAACCTAGAGATGCACCCTGGCCCTATTTACATCATTGATAGGTGACCTTGTGCATTTGATCATCATTATGGGTCTTTGACTGAGTGGTTTCCCTTGTGTTTGACATTAGCTTACATTATCACACTTGGGATTTGTGCAGTACCCTAATATCCATTTGACCCTATAGGTGGATATCTCGCCTTTTTGTCAGCTTTCATTATTGGTTGGTTCAGAAGGTTTCTACTGTGCGCTAGCTTCATCTTGTCCATGCCAGAAACGTACTTCGGTTTGATTACTTCACTCTACTTCATCCGATTCCTTCCAAATCTTGGCCTGTGGGTTACACTCATGCTGGACTAATGTGGGATGCCTTAATTCCTTCCTTCCAGCAGATCTTTTCCCATCGACTTCAACTCATTGATGTGGGAATAAGGTCTAGAGTCCTTTTGTCAGTACCTTAGGGTTTACATTCATCAGTGGCAGACTCTTTGCTATCGACAGTGAGGATTCATCATTGCCTCCTGATTGGTAGATTCTTTCAAGTGTTCGACTTCAACTCATTTATTTGCACTTGCTGGATTGTACTGGGGCACCTTGACACTCATTATCATTATCAGTGGGTTGTCTCACGTTTTTTAACGGTATACATCAATGACCGGTAATCAAACGATTTCTCACATGGTCGACTTTAGCTCATTTATTCCCATCATGTAGAATTGTGCGATAGTGATCGATGAAGACCTCGGGTTTGCATCAGCATGATTCGGTTCACTTAGACAGCTTCTTCAGTTTTCTGCCAGTGACATCGTCCACCCTTATATGTTGCAGTTTCACCACAGCAACATCCTATATGTTGGCTCCCGAGTTGCGTGTTGTACCATTTGTTCCACCACTTATGATTTGGTACTTGGAGATTCAGTTGTGACTTTTGTGATCAGATATCTATTGCAGCATCATTTATCAATCTTCTATACGTGATACTTGGACCTGATTTTGACTTGTACTTCCGGGCAGTGATCAGATGATTCACTATGTACTTTGCATTTTTAGCTATACTTGTATACATTTTGGATCCGCTCTGTACTTCATATGCATACATGCTTTTCTTTCACTGAGCATGGGTATGCCCGCCTTAGACATGAGCTATCTCTTTGATCTCTCTCATTGGTTTTTTGGCAGGCTGAAATCTGGTGAAGTTCTCTCTAGTCCTCGCAAGGTTCTTTCTATGCACATAATACATTTCGGCCATCATGTACCCCTTCTAACCTCATATATTAGGGAGCATCTGTTATAGTGTCATTTATCACCTTCATGTATTTGATGATTTACACTTTGGCCTTGGGCACCCTTTTCCCTCAGACTTGAACATTTTCACAAAAAGCAATATCTTAAAACCCATACGCGACTCTGCCTAGACTTTTCCACGTATACACATGAGTCCATTCATAGAGATCTGCGTATACCTTTTTAATTATTAATATATATATATATATATATATATATATTCCCTATTTTTTAGGCAGGTTTGATGGTTATTCCAGTAATTTAACCACCCCAGCCTGTGGCCTAACTGCTCCTAACTGCAGAAACTAATTTTAGGGAGTATAAAATCCCCTCAAAGGAATGGCCTAAGGGAGAGAGAAAAATATATATATTATACTCTATTGGAGCCCTATTCAAGTCTGATATTCCCGTGCCTCCTGCACTTCCCAAGTATATTCAGGAAACCCTTGTTTCCTTGAGATATTCATCACCCTATATGACATCTATTGTGCACACATTTTGGAAGAATTATTGCAAGGCTAGGGCTGGATAGATCCAGAGGAGGGTTTGCTCGAAGGTCGTGGCAGGATTCAAGTGATCTCTCCACGTTTTGATTATTGTACGTGTCATTCATAATAAGAATATCCATCTTGTTCTTGATTTTTACGTGTTTATGATGCTTATTACATGTGTAATAATCATTAATTGAAAATTTTATATTGCTTTTATGATATTATGCATGATTTTCACTGACATATAGGAATTATATATGTTGTACAACTAGGTTTTTGTGTTCATTCTTTGTATATTTACAGGTTTTAGAGCACAAAGTGTTGCAGGGGGTTTGCACCTTGCAGGATCTACATCAACCAAGGGAATTTCGAGTAAGTTCTGCAACCAGTAGTATCTAGTTTTCAGTATAAAAGTTGGTTAAGTGAGTCCTTATTGAATGAAATGCCCCTGATCTGTGAACGTTGTCAACCCAAGACCTTTAGGGTATTATTTCCCAAAACAGTATGTGTCTATAAGATTGCATGAAAGGACGATCTTATTTTAAGATGATTGTACTAACACAATATGTGTTGAGACAACTGATAGGTACTTGAGTGCAAGTGGGTGCTACTTGTAGTATTATAACTAATGACTATGACTTGATTGAAAATTATGACATGGTTGTTAGTCTTGGTAAAGGTTGATTTAAAATTAATACACGTGATGTCTTGACCTTTAGAACATGTGACTGACATGTGTGAACAGTTGCAGGGCAACATGCTTGTTATTAGCATGACAAGGCAATAGTTGATTTGTTTATATAACTAACAACTAGGTGATGTGATTGCACATAATAAGACTTAATTGCAGCAAGGAAAAGGTACCCAATTCCTTTGGCTATGTTTGGAAACCACAATTCCAAATGAATGAGTGTTCTACATGAATACAAGAAGTCTTCTTAACCTTGATGTTGTCTGACATTATGTGGATATGTGTTATATTTGTGAACATGTATTTGATAGGTATAACAGTTGGTTTCCAGTTGTGGATGGATTAATTAAAGAATTAAAGTCCCTTTAGAGATGATATAAGTATGTGTTCAGTTACAAGGCAGTGTGTTAGGTACAACAAGGTAAGGTAACTGCTATAATTTTATATTTATTTATGCACTGACAATTATGTCTTTATTGCAATATAATGCAAGGGATTACATGGAAAAGGAGACTTCCATGAAATATGTTTGAAGAAGGCTCGGGTTGAGCTTTCATTTGGAAGCATTGGGAACCATGGGGGTTGATTCATGATGTCTGTTGAAGGTTTTGTGCTTTCAGTGATCTGTGATTTGTTTGCATTTGATTTGTAGTTTTGTTTATTTATGGTGCATGGCCATGCTACTTTGTTTGTGGTTTTTTATTTTTATTGGTTTTCTATGGTTTTCTTCTTGTTTGAATTTTTTTCTTGCCTTTTGTGCTTCAAGGATCTTGGGACTTGGTTGGGGAAAGAATAAATTTAATGGAGCTCGCGGAGAACTGAATGAAACCCAACAGGTAATGTATGACCCAAATAAAGCTTGATGCATGTATAGGGGAAGTTGAAGGAAAGAGTATGACAACCAGTTGGGTTGGTTGGGTCCATTGGGATAAATGTGTTGAGAATTTGGAGGGTCGATGATTAATTCAAATTCTCTTCTTGATAATTACTTGTGAGTTTACTTGAGTTACTTATGTCTTTTCTTCCTTAGCTTATTTAGTCTTTCATTAAGTCAATTATCAAAATACACGAGACACAAGAATTAGGCTCCTAGAGCCAAGGAAAAACCTCTCCCTCTTCGAGAGGAAAACCCACGAGAAAATTATTCTTAGAGCTATTCAAATGACAAGTACCATGACCAATACTTAAAACCTTGACCTATGGATGTCTCCAAGATCTTGTCATTGCTTCTTTGGCTTCCTTTAATGTTGATCCTTATTTTCTGCGCTAAATTGCATTGATTTTATCTTCAAACACTGCTTCTCACCAATTCAAATATTAGATACTAGATCATTCAAGATCTTGCTCTTCACTTGGTATATTCTTGAATATTTTTTACTTGAGGAGTAGTACTTCCATTGTAGGAAGGTAACTATTTTTTTCAATTCAGAATTCATCATGACCCTTACACATCTATCTAATTCCTGTTGACTTCACATTGTATCACATAATGTATTTCTTCCATACTTTAGAATAGTTACAGTTTGACGGCAATCTTCCTAGACTTGACCGCAACTTTCTTCTTATTGATCTGCATCCTTTTTCTGTTCTGGAGCCCACACTTGTATCCATAAATCACATTCCCTTTCTTGGCGATCTGCATCCTTTTTCTATTATGGAGCCCACTGGTTTCTGGATTTTTCACTGTAGTATGACTACAATTCTTCCTAATGATTAGTCCACTTACTAATGTTGTGATACATTAGAGAAATCTACATTTTCTGTGTTATAACAATTCCCAAGACATATCCACATTTCTTCACTCTAACTCGCATATATACATAGCTTCATTTATGTTATTTTTATCTCAGAACCAGTCGCAACTTGCTTCTCCAAATGGGCCATAACACATTAATATATATTATATTTCTCATGTGTTTCTTTTTAGACCGGCCTACCAACATGATGAGGGCTGACTCCACTACTACATATAGGACAACTAGGAGAGCTCATTTTCCAGCGTTAATGAGGCTTATATAAGGGCTATCTTTATGCATCATATAGGAGCCATTATTCATGATATCATGACAAGATCTTGGAGCATATTTTGCTGACTCGACTCTTCATTTTCATGACTCTTAATTACATTTATATCTAGAAGACAAACCCTAATAGACATCAAGAAGAATTCTATTTACCTATAATAAAATATTTCTCATGAAACCCATGAAGAAAGTACAAAAAATATACATTTTATTATCTTTGTCTTATTCTTTACATAAATATATAATTACATATTCAATATGAAGACCGATCCTAGTTACACTTTTCAACACTCCCTATTAAATAGGGAGGTATTCATACAAGTACATGGTCACTTTCAAACTGAAGAATCTCATAAGAAGAATCGGATTGGTAATCGCATCGGTATAGCATCATATCAACCACCATCGTCCTAGTGCAAGGCCTTGTCTAACATCCCCATCTCTCAACGATACAATGGGCTACAATGTTGGTGAGACACATGACTTATATAAACCATATTCATTGTCTTTCCAAGATACATACTCCACTTGGGTGTTCCCAAAGTATGACCTTCTTGGACTATTCTTCTCTTGGGTAGCTAGCCCTCAAATAATATCGGTCCCCGACTACTCTTATCATGAATTCCCTAACACATTCTCAAAGAGTATCAAATGCCAGATGATTACCTAATCCTTCATTTTGTCTTCCCAAGTGAAGACCAGAATGATGTGTCTATCTCTCCCTCTTAGCCAGGGAGGACCTATTCGACAAGGGAATGTACTCATTCCTGTATAAGGAATGTACCTAAGCTCATTCTTAGGAATTATCCAATTTCTTCCAAGTAATAAAATGATCACTAGGCTCCCTCTCAATCAGGGACCTACAGCAACAATGGTGAGACACCCAGCTGCTCATGAAGAATTCCTCCCCTCGATGTCATGGATTTTGATATTGAGGAATCTTCAACTTTAGCTCCATAGGACACAGATCATCCATCACTTTCATTCATGAGTCATGTCGTCTACCAAAAAGTGATTCATCTGTCTTTTCATATCTTGTCCACATTTTATTTCATGTGCCTTTCTTTTGAATCATCTCCAAGGATCTTACATACTTTCTCATGATTATCAGCCCTGCACAAATTCATCTAGATAAACATATACGTATGGACATTAAAACAAAAGTTACCTCAGTGATGATATTTCGCCATGACATCTTCGTGTAGGCATAGGCATCCTTTATTCATATTGACACATCTCCTAATGATATGTTTTGTCAGGGGTCTTCTTCTTTACCAAACTTCTATCAGATTCTACATATCCTCCCAGGAGATATTCTAGTCACATCTTCTTGGTTTCCAGATGATAACAACCTCTTGACATGGTTGCACTTCATGATCTCTTTCTTTCTGCACATATTCATTCCCAAGAACTTCCAATTTACAGTTCCTTGTTCATATACAACCACCTCATATTCCACATGAGGATATATTATGTTGATTTCATATGTCAGTGCACTAAGAGAGATGCTCCTTCATAGATCATACTTATAAATATAGAATTTCATTACCTACAACCATATGACATGACTTCACAGCATCCAATGTAAGTATATATATATATATATATATATATATATATATATATAGACACCTCATACTTTTTTCCTTTGAGTCATCCTGTAGCAATTTCACTAGAATGAAGAGATTCATTCCCTTGACCTGCTTCATCAATATGTCATCACATCCTAGAATTCTGTAGCATATAATTCTTGACGAAGCCATTTTTCTTTCTTTCTAATCAGTGAATTCATAGATAACTCCATTATAAAAATTCATCACATGTTTCCATGATGACCCTTGATCTTGATGACTTCCTTCCATCATTATTGTTATCAAAGAGGTTTTCCAGGAACTGTTTTACTAAGAGCTCCTACCATGCTTCTATCATGATGCTATCAATATACAATGTTTCATATCATACTATTTTACAACCAATAGAAATCACTTAAAGGAGAAGATGATCTAAATCATAGTGGAGATCCCTTGCTTCTTCTTTCTTAGATTTCTTTGCATCAGATTCTTCCCTCATTTTTGAGACATGGGCTTCTTCCCTTTTTCTCTTTTCCTTTTCAGATTTAGGAAAATCTCTTTTATAATGCCCAATTTCATTACATCCAAAGCATCATGAGTTTTCCATATTTCTTCTTTTATTCTGAGGACCAAATTTTCTAAATATTCCTTTCTTCATGTATATGGCTACAAAGGCTCGATTCCCTTCACTTGGTCTTGTATCATCTTTGGCTTTCAGTCTTGTTTCCTATATTTTACATAAGGACCATAATCATGGAATGGTGTGGCTTCTTTCTTCTCATATAAACTTGAAGTTAATTTTCCCCATTCTTCTGGTAGAGCATTCAGCACCAATGTAGTCATCTCAGTGTCAGACATTACTTCTCCCAATTCATAGAATAGCTCCACGAGTTTCTCATATATTTCTTTAGCAGACTTTAGATTTGATACATAGGGAATGAGTGAGTCCTTAATGGATTCTATGAGAATCCTCTGGGCTCTAATTTCTCCCTTCATGTACTTGGCATGAGTTAGAGCATCTTCTTTTGGTGATTGAATTGTAGATCCTTCGGTGTAGTTCATAAATTCATCTTCTATTAAATTCAAATCTATCCTCTTATTCCATGCACTAAAGTTTGATGACCCAACCAACTTGTTTCTCTCTTTACAATAATTCATCTTTGATAGATTTAGGTAAGGTCATATATACTTACTTGAGTAGAGTGGCTTGCATCTTCCTTGATGATGAAGATGTAGTCATGAGCTTATTCTAAGATTGAAATATCCAATGTAGGGGTATTTGGATCCTTGATGATAAAGGATATATTAAAAGATAATGTCCTCTTCTAACAATTTCTTCCTTGTAAATTGTTTTGGCTCTTCAACACAATATTTTAATTTGATTCTTTCTTTCTTGAGTGTCTCCTTACTAAGTAGCCCTTGTCTTTAGCACCTTAGCTCTGATACCATGTTGATAATTTGGAGGGCTGGTGATTAATTCAAATTATCTTCTTGATAATTACTTGTGATTTTACTTGAGTTACTTATGTATTTTCTTTCTTAGCTTATTTAGTCTTTCATCAAGTCAATTATCAAAATACACAAGACACAAGAATTAGGCTCCTAGAGCCAAGGCAAAACCTCTCCCTCTTGGAGAGGAAAACCCACGAGAAAATACTTCTTAGAGATATTCAAATGACAAGTACCATGACCAAGACTTAGACCCTTGACCTATGAATGTCTCCAAGATCTTGTAATTGCTTCTTTTGTTGCCTTTAATGTTGATCCTTCTTTTTTGCGCTAACTTGCACTGAGTTCATCTTCAAACACTACTTCTCATTGATTCAGATATTAGATATAGATCATTAGAGATCTTATTCTTCACTTGGTATATTCTTGAATCTTCTTTACTTGAGGAGTAGTACTTTCATTATAGGAAGGTAAATCAGAGATTTACCTTCCTTAATTTTCAATTTAGAATTCATCATAACCCTTACGCATATATCTCAGTCCTGTTGACTTCACATTATATCACATAATTTACAGCTTTCATACTTTAGAATAGTTATAGTTTGACCGCAATCTTCCCAGACTTGACTTCAGCTTTCTTCTTATCAATCCGCATCCTTTTTCTATTATGGAGCCCACAATTATCCATAAATCACATTCCCTTTCTTGGTGACCCACATCCTTTTTTTGTTCTGGAGCCCACAGGAGTCTACAAATGTCACTATAGTATGACTGCAATTCTTCATGATTATTAGTCCACTTACTAATGATGTGATACATTAGATAAATCCGCATTTTCTATGTTAGAACGATTCCCAATACAAATCCGCATTTCTTCACTCTAACTTGCATATATAAAGAGATTCATTTATGTTATTGTTACCTTAGAACCATCTACAACTTGCTTCTCCAAATGGGCCGCAGCACATTAATATATATAATGCTCGTGCCTTGCTTTTTAGGCTGGCCTACTAACATGATGAGAGGCGACTCCACTACTGCATATAGGCTGACTATGAGAGCTCATTTTCTAGTGATAATGAGGCTTATATAAGGGTTATCTTTATGCATCATATAGGAGCCATTATTCATGGTATCATGACAAGATCTTGGAGCATATTGTGTTGGCTCAACTCTTCATTTTCATGACTCTTAATAACATTTATATGTAGAAGACAAACCCTAATAGACATCAAGAATAATTCTATTAACCTATAATAAAATATTTCACAAGAAACCCATGAATAAAGTACAAAAAAAATACATTTTATCATATTTTTCTTCTTCTTTACATAAATACATAATTACATAGCCAATATGAAGATCGATCCTAGTTACACTTTTCAACAAAATGGATAGTGGCAGGATCGTCATGAGAAAGGTAATAGGAAAGGTAAAGTAAATGGATTTGAGGGATCAGATGCCTTGGCTATGTTGGGAACTGTTGTTCTCAATGTTGTGCATGTTGTGCACCGATAAGGTATTTTTCTTAGCCTTGATCTTATGAACATTGGTAATTGTGTTGTGATTATGATTATGTAGATTTCTATATCTGTATATACATATGTCATTATCTGAAAAAGGTCATCAGGGATCATGATTGCTTTATGCTAATTTTTATATTTATATATGTATGTATGTATGTCGTTGTCTGATAGGATCATCAGGGATCATTCTTGTGGAGGAATGATTGCTTATGCAGGTGAATGGCATGAAGAAGTTCATGGTTTATGAGGAATCAAGTGGGAAGAGTAGCTCTGACAGATCTACGAGGTTAGTATCATGTGGATATCATTTTATATTATGTGCTTATATTATGCTTATGTTTAAGTTATGGCAATCTATGTTGAAGGATACATCAGTGAAATGAAAGAGGTGTGATTTGCAGCATGCCGGAACAAACATGGATAGTGGAAATATGTTAGAGGCAAGGTTGTTTGGTAGAGACGGTGTGGTATATGGATGTACATATGGTGTTGTGTACATGTTGTATATGCCACAATGTGTATATATGGTGTTGTGTACATGTTGTATATAAGGTATTGTGTACATGTGGTGTAGTGTACATGTTGTACATATGGTGTTGTGTACATGTTGTACATGCAGTGTTGTGTATATGTTGTACATTTGGTGTTGTGTACATGTTGTACATGTGGTGTTGTGTACATGTGGTGTTTTGTGCATGTGGTTTTTTGTACATGTTGTACATGTGGTGTTGTGTGCATGCGGTGTTGTGTACACGTTATGCAGGTGGAGTTGTGTACATGTGATGTTGTGTACACATTGTATAGGTGATGTTGTGTACATGTTGTGAATATGGTGCTGTGTACATGTAGTGTTGTGTACACATTGTGGAGGTGGAATTGTGTACAAGTCATGTTATGTACATGTTGTACATGTGGTACTGTTGTACATGTGGTATTGTGTATATGTCATACATGTTGTGTTGTGTATATGTGGTATCGTGTTATGTGAATTGTGTAGTCATTGTATCGAGACGTGTGCATTTTTTGCATTGTGTCGTGTTGTACACCAAGTGTAGGTGTATTTGTTGTATTGTACACCGAGTGTAGGTGTATGTGTTTTGTTGTACACCGAGTGCAGTTGTATATGTTGTGTTGTACACCAGGTGTAGGTATAGGTGTTGTGTTTTATATCGGGTGTAGGTGTATGTATGGTGTTGTATACCGAGTGTAGGTGTATGTGTCGTCTTGTACACTAGGTGTAGGTGTATGTGTTGTGTTGTACACTACGTATATGCATGTGTTCTACAATGTGATGGGACATGCAGGTATGCAACTATCTAGCCCTTGTTGATATTGATGTTTGATGTGGCTTAGTCTTTGGATTCCCTTATTGTTGATATTAAGGGTTGAGGGGGTTTAGTCTCTAGATTCCCTTATTGTTTATATTGAGGGTTGAGGCGGTTTAGTCTCTAGATGCCCTTATTGTTGATATTAAGGGTTGAGGTGGCTTAGTCTCGGGATACCCTTGTTGTTGATATTGAGGGAGGAGGCGGTTTAGTCTTTGGATTCCCTTATTTCTCAAAGAGAAGAGAAGGTATTGGGTGCTTGCTAGGTTTGGCAACTGATTCTAGTTATATGTTGGTTATAACCATGGTTTCATAGCATGTTCTAGTTATGGCTCTTGACATGTTTTTATTAGTTGATAAACGATTATTGAATGCATCAGCTAACAAATTTTATTGCATCTGTTATGAGAGTTAATTAGACCTTATTACTTATTCTCAAATAACTATCAAACCCCTATGTTCAGATATGCATTCATGACCTGTAGATTACATTTCTCAATATGTTTGACAAAATTATTGTCATGGATAGGCCTATTTAGGTCAAGTATTTGATAAATTTTGGTAGGGACGGTTTTGTCCTGATGTTATTTATCATTATGGAAAGTTTCATTGAGTTTTTGGCAGTGGTCTGGAGACTGACCTAATATTTAGGCTCAGAATTTGGGACTGCACCCACTGAACTAAGGAATGTGGGTCATAACTGCACCCTGGTAGGCTTATGCATGTGGTTGGTGTAGAAAATCTAACAACGAGATTCAATCTAATCTTATAATGTACTAAAACAAGATACTGAATCCTTCTACAATTTACGGAAACAAAACACAATCGCACAATTACATAAACAAGTAAGAGAAAGAGACAATCAATCACACAACACAAGATTTATCTTGGGAAATCATTCTGCCTAAAACCTCAATATTTTTATATTGTATAAATTTAAGACTCAAGGATCATGAAACAATACAATGCTTTCTATTTCAAGAGAACTCCTACACTCTGCCAACTATCTCACACTGACCTAGGAAAAATCGAACAAATGGTTAGCTAATTCTCTGCCTATGCTCAACCTAACTTTCTCATGCATTCATTGAGGAATTAAATCCATATTAAATAGGAAAATCCCTTACTCTGATTTCACAATTCCTCCTAAGCCTCCAACCGACTCTATAACTGACCTATACAATTTTCTAATTATACAATTGATAGTTATCTTCCATTTAACCTCTGTCTACTCTAGGTATTCATCATAAATGACATGCAACAACTATTTATAGTGAATTATCAGTTAATTTATTGATCAATCATTGTTAATTAAATCATATTTAATTCATTAGACATATCACTAGCTCATCTCTCAGTTAGAACTAGTTAAACTGATTTTAACTCAGTTAATTGAGTTAACTAATTACAACTCATGCATAACTACATCTGGACCCCCTTAAATCATGGAATCACTCTATATGCATCCTCTTAGACCCTCAAATAGAATTTCCTAAGCTAACTCAGTGATTTTGACTTAGTTGACTAATAAAAAAATTTATGAGATGAAATTACAATTTCTCTTCCAATTTAATTAAGGGAAAATTAAATCAAAAGCACCGCTTTGGGGTGCCATTTTAACACTCCCTTTCAACAAGAAAGGATTATCTGCTACCCTGATCTTGTCTCTATGTGTTATGAAACCAACTCCAAAAATAGAATAAAAGAGATATCAGCGCCTTAGAAATTAGCCACTTCGAGGGGGAAACCTCCTTTACATTACATAAATGAAAAATTATTGGATGATACAAATGAAAAAACCTACTTTCTATATATAGGAGTCCAATGGGTCACAATATAATCCTAGTCGACATAACAATAACAATGTAAGGGCACAATAATAAAATAGTGGGCTTCTATGGTGCACAATAATAACAATATGGGGACTACATGGGCAAAACAATAACAATACGGGGGCTATACTAACAATAACAATAAGGGGATACACTATTATTATAGGGACCTAACATGCCCATCTCCTTCAAACAAGTGTCATCCTTAACACTTGATTATTTCTCGACGTTTCTATATAAAATTCTCATCCTCCCATGTGGAATCTTCAGCAGTAAGTTCTTCCACTAGCTGAGATACTCTAAAATTGATGGATTTTGTATTTGTCGAGTTCTTGTTTCCATGAATTCTTCAGAACTTCTTTCGCTGCGATGTTGATCTTCATGTTGCTTCATTCAATTCTTCACCAAATTTAGGTTATCCTTTGATAGTTGGAGAACTTGTTTTTTATACTCGATGCGATATTCCAATGCTTTATCATCCATATTAGCTTTCATTTGATCCTTCAAACCATCCAACTTAGCCTCCATTTTTTCTTTTAAACCATATATGTCATATTTGGTTGCTCTTTGTAAGATCGCAATTTGTTGCATTTGGTACCATAATTTTGATATATCAAACTACAATTATTCCTCTTCATGTGTCATAGTAGAGCTTTTTGAGGGCTTAATGGTTGTGGAATTATTTTTGGGAGGAATTATATAACTTAATATAGATATCTATTCTTAAATATTCCCTTGGAATCACTTCAAACTAATTTTTCAAACAAAAGCTATGCAAACTTTTTTAAAACATACACACCTTTTTCTTTCTTTTTAGGAGGTCTATATTGAACCTGGTTTATCTTTGTTATTTCAGATCTTCAAGGTCTGAATTTCTATATTATATTAGCACTCTGAGTCCTCTTTCCAATGCCATAGGTCAGACCTGATTTCAATTCTTCAGGGAAAAGTTATGCTCACTCTCCCATAATGACCTAATTATAGACTAGTTCAGTTGAATGAAATTGTACGATGTGCCATGTGTCACTGTTTCCTCCTTGGGCTATGAAATTGATACACGGTAAACCAAAGTCTGTGTAATTTTGGCCACATTTTACAGAATTCCAATTTGATTCCCACAGAGTGAGTTATGACGATTTTTCCAAGGTCACCTTTTTGAGATAAAATTCGGGAGCATGCAAAAACTCTAACTTCCACAAATCATATCTCTGAAACTATTGTGAACCAATATCTAAAATTTTTGCATGATGTTCATCCATATTTGCTCACAAATGGATTTTTTTATCTTCTGAACCTTCGTAGAACAAAATTTATAGCGAAAATGCCACGATGACCTATTTGAAGCAACGAAACCCTAGAATCCAAAGCTCTGATACCAAATGTTACGAAACCAGCTCCAAATATAGAATAAAAGAGAGATCAACGCGTTAGAAATCAGCCATTTCGAGGTGGAAACCTCCTTTATATTACACAAATGAACAATTCTTGGATGATACAAATGACAAAACCTCCTTTCTATTAATAGGAGTCCAATGGGTCACAATATAATCCTAGCCAACATAACAATAACAATTTAAGGGCACAACAATAACAATAGTGGGCTTCTATGGAGCACAATAATAATAATATGGGGACTACATGGGAATAAAAATAACAATAATGGGGCTATAATAATAATAACAATAAGGGGATACATTAGTATTATAGGGACCCGACACTGTGGAATTCGAATTTGATTCTTACCAATGCCTTCGTCAAGATGTATGCATTCTGCTCCTCTGTGGGAATGTACTCTAATGACATATTCCTCCTCTAAACACAATCTCTAATATGGTGATACTGGATATCAATATGCTTGGACCTATCATGGAATATTGGATTAATCGAGAGTATGATGGAACTATGATTATCACAATGTATCACCATCGGATCCATTTGTTGACCAAACAAACCAAAAAGTATCTTCCTCATCCAGATGGCCTCGAATGTTGCCTGACTAGCCACCATGTACTCTACCTTTTCTGAACTAAGTGTAACTAATCTTTGTTTCTTGATGTACGAAGAAACTGTTGTTGATCCTATGTTGAACATGCCTCATGATGTGCTCTTCCTGTTAAATGGAATCCCTGCCCAATATACATCAGTGAAGCCTTGAAGCTTCACTCCATCTATCTGTTCGTACTATTAGGATCAATATTTTAGTGTGTGTTGAAATAATTCTTTGAAACCATTTAGTTTGCAGTCTTAATAATTCGAACTTATGAATGTTGTCATTGTCCTAAATTCAAGTGTCATCTGTCCGGTCATTCAGTGATTTGGCTTGAGTTTGAAACATCATTAGGTCTTGAAGAGTCATTTTCATGAGCTCGTCATGTGGAACATGTAAACTATCACAAGATCTTGAAATTCAATGTCCACATCAGCTACATTTTAAAGAAATAAGTTTCCCAGAGCAAGATGACCAATGGGAATAATACATTTCTATTTCTTTCCTAATCCATCCATCTCTCGCTAATACCTTTAAACCCACCCCTTATATTTAATTTTCATGTCTTTCATCTACCAATTCATAATACCCCATTCCCCTACCCTTATCATTTCACCTCCCTAAATTTCATAATTATTAGACTACCCATATATCCTAGTTTCCATCCCCTCTATCCCATAGTGGTCATCATTACAAATAAAATTCACATGACTCATACTTATACCCAATACCAAATTATCATACCCGACCTACGTTCAAATAATTATCCCCAACCATCATATCTTCCAAAGGACTTGAGCTACATGAGTGACCTCACATAACCATAATAGAAAATTTCAAAACAAATCAACATGTCGCCATTCCATTTTCACCATTGTCTACAAAATTGATTTACAAAGCTTGTTGGATGATCGCGGTCAAAGATTAGGTTTATTTCATAGCTTTACAGAGCCAAGAAAAATGCACAACACCATGGTGATCACATAATTTTTCGTTGCGTGGAGGTGCTACCCAACCTGCTCGTTTCATAGTGTTGTGCATACTCTATTTTTGACACCCTTTTTCAACGAAAATTCCGACCACATGAAGGAAAATTCTAGAAACATGAGAGAGGATTTTCTTAAGGATGAGCCAATGTACAATAACCTTTTCCAGTTTTTTCACAGTTGTCACAGATCAAGGTTTATGAATGCATATTTAAAGCTTATCTTTTGCAATTTGTAAATTTCTTGTTTTCAGACATTGTTTTAAAGATAATTTTATAACAATATGGGGAATTATTTGGAGAAACTGAGAGAGGTTTTTATTCACAACAATCTCATATACAATTAAATCCTTCATTTTTTACAAATATTTTATCGTTTGGGAGATATACCTAAACACATGCTCGTTGCACAGTGTATTATGCAGGTGTTGCGCAGCTGCTACGCAGAGCTTGCCTACAAAGTTCCACGGATGTTCTGGATCTTCCAGCTGTCAAAGGTTAGAGGGTCGATGTGTTACACATATGGAAGCCACTTCGGCTCATATTTCTTCAAAAAAGTGTCATCTATGAGGAGAAAAGTGACTTGGCAGTGTGCTACCCAGCTGTTGCACAGAACTGTTAGTTCACTGGCAGCTTTTCTGTTTTTTCTATTTTCCTTACTAGGATGGATGAGGTTCGAAGAATTAGTCAATTTTTCAGATATTTTTTTCTTTAAGATAAATATAATTATCTTTAGGTTTTCCTTTTATTCCTTTTTATAAAGGATGTAAATAGTAGTGATGTTTCTATTTTGTTTTCAGTTTGTGTTTATCCTTTCCATGGATTGAAGATACAATGTATTCAACTACTCATTAATATATCATGTATGCCTATATAATATGAAAATATAAATGAAAAAAGGGTTGGAGAGTATTGATACCTATTTCTAGTCTTTGGTGTATTGGTTTTGTGATTTCAATTAAATGAATGAAAGATTTAGATGCACAGAGTTTCTCAACACCTTTGCAGAGGATATTGTGGTACGATACTTTGTATACATGTTCTCCATGTGTTTCTCTTATATTGATTTCTCTTAAAGTATGGAGGAGGGTTGTGTAATTCTAGAATTCAAAGTAGATTTGATCTATTCTTGCTATATCACGGGTGTCTCAATTGCAAATGAAACATTATAGTCCTTATTAATTGTTATATACTTCTTTAAAACTGTGTTTTGTTAGATAAATCTATTTCTCTGTTTCTTGCAGTATTACAAAATTATGATTTATCCAAAATATATATCAATAACAAACCTATGTAAAGATTGTGTTTATGCATAGAATTTATTGATGAAATATGATCACCTACACCTACACCGTATCTTATATCTTTTTTCATATCCAGCTTAATATTTCAAAGAACCCTTCAAATCTAGTCTTTGCTTAATAAATTTACACTTTAAAGTCTTTTATAATTCAATTTTATCGAGTGAGGGAGCCCCCTTCGATTGGAGAAGATCCGTCTCTCAACCCAAAAAGGTTTTTGGCTACCTTCGTGAGTCTACCCTAAGCCTAGTAGAATTCACGGAGTGCGAACATGTACCATAATCCATACCCTGTAGTGCCCCTGATATATCTCAACACATGCTTCCCTACCTTACAAAAGAGCTTGGTAGGCTTAACCATATCTTGGCTCAGCTGATTAACTGTGTATCATATATCAGGTCGTGTGTTCACAAAATACATGAGTGAACCCACAAGCTGCCTGTAAATAGTAGCATCCACTACTTCGCCTAAAGTAGCATCCTCCTTCCTCAAGTTTCCTGTGAGAGGAGAGTCCATGGGTTTTTTTCCTTCCATGTGGAACTTTCTCAGAATATACTTGGAATAATTTCCCTAAGATAAAAATAGCTCCCCATATTTTTCCATATTTCCAATCCAAGGAAATAGTGCAAGAGCCTCATTTCCTTCTTCTCAAATTCTCTTGGAAGATCATATTTTCAATATTTTAGGAACCGCTCATCACCTTTCAGTATTAGATCATCAACATAAAGTACAACAACGAAAAACTTAAAATCAACCTCAATATGATATAGGTTTTCATTCACTTCACTCTTGGTGAAGCCCAACTTGGTGAAATAGTTTTCAATATGGTGTACCAAGCATGCGGTGCTTTCTTCAGCCCATACAGTGCTTTCTTGAGTCTGCACACATGTGACTCCCTGTCTAAGGTCTCAAAACCTTCTGTATTATCAATGTATGCTTCTTCCTCAATAACTCCATTGAGAAAGGTTGTCTTTACATCCATATGATGTATCTTCCATCCCATCTCGCTGAGAGTGCAAGGATGGATATAATATATGAGTACCTTGCGACTGGTGCAAAAGTCTCATCATAGTCAATCCCCTCCACTAGAGAGAACCCTCTAGCGACAAATATAGCCTTGTGTTTCTCCACACTCCCATCTGCTACCTGCTTCACCTTGTAGACCCATATGGATCCTACAACTGAATTCCCCATTAGTCTTCAAGCCACTTCCCATGCATTGTTTATGATAATAAAGTCATACTACTTAACCATGGAATCAACCCACACTGGTTGTTGCACTGCTTCCTCAAAATACGATGGTTCCATATCAATACCTCCGCTCATAAGAGCCATGTATCCAGTGTACCGCTCTAGGGACCTTCTCTGCCTCCGTTATGATGTGGGTGCTCCCATATTCTCTCTTGCATCCAGCAATAATTTTTCAGCCTCTCTGGTGTGCTTCCTTCCATCTCTGGAGGATGGCTCTACATAATTGGTTTCTACCACTCTCTGTTCATCTTCTTGTGGCTGCTCTACATCCTAAGATTCATCCTTCGGAGCTAATATCTCCTCAACTGCATGCAACTCAATATCCCTCTCAAGGGACAATTGCATGGGTTTTTCTTCATCAAACTTCACATCTCTTCTAACCATTGTCATTCAATGTTCTGGAAATTACACCCGATAGTTGTAAGGTGTATCAGTGTACCCAAAAAATATCCCCAACTTTGTTGTTGGCTCTAGCTTCTTTGTGGAATATTTGATCACATGGAAATAAACAGATGAACCAAAGATTTTAAAATATGAAACATCTGGATTCTTACTTGAAAAATCCTCCTCTGGTGTACTCATCCCAATTATCGAATGAGGACTTTTGTTTTGTACAAATATTTTTGTATTTCATGCTTCTACCCATGGATGCAACGGTAGGCCCTGATCATGCAAGATAGCTCATTTTGCTCCCACAACAGTTCTATTATTTCTTTCTGCAACCCCATTATATTGTGGATTATGAGGTGAAATCAATTATCTTCGAATTCCCTCTGAGGCATAGAAGTTCTTGAATTCGTTAGAGACGTATTCTCCACCATTGTCGCTCCTCAGAGCCTTCACCTTCTTCCATGTATCTTTCTCAACAAGTGACTTAAACTCACAAAACTTGGAGAACGTCTGATCTTTCTTCTGTATGAAAAAAATCCATTACTATCTTGAAAAATCATCAACAAAAATCACATAATACATGTCCTTTGATGTTGAAGTTGTTGAGAATGGTCCACACACATTTGAGTGAACTCTCTCAAGGATTGTCATTTCTCGGCTTTCCTTATCGTGAAAGGTGGCCTTTGTATACTTCCCCATAGTACACCCTTTTCATGTGTTTCTCTATGCAAGTGTACCCTTTGGAATCCCTATAGAAATGTGTTGCATGATCCTCAAAGTGATGTGGTGTATATGGCCCAACCCCCTGTGCCATAACTCATTGATGTCTCAACTTTCCACCTTCTCTGCTTTACTTCTCAATGCTACGTAGTCATCTACATCAATTTTGTAGAGGTTCTTCACTCAAACCCCAATATTTTTCACCTGTCCCATGGCTTTGTGACGAAGGAACACCTTTCCTTCACTGAAAATCACATCATATCCACTATCTTCCATCATAGCACTAGAAACCAAATTCTTATTTAAACCAGGTACATGCATGACATCTTTTAGTATGAGGGTTTTACCTGACACTCTCTGGAAAGTAACTGAACCAATCCTAGTAGCGCTATACCTCCCGCCATCACCCATCTCGATGTGCATCTGGAGATCCTTCTCCTCCAAGTTGTTGAAGAATTATTTGTTTCTAGTCATGTGGAATGAGGCTCCACTATACAAGTTCCACACAGATCCCATCACTGATGACACCATGCATGCGATGAGGGTTAATTCCAACTCAAATTAGGAATCCAATGCTTGACCTGCTACTCCTCCTGAGGCCTTCTTCTTGTTCTTCTTTTGTGGACAATTTATGGCATATTGTCCATGATCATGACAATTGAAACATTTTACCTTTGACAATTCTTTCTTCTTGCCTGCCTTGCTGGTCTTGGATTTGGAATTGGATGCCTTCCCTTTTTCTTTCTTAACCTTTTTGTCCAAGGCATAATTTTCCTCATCATTAGTCTTTGACGAGGATCCATCTTTGGTGCTCCACCGAATTTATTCTTGTGCCAAATCAGACCATAGTCGCTCCCAATATAGCAACTTCTCCCTCCCATTAACAGAGTCCCGGTAGCTATGTCAGCTCTTAGGAAGGCATATAATTTCTAGGCTCACCAAATCATCATAGGCAATAGAGATCCCAAAATTTCCAAGCTCATCTCAACATTGAGTGAACTTGGTCAAGTATTTATGGATCGTGTCACCCTTCTCCATTCTATTCTTCCTAAGTGTGTCTTTCAGTGCCAGCTTCCTGTGGTCGCTAAAATTATGATACAAATCTGTGAAGGCATTCCACATTGCATATGGAGTGGCCTTCCCGTGGAGGATTGAGAAAATATGGTCTCGAACTCCCTCTAACAATATCCTTCTTGCCTTTGCTACATTCTTCTTCCATTCATTAAGAAGTTGAGTATCTATTGCAGTGGTCTGGATAATATCAGTATCAATGAATTCCTTCAATCTGTTTTCCTCAAGCATTGTCTCCATCTTTTCCTTCCATGCAATATAATTTAAATTTCCCTCAAGTGCATATTCAAGTCTCAAGCAATTGAAAGACATCTTGATCTTTTGTTGGATACCGAAGAATAAATATGCAAATTCGAACTTGATAAAAACAAACTCTGTTCTTATAATTTTATTATGATTCATGGAACTCTGATGCCATGTATAAAATCTAACAATAGGATTCAATTTGATCTTATAATGTACTAAAACAAGATACTGAATCCTTCTACAATTTTTGGAAACAAAACACAATCACATAAACAAGTAAGAGAAAGAGAAAATCAATCGCACAACACAAGATGTATCTGGGGAAATCACTCTGCCTAAAACCCCTCTATTTGTATATTCTATAAATTCAAGGATCATGAAACATTACAATGCTTTCTCTTTCAAGATAACTCCTACACTCTGCCAACTGTCTCACACTGATATAGGAAAAATCAGACAAATACTTAGCCAATTCTCTCCCTCTGCTCATCCTTCCTTGCTCAATCATTCCTTGAGGAATTAAATCCCTATCAAATAGGAAAATCCCTTGCCTTTATTGATCAATCCTTCCTAGGCCTCCAACTGACTCTATAATTGACCTGTACAATTTTCTAATTATACAACTGATAGTTATCTTCCATTTAACCTCTGTCTCAACTGGGTCTTCCTCAGAACAGACATGAAACAACCATTTATAGTGAATTATCAATTAATTTATTGATCACTCATTGTGAATTAAATCAAATTTAATTCACTGGACCTATCGCTAGCTCATCTCTTAGTTAGAACTAGTTAAACTGATTTTAACTCAATTAATTGAGTTAACTAATTACAACTCATGCATAATTGCAACTGGACCCCCTTAAAAAATGGAATCACTCTACATGCATCCTCTTAGACCCTCAACTTGAATTTCCTAAGCTAACTCAGTGATTCTGACTTAGTTAAATAATACAAGTTGTTATGAGATGAAATTACAATTTCTCTTCCAATTTAATTGAGGAAAAAATAAATTAGAAACCTCGCTTTGGGGTGCCATTTCAACAGTTGGAGGCCCTCAACCTCATGGAGGCCTTATCATGCATGCAGTTAGAAGCCTAGGTCACTGAAAAATCATTCCAACTCAGGGTTTGGGCATTGGGAGTGGTTTTTTGGCTCTTGGGTGTCCTGTAGCTCTTAAGGAATGTCAGTATGGTTCCATTTTGTCGATTCCACCTCCTTAACTGTACTTAGGAGGTTGATCATGACATAGTAGCCCCCAACTCATGTTTACCCCAGCAAGCCAATTAAATTTCACAAATGTGTGAGGGTTGTATTATTCGAATCAAGGCACAATCATGGCTCCACTTTCCCAATCCAGAGTAGCAAAATAATAGGTCCTAGGTGTAGAGAAATATGTCCAAGAATTATCTCAATTAATCGACGTATAATTTCATGATGATGTGCATTGAAGCCACACTACAAAAAAATCCCTTTGGTTTAGGAGTAAAGAGAGAACACTCATTGTGTTGAAAATGGCATCAAGAAATATTTTAATTTAATTTTCCCTTGATTAAATTAGAATAAAATTGTAATTCCACATCACATGACAGCTTGTACGAGTTAACTAAGTTAGGATAACTTAGTTTATTCAGTTAATTCAAGTTTAGGGTCAAACTAGAGGCATGTAGAGCATCTCCTACATTATAAGAGCCTTGGTTGAGTTTATTTTGAGTTGTAATTAATTAACTTAGTTTATATGAGTTAAAGTCAAATAAACTAGTTCTAACTGATGGAAGAAATGGTAGGAGGTTAGATAGTGGGGTCTCGCTTCATGTGTTCAACGAGATAACTAATAATTCACTCATAAAGAACTCATGCATGTCAGTTCTGAGAAATACCCAGTTGAGATTGGAGTTCAAGGGTCGTGTACTATTAGTTGTATAACTATCTGAGTTGTATAACTATATGAATTGTACAGGTGGTGCATGCAGTCAAAGGACGACACCTAATGGATTGTGAAGTATGGATTAGGAATTTCCCTAATTAATAGGGCCTAATTACCCAAGGAAACAGTGCAAGGAAATAGGAACCCTAGAGGGCAGAAAAATGAAGTATTGAACCAAGCTTGTCTAGGAATCATTGAGACAAATAGAGATAGTGCAGAGGTTTCTCGACTTGGAGAAAAGCATTGTAATATTCTCATATTTTATGACTTATGAAATATACATGTAATGGGGTTTTTGTCTCTAAGGCTTTCCTCAGGAAATAATTGTGTGTTGTGCAATTGAAATTCTTTCTCTTTCATGTTTTGTGATTTCAATATCTAAATTGGTTTCCGCAATTGGTAGAGTGGATTCAAGTATGATGTTTTATCATATTACAATTATCAGTTGAATCTACATGGATTTTATACATGGTATCAGAGCAAGAATCCCTCTAGAAGAGAAGAACACAATTTTTTTATGTGCAGGTGAATCAAATTTGTAGATCTACTCTTCAAGACTAGCAGTAGGATTGGGATTTATTTCTCTGGATTGAGACTCGAATATTCCCTTGAAGGTAGTTTGAATTACATATCTTGGAGAGATAGGATGGAAGTAGTTTTGGAATACAATGGTCTAAAGGAGTTAATAGACAGTGACATTCCTAGGCCTACAGCAAAATATGCTCAAGATCTAGCGACATGGAAGAAGAACATAGAAAAGGCAAGAAGGATTCTATTGGAAGGTGTTCGAGATCATATTGGATCAAACCTCCATGGAAAGAAAACTCCATATGCCATGTGCAAGGCCTTAACATATTTTTTTCAGAATAGCAGCGACCATAAGAAGCTGGCGCTAAAGGACGGGCTCAGAAAAATAAAGATGGAGGAGGGCGACACAATACAAAAGTACTTTACCAAGTTCACCCAATGCTGGGATGAGCTTGGAAGTGTTGGTGTTACTATTTCCAAGGATGATTTTTTTATCCTATAACTTCTAGGCCTTCCCAAGAGCTGGTATAGCTACCAAGATTCATTAAATAGGAGGGAGAAGCTACCAAAGTGGGAGCGATTATGGTCCGACTTGGTGTAGGAAGAGATTAGGAGGAACACCGGAGATAGGACCTCTTCCAAAGAAAAGGAAGAGGACTTTGCATTATTCAGAAAAGGAAATAAATCCCAAGGCAAAGAGGGAATGAAGAAATAATTTTCCGACATTAAGTGTTTTCATTGTTACGAGTTCGGGCACTATTCCACAAAAATTCCACAAAAGAACGAAAAAAATAAGGATCCTACAATAGCAACAGCAGGTGAATATCTAGCTTCATAATTCAAAATTTATTTCACTCTCATTGCATGCATGTTAAGAGTTTTAATGGGATGCATGTGGTATCTCGATAGTAGTTCCTCGTTCCATATGAAAGGGAATAAATCTTTAGTGACTTGGAGGAGAAAGACCTCAAGCAGAACATTCAGTTTGGAGATGATGGGAGGTATAGCACAGCTAGAATTGGTACTATGACCTTTCAGAGGGATTTTGGATCCCCTCTCAAACTCATAGATGTGTTGTTTGTACTAGTACTAAAGAAGAATCTTGTTTTTGTCGCGGTATTGGAAGATTGTGGCTATGATGTGATATTTAGCAAAGGAAAGGTTTTCCTTAGACACGTCGCCACGGGACAGGTGAAACATATCAGTGTGCGTGTAAAGAACCTATATGCACTTGAGGTTGAATATGTATGAAAATAATTGAGGAGCAAGGCAAAGGTTAGAGACTTGGTGGTTGAGAGGAAGCATGAATTACCTCTCAACATGCAACCATGGAAGCAATCTCAGCAAGTTATGGAGCAACCACAATTGGATAAGAAAAGAGGAGGCTGAGTGGAGACATCCACTCAAGAAAAAACCTCCAGTATGGGAAAATTTGGAGCCAAGTAGGCAGAGGGAGCACATGAAGCCATACCTCCAAGTGAGAGGTGGGGTGATGTGAAGCAATAGTCCCAAGAGTGCAAAAATTTAGGCAGGGTCCATTGAGGTTTCTTTTCCTCGTGGATCATTACCTTGTTATGGGAGCCCACAGTATACAATATCAAGATGGATTAGTGGAAGTTTATACTTTCATATGCCAAAATAACATATGTAGAGACTAGCAGTAGTCATATACTGGGGAGCATAGTGCAGAGTTGGCAACAGTGCAGATGGCACAATGCAGAGTGAGCAGGAGCACAGATTCGTTAGTAGACAGTGTAGTAGCTAGTAGCAGTCAGAGACTCGGGTGATAGATGCATCATACTGGTCACAGTTGATTCGATTTTTTGGATGCTTTTCAATTGCAGATGCTGCAGTCGCAATAGTAATAGAGAGAAGTGTTGCATGCGGAACATTCCAAAGGTACCGGATCGGGATAGAGTTGAATTCCTTTCTTGTTGAGAGGGAGTGTTGAAAATGGCAAAAATAAATATTGAAAACAACATCAAGAAATATTTTAATTTAATTTTCCCTTGATTAAATTAGAATAAATTTTTAATTCCACATCACATGACAGCTTGTACAAGTTAACTATGTTAGGATGGCTTATTTGGTTCAGTTAATTCGAGTTGAGGGTCAAACTACAAGAATGTAGAGCATATCCTACATTATAGGAGCCCTGGTTGAGTTTATTTTGAGTTGTAATTAATTAACTAAGTTTATCTGATTTAAAGTCAGTTAAACTATTTATAACTGATGGGGGAACTGGTAGGAGGTTAGACAGTGGAGTGTTGCTTCATGTGTTCAACCAGTTAACTGATAATTCACTCATAAATAACGAATGCATGTCAGTTATGAGAAATACCCAGTTGATATTGGAGTCCAAGTGAAGTGTACTATCAGTTGTATAATTATATAAATTTCACAGGTGGTGCATGCAGTCATAGGAATGCCCCCAATGGATCGTGCAGTATGGATTGTGAATTTCCATATTTAATGTAGAAAATCCACATAGATTCAACTGATCTTGTAATATGCTAAAAAAAATACTTGAATATATTCTAAAAATTTTAAAAACCAATTATGATTTCACAATTAGATGAACAATAAAATGAAATAATTTCAATCTCACAACACAATTATTTATCTAGGGAAAGCCTCAGTTAAAACCCTGCTATATATATATATATATATATATATATATATATATATATATATATTGCATAAGTCAAGAATTTGAAACAATACAATGCTTCTCTCAGGCTTGATATCTCTCTGCACTATCTCTGGTTGTCTCACTTTGATCTGATCAGGTTTGGTATAATACTTAACCAATTCCTTGCCCCTGTCTGACCAGCCTTAATCACACATTCCTGAGGGAATTAAGCCCCTATTATTTAGGAAATTCCAACTAATTGATTACGCAATACATCCAAGGCATCATGATGACCTCGTGCATGACCTGTACAATTTTCTAATTATAAAACTGATAGTTTACTTCCCTTTAACTCCAATATTAATTGGGTCTTCCTTAGAACTAACATGCAACAGCTATTTATAATGAATTATCAGTTATCTGATTGATCACTGCATGTGAATTAAATTAGATTTAATTCATTGGACCTCTCACTAGCTCATCCATCAGTTAGAACTATTGAAACTAATTTTAACTCAAATAATGAAGCTAAACAATTACAACTCAAAATAAACTGCACCTGGACACCCTAAAACTTAGAGTTAACTCTACATGCCTCCAGTTTTACCCCCAAATTGAATTTACTAAGCTAACTAAGTCTTCCAAACTCAGTTAATTCGTATAATTTTTCATGTGATGTGGAATTAAAATTTCCTTCTAATTTAATTGAGGGAAAATTAAATTAAAATCCTCTTCTGGTTTTCAATTTCAACACTCCCTCTCAACAAGAAAGGAATTCAACTCTATCCCGATCTGGTGACTTTGGAATGTTTTTCATGCAACACTTCTCTCTAGTGTTGTTGCTACTACAACTTCTGAAACTGAAAAGCATCAAAAATGAACCAATATGATGCTTCTATCACCAGAGTCTCTGACTGCTACTAGCTACTTCATTGTCAATGGAAAAAAATTTGCATTGTAGCTGACTCTGCATTGTCCCATGTGCATTGCTTCCAACTCTGCTTTATGCTCCCTAGTATTTGATTGTTTCTAATATTTGCATTTTTCACTCTAACATATGACTTCATCAACCACCACTCATCCATCCTGCTAATGTGTACTATGGGCCCCATAGCAAGGTAATGATCCATGAGACAAGACATCTCAATGGACCCTGCCCAAATTTTTGCACCCTTGGGACTATTACTTCACATCGCCCCACCTTTCACCTGGAGGTATGGCTGCATGTGATCACTCTACCCACTTGGATCTAAATTTCCCCCTGATGGACGTCTCTACTTGAGTGGATGCCTCCACTTGGTCTCCTCTCTACTTCTCCAATTGTGGTTTCTCCACAACTTCTTGAGAATGCTTCTGAGGTTGCATGTTGAAAGGTAATTCATGCTCCCTCTCAACCACCAAGTCTTTAACCTTTGCCTTTCTCCTAAAGGATTTGCATGAATCTTCGACCTCGAGAGCGTATAGGTTCTTTACTCGCATACCGATCTGTTTCACCTATCCTGTGGCGATGTTTCTAAGGAAAACCTTTCCCTTTCTAAATATCACATCATAGCCACTTTCTTCCAATACCACTACAGAAACAAGATTCTTATATAGTATTGGAACAAAAAATACATTTGTGAGTCTGAGAGGGGAGCCAGACTCCCTCTGAAAGGTAACAGTACTAATATCAGTCATGTTATACCTCCCATCATCTCTAAACTCTATGTTTTGTTTGAGGTATTTCTCCTCCAATTCACTGAAGAGCTATCTATTCCCCATCATATGGAACGAGGAATTGTTGTCAGGATACCACATGCATCCCATTACAGTGCTTTCCATGCATGAAATGAGAGTGAAATCAAGTTGGATTTGTGAAGCTATAGCTTCACCTGCTGCTCCTACTGCAGGCTCCTTCTTGCTTTCCTTTTGTGGACATTTCGTGGTATAGTTCCCAAACTCCTGACAGTGAAAACACTTGATGTTGGACAAGTATTTCTTCTTGCCCTCTTTGCCCTGGGACTTATTTCCCTTGGATTTCTTTCATTTTTCGATTTATGCAAAATCTTCTTATTTTTCTTTGGAAGAGGTCTCGTCTCTGGTGTTCTGTTGAATCCCTTCTTGCACCAAGTCATACCACAATCGCTCCCACTCTGGTAGCTTCTCCCTCTCATTTACTGAATCTTGGTAGTTGTGCCAGCTCTTGGGAAGGCCTAGAAGTGATAGGCTCACCAGATCATCCTCGAAAATGGTAACACCAACACTTCCCATCTCATATCGACATTGACTAGTGAACTTCGTTAAGTATTTTGGTATTGTCTTGCGCTCCTCCATCTTGACTTTTCTGAGCTTGTCCTTCAGCGCCAGCTACCTATGGTCCTTGTTGTTCTGAAACAAATTTGTTAAGGCCTTCTAAATATCATATGGAGTTTCCTTTCCATGGATGTTTGAGACAATATGATCTCAAACTCCTTCTAACAGAATCCTTCTCACCTTTTCTACATCATTCTTCCATTTATCAACATTTTGAGCATATGTTGCTGTGAGCCTATATATGAATATCACTGTCTATGAATTCCATCGGTCCATTTTCCTCCAACACTGCCTCCATTTTTCCCTTCCAAGTTATGTAATTATAACTTCCCTCAAGGGCATATTCGAGTTTCAATCCATAGAAATACATCATGATCTGTTTTTGGTCCTGAAGAATAAATATGCAAATTTGATTCACTATTCAAAACAAACTCTGGTTCTTCTCTTCTATAGTGAAACTTGTCTCTGATACCATATAAAAAATCCACATAGATTAAAATGATCTTGTAATATTCTAAAACAAAATACTTGAATCTATTCTACAAATTACAGAAACCAATTATGATCGTTGTTGGCTTGAGGGGTCCTGAGCCAGGTTTAGAGTTTATTGTGCAACCAACAACCCTCCAACTATTGGCCCTTTCGACAATGACCTGCTTGCATAGATCAAAGTATCACCCAAAGCAGTATGGGGGGTGTTGGAACCAGGTTTCCACACCTAGAGGGAGAAAATAATGTGGTGGCACTAAATAGGTTGTTTGCATAACTTATACAGATCGTAACAGATGTGCGTAAATATAGAATTATACTTATCAAATAACATATCACTTCGTCATAGATATATAAGAACAGATCCAGATCTATGTAATGCGTAATCACTTAGGAAGATTCATCCATGTATTAACCATCAATATAAATTCATGCATAAATAATAGATCTACTCACACAGATACACTTAAGTATAACAGAAGTAAAGCGATCTTGAAATACAACCAATAAATAGATAACACAGTGCATAACACAGTTGCTTCGCCAAAATAGTCTTTGTATTAGATTCCAAGAAATTCAATACGCCAAAATTCCCCTTACACTTTCCCCTTCTGTGCACATAGCCAACACAGTCTGCACACATCTAGGACTAGGTCTTTGCGCACATAGCTAACAGGAGCCTTTCTACCCAAACCCAGACTTAAACCCTTACAAAAAGTTTCATAGACGCATAAACACTTAGATCCAAAACATTAATTAGGTTCTACTTCCTTAGACTCGATCTATCTATTTATATCCATCTGAGAGCACAAATACTATGGTCTCAAACCATGGTTTGAGGCCCATGGTTTACTCTTAAAACCATTTTACATAAAAGAGGGACTTTGACCCTCCCCAAAGCCCATTGAAATTTCTGCGTAGTGCGCATATACAAAACTTATACAAAAATATATCCAAAATGTACCCCAGGGGACCCCACTCCAACAGTCCCCCAACACAAACATTTGACTCATCCTGACTCACTATGGTGTCTTCTCCTTCATCTTGGCTTGGAGCGCAGTGACAGAAGATTTGAGAGGGAGAACCATTTCCATACTCTGCGTAGAAGCACCCTGCACTTCAATGACTAGCTTCTCCATAGTGGGCCCTTCAGTGGCCAACTAGATAATTCTTTGTGTTTGTTGAATAGCCTTCAATGTGGTTGTTAGCCACCTATAAAATTTGTCATATCAAATGGTGGCTAAATAATTTTTGAAGCATTCAAGAAACAATTTTTATTGCAAAATTGCTAAATCATCTTATGAAGACATCTTATTCTTTGATTAATATTCACTGTTGTTTCCCTCTTGATTCTGAAATTATGTTGTTTTCCTGAATAAAAGATTGCTGCCAAAAATCCATTTTTCCCTCATTTTACCTCCCCTTTTCACTCGGAAATCCCTTCATTTTTATCCCCTTTACTCCCATAAAATTCCTCTATTTTTTCCTTTATTCCCTTCATAAAACCACTTTATCAAGTTAAAAAATCCTTTTTTACCTTATCTGAAACCCTCAAAATGCTTTGAAAACCTTGAAAAAATCATAAAAATGAGCCTTTTTACATTACAGGCCTAAGCCCCTTTGGGCTAAGCCCTAACCACTTCCCCACCATATACCCTAGCGCTGGAACCAAGTGCTAAATCCAAAAGTGCTTATCGCATTGGATCATTTGCGATGAGCGCAAGTATTTTTTGTTTCATAAAGTTTTGATGCTGATTGGCCCTTTTTATATATAAACCGGATCCCTTTATCTTTTTCATATATCCAAAGGCCCTGCAATCAGGTGCTAAAATTCATATATCAACCCTTCCCAATCTTGTTTTCCCTTTGTATTTTATAATAAACCCACTTTCCTATGTTTTGTATTGAAACCCGCTGGTTCAATGTTTTAAATGAAAAGGACCGTTGATCTGAAGCCGATCGACGATCAATGAAATCTCGCATCGGAGATTTTCGTCGGGCGCATTTGAAAGGCCCTCACCCTTTTCCAATTCCGATTGGCTCTTTTGTGTATAAGCCCCCAATCCCTTTGTCCTTTCCATATACCCTGAGGCCCCGCAATCGAGCGCTAAACCTTAAATAAAACCCCTCCCCGACACAAAAATCCTTTGTATTTCATAAAAACTTTGATTTTCTTATGTTTCAAAGGGTTCCTCCTGTTCATTGGTTAACCCATTCCCGACCGTTGATCATAAACAAATCAAATAGTCTGCACAATCTCGCATCAGATATTTTCATCGAGCACATTTGAAATATTTTATTGCCCCTCCCGATCGGAAAACTCCCGATGAATTCTCCGCCATAGATCTTCCCCTGCCAGACCCTGATCCAACGGCCCTTATCACTCCATCTCAAAACCCATCCCTGTGCCTTTTGGACCTCCGATACATTCTCGTCGTTGATTTGATCCTAAGATCAACGGTCCACATCTAATCACATCGGAGATTTCTGTGCGCCCATTCCTCTCTCCTTCCCCGATTGCAAACCTTCTTATTGCATCTGGGCCATCTGTGCATCGAGATCCGATGGTCCAGATTCAAGCTCGCAACCTTGGCCAAATTCATAAACTTCACTTTATAATTTTTTTTGGCCAATCTCTGCCATTGATCTCTGTAGATCAATGGCTCACATTAAACCATTCTTCGCTTCATATTTTATTACATTAACCCACAAATCAAATCTCCGTCGTTGATTTGTTTCATCCAACGGCCCAAATTCATCCCGACAGGCCCAACTCCTTTGGGTCCTGCCTTCCTCCAGATCGAATCTCAGCTGTTCATTCACATGACCAGACGGTCAAGATTAAAAACACTTTCCCCTTCCCCCACCTCTTTCCATCCTTGCATCTTATTGATATCGCGCTCTCTCACAGTCGTTCGATCTAAAGACCCAGATCTAATAGTAGATGCATGGTTTCGCGTGAATTCATGCCTGAAAGTTAATTCTCCAAAGCCTACATGATATTGGTGTTTTTGAAAGGCCACGTGTCAGCCTCTGACGCATATCACATTCAAAAAGGTTAAACCACCTATCCGCCTTTTTGCTGCGCGATACCGCTAGTGTCTATAGCCGAAACAGCTTTCTCCATTTACATTGCATCTCATCGTCTTCAACCTCTGCCATTGATCTCTACAGATCATCGGCCAATATTCAATCCAGCCATTAAATTATCTCCCTTCACCTTCCTCGAAGGGACTTCATAGATCAACATCCAACGTTGATCTCCTTGGGCTAATCTGATCCGACGGCCCAGAATCATCCGCGAAACCCCAATTTTCCTCTATGCCTTTTTCATTTCTGATTAAGGTTTTTAACCCCTTTTCTTTGTATTTTCTAATGTTTCATTATAATGTGGCCCTTTTCATTATATTTCCCAGGATCAATCCCGACCACCGTTTAAATCAACCGCTTCCCTTTGAACCTCAACACGTAATCTCTGCCGTTGGATGCTTTCATCCAATGGCCACGCTCTAAACCTAAGCCTCCAAAGCAGTTTGACCCAAATACGTAGGATTTTCTTAATATTTTTTTTGTTTTTGCAGGTTTTAAAGGTTTTTCAAGTGTTTTAAAAGAAAAATAAAAGTCGAGGATGACGATCCTCCAGGATTTTAGTCATCAAAGAGTATCCATCTACAGGGTTCCATACCACATTTTGTTAGTGCATCATGAGCATTGATTCCATAAGAAACCTCTACGCACCTGCACATCAACAAGACACAACAAAGATTAATTGAAACAGAGAGTATCAGTGTTGAAGATCAAATCAAACCAAAGATGAAGAATTAAGGATGGTTTACACAGTTTGGGTGGATTATGGCTAAAATCGACAATCAAACACCTAATCCATTCAATTAAATGAAGTTTAAGGAAGAGAAGATAGAATTTATGCCGAATTAATCCTAACACCCAGAGTTAAAGCAAATTAACAGTTTTTAAAGAAGGACAAAGAAATTCAACAACCCGAGAAGCCTCCACCGCCACATCAGAGGCTAATTTAATCCTCTCAGCCACCAAAGGACACCTGTAGCCTCAAAGCATTCAAAAGGCAGCGTAGTTACCACCAGAAGAGAGGATTTTTGTCTCAATACATTCGAACATTTATTCCAAGCCAAAGAGACTTATTGCAAACTGTTAGCAGAGTTATTACAAAAATAACACAGAGCCTTAAAAGTCAACAAAATCATCCCAGCGAGCTTAATACTTAATGTAAAAATAATTAATACAAAGGAATATCTGAAATCTTTTCCATTGAGCCCCTTAAAGGCCGAGAAGCATTAAACTGTATTAATTGAACTTAGAAGATCTTTTATCCTATCCCACCTCCTCATTTCTTCTATAAATACTTCTGTAGAAGATGAGATAATGTTGGTCACTGCATATCTGTTGCCTGTGAATAGTTTACTGAAGCTGTTGTAAGCTCTGTTTGTAATTGAAGATACCTAAGTTGATATGAGAAGTTCGAAGCTGTAGAGAACCATTGGACTTGAAGATTGTAACTGGTAAGTATCAAATACAAGCTAATTTATGGGATCCTGGTCTATGTCAACGGTGATGTTTTTCTTATTATAAATCGTTATTTTATTTTTGTTTTCACTTTTTCCATCTTCTCTGATAAAGAGCAACAATTATAGAGTTAGGATTTACTGTAAAATGTACCCTGCTCTTACTGATAAGCTTTATCTACATGTTTTCTTCCAAATTGTGTTGCATAAGAATGATTTAATTCAATCCAAACAGTTAGGAATGTTGGCGTTCCCTCGTCCTACTGTCTAAGCTAAATATTGTTCTTGAACATTATTTTCAGTTCTGCCAAGTAAATCTGAACTAGGGAAGTCTATGGTGAGCCCTATCCTCTAGTTTTATCTCCAAAGGTTGTCTGAAAATTTATCTAAAAGTATGTTGAAAGCAGGATAGGTTCAAAGTCCTTACCTGATCTTAGACTATTTTTTGTTATCTTATATGTTGTCTTGATAAGTTTGCTAAGTAAAGCAGAGCTAGGGAAGTCTATGATGAGCCTTTTCCTCTAGTTTCTTCTCCCACGGTTTCTTTGAAAAGTCTCCCTTTGTGTTTTAAATGTTTTCTATTGAAAGTGCCTCAAAAGTCAGCTAGTTTCGAAGTACTTACTGGATCTTAGATTACTTTTATGTCTTTCTTAAGTGTATGCTAAAAGCAGGATAGTTTCAAAGTACTTACTTGATCTTAGGCTGCTCTTTGTCCTTCATTTGTTTAAATTCCCCTTCTTGTTGTATCATTTCATTCCATAAAATCAACTTTAAATAGATCCTTAGACATAGATTACTTTCCCCATGGACCACTCTTGAACTTTGTTGTTTCAATTAAATCCTACTATGACTCCATAGCCCAATGGATTGAAGTTGTTTCTTGCCTATATTCTTAGCTAAATCAATTTTCGCTTTCATTCATCTTCACCCTTCATTTAGACTTCCTTCACCTTCACATATCTTTGCCCAACCAAAATCAAACAAAACCTTGTTCTTCATAACTAGCCTAATATCACACATTAAAGCCTTTAAAGATAAATCAATATTTGCACTTATAGAGATATCCCTCTCTGGATTCAGGAGGGCTAGATCCTAGAATCCCAAAGTGGTTCAAGTGTTCTCTCCACAGTTCTGGTCTCACCAATCTGCTGGAATTACGGGGAGCTAACATTTCCGGTGACTCCACTGGGGAATTCTAAGTTCATAGTTGCTTAGCAAGCTTTTATAGACTCATTAGTCTTCCAAACAGCCATAAAAACTCAGAAAAAACCCAAAACATTATAGATTGGTACATGGTGGTGGACCATAAAACATTTTACCTCCAAAGGAGCTAAAAACTTCCACCTGGCGACTCCACACTCTGAAACTTCCAAAAGACCAAATGACTCCACTGGTAGAAGACCTTGAACTGATTGAATAGACACAGTGACCTCTTTTCTAATTTACAAACATGGATTTAGATATAGACCCAGAAGAAAAACATATGGTCATGATGGAAAAGTTGATGTACATGCTTGGAAGAAGGGTGGATAGGTTTATGGCTAATTTAAACGTTGGTGATCCAGAGCAACATATGCCTTTCCCTGTCCAAACACAAACTCTACCCCTTCAAGACATGTATGATGAACAAGATTATAGAGAAAATAATCAAGAAAAATTTCTAATCATGATGGAAAAGATGATGTACATGCTTGGAAAGAGAATGGATAGGTTGATGGCTAATATGAGTATTGATGATCTAGAGCAACCTATGCCTTTCCCTGGTCAAACAAAAGCCCAATCACCTCAAGACCAAGACAATGAACAAGATGTATATTTTGATCAACACCTAATAAAAGATGATGAGAAAAATTACAAAGAAAGCAATGAAGAAGGTTGTCAAGAAATTTTTGATTCCCTTCCTATTTCTTGTACCATGCTGATTAGAGAACTTCATGACCAAAATACGAAAACATATAGTGAGCAGTGCTTTGATGAAACAAGTAGGCACTTTCAAAACGCAGAATCTGATGTAGGAGGAGAACCAGCTCATATAGGCACTCCCCCTCTGTATTATAACTCATTTCAGATTACACAAGAAGAGTGGCATCTTGACAATGTAGAAAAAAAAACTCATGAACCTTATATGCAAACCGAATATCATAACAATCATGAGGAATTTTTTACACAAGAAAATCAGGAAATAATAGAAAATCCTCAAAGTTTCCCTGCAATTACAAGTGAAGTTCCCCTAGAAGAGGCTCAAGAAGACATCAGGCCTCAAAATCAGCCAACACAAGAGCAAGAGGACTGTTGTACCTCTGTTCTAAGCCAAAATAAAACTCCTTCTCTCTTGACAGAGGAAGAGATCGATCTAGTATTGAACAGAATGCCAGCTTCTAAGCCTTCATCTGAACCAAACACTTTTTCTCCTCTACCTACTCCATATTTTTGTCTTGATACAAAAAATAAGCTTGTGGATCAACTAAAGGAAGAGAAAACTGATGACCCAATATGTTTGATTGGTGAAATTGTTTATTCTGATAATTTTCCAAATTTAAATCAGTCTGATGATGATGATGAGTTTCAGGCAGAAACGAATCATGCAGGGCAACCAGCGTTCGATTGGTGTTATGAGTTTCACCATCGTCAGCTTGAAAGCAGTAATCAACCATTTCAATCTATCACAAATAGCTTTCACATAATTGGGAATCAGCAGCCTTTCAACTCAAAGAGTGAAGAGAAGAGCAATGAAGAAGTTTTTGAGCAAGTTGAAATCAAGGAGCCTTCTCTTGAAAAAGAGGAAACCTTTGAATACACCCCTACTCAAGAATATAATAACCTCTTTGCAGAGTTCGGTCCACTAAATCCAAGCATACCAGGGCTACAAGAGATCAACACTGCCAAATATGATGAATTCTCTAGTTCAGATGATGAAGAAGATGAGGGAGAAAAGAAAATAGAAGACTATCCTACTGAGGATATACCATCTTTTCAAGAATAAACTTCTCCTATCACTGATATCAATCTACCATTCAAAGAACCTGAATTTTTATCAGAAACAAGCATAGATTTAGAGAAAGAAGAAATTTCACTGCTTGTTGTTTTGCAGGTTAGCAATGATGATGCTTCCAAGCAACTTACTAAAGAGATAGTCCTCAAAGTTGAAGTCTTGGAAGTAGACAGTCTACCAGACATGGAGAGCCAAAAATAAGAGAATATTTATCTTTTCGTTGTTGATCCTTTGGAAGAATGTGTGGAAGTCCCAATTGGCTCAAATTATCAAGCATGGATCCTTTACAAGAGCCAAAGACATGAAAATTTGTCACCTTCTATGATAGCCTTGGTTTTGAAGATTAATCTTCAAAGTGTACTATGGATACCTCCGACAAGCAGCCAGAGTTTCTTCTTCTTTTTGACACTACTCAACTGGATACATTGGCACTTTTGTATCATATGATAATGTAAATAGTCCAGGTTAGAATAGGTTAGATAGGAATGTCAATATAGCTCAGTTTTGGGAAATTAGATAGTTGTTGATTTTTATCTCCGAAGAAAATCAAAAATACAAAAACAATAGAAAGAGAAAAGAGGGCAGATTGAAAAAACAAGAAAGGTACCACCCCATACCAAAAAAAAGAAATAAAATCCGAAAGTGTGCAAGCTCAAATGCCACTCCTAAAAACACACTTCTAGTTAGTCATACAGCCTAATCATGACTAATTAGTTTTAAATTTACTGCTGATAGGTTAGTGAATCATATTTTCCAAATAGCTTAATCTTTGCTTATCAGTTCGGTAGATTAAAATAGAAATAAAGGTTCAAACAAGCTCAAAATCCGAACCTTAGACTCCAAAAGAAGAATGACTCCAATCTGTTTAAAACTGTGAGTCTGGTTCTGATATGCTCAAAACTTGAACCAGAAAATAAGGAAAAGACAGCTCAAACAGAAGTAAAAATAGGGCTGAAGAAAGAGAAGGATGTGCTGAAAAATTTCAAATCTTAAGCCTTCACCTTTTTTATTTAATTTTTCTGCAAAATAATATCTATGTGCATCTTGTTTTATGCCATAGATCAGCAACAAGTTAGACTGTTCAATCCTAACTTGTATGCTTTTAAATTTCTGTTCTAGAAGTTAGAGAATAAAATCTGTTAGACTGTTTAATCCTAACAGATAGTAGATTAGGTAGAGAATCTTATGAACTCAATTGTTTAATCTGAGTTCATGGAGAAATAAGAAGTAGACTTAGATTAGTTTTTTTCTTTCAAAAGAATAAAATGTTTGCAAAAGATTTTTCCAATTCAAGTGCACTCTGAAAGAAGAAAAAATGTTAGATCAGTAGGATTGGGTAGGTAGAAAGCTTGTGTTGATGAAGTTCCATTATTTTTTCATGGCTGCTAACATTTTCAAAACAAAAGAAGATCATCCAAGTAAGGAAGGTTGCAGCCCAATGGATGAGGCACTAATCAACCCCCTAGAGAATACAAGTCTGAAGTTCTTGATGCCTTCAAGAAGGCACCACCCCCATGTGGAGCCATTGTTAGCCACCTATAAAATTTGTCATATCAAATGGTGGCTAAATCATTTTTGAAGCCTTCAATAAACAAGTTTTATTGCAAAATTTTTAATTCTTGAAGTCTTATGAAGACATCTTATTCTTTGATTAATCTTCACTGTTGTTTCCCTCTTGATTCTGAAATTCTGTTGTTTTCCTGAATAAAAGACTATTGCAAAAAATACATTTTTCCCTCATTTTACCTCCCCTTTTCACTCGGAAATCCCTTCATTTTTATCCCCTTTACTCCCACAAAATTCCTCTATTTTTTCCTTTATTCCCTTCTTCCCTTCCTAAAACCCCTTTATAAGGTTAAAAAATCCTTTTTTACCTTATCCGAAACCCTCAAAATGCTTTGAAAACCTTGAAAAAATCATAAAAATGAGCCTTTTTGCATTACAGGCCTAAGCCCCTTTGGGCTAAGCCCTAACCACTTCCCCACCATATACCCTAGGGCTGGAACCAAACACTAATTCCAAAAGCGCTTATCGCATCGGAGCATTTGCGATGAGCGCAAGTCTTTTTTGTTTCATAAAGTTCTGATGTCGATTGGCCCTTTTTATATATAAACCCGGTCCCTTTATATTTTTCATATATTCAAAGGCCCCGCAATCGGGTGCTAAACTTCATATATAAACCCTTCTCAATCCTGTTTTCCTTTTTTATTTTATAATAAACCCACTTTCCTATGTTTTGTATTAAAACCCGTTGGTTCAATGTTTTAAATGAAAAGGACCGTTGATCTGAAGCCGATCGACAATAAATGAAATCTCGCATCGAAGATTTTCGTCGAGCGCATTTGAAAGGCCCTCACCTTGTTTCGATTCTGATTGGCTCTTTTGTGTATAATCCCCCAATCCCTTCATCCTTTCCATATACCCTGAAGCCCCGCAATTGGGCACTAAACCTTAAATAAAACCCCTCCCCGACACAAAAATCCTTTGTATTTCATAAAAACTTTGATTTTGTTATGTTTCAAAGGGTTCCGCATGTTCATTGGTTAAACCCATTCCCGACCATTGATCATAAACCAATCAAACGGTCTGCACAATCTCGCATCGGAGATTTTCATCGAGAGCATTTGAAATATTTTATTTCCCCTCCCGATTGGCAAACTCCCGATGAATTCTCCGCCATAGATCTTCCCCCGCCAGACCCTGATCCAACGGCCCTTATCACTCCATCTCAAAACCCATCCCTCCTCCTTTTGGACCTTCGATACATTCTCCGCCGTTGATCTGATCCTCAGATCAACGGTCCACATCTAATCGCATCAAATATTTTTGTGCGCCCATTCATCTCTCCTTCCCCGATTGAAAACCTTTCAATTGCATCTGGGTCGTCTGTGCATCGAGATCCGACGTTCCAAATTCAAGCTCGCAACCTTGGCCAAATTCATAAACTTCGCTTTATAATTTTTTTTGGCCAATCTTCGTTGTTGATCTCTGCAGATCAACGGCTCACATTGAACCATTCTCTGCTTCATATTTTATTACATTAACCCACAGATAAAATCTCCACCGTTGATCCATTTCATCCAACGGCCCAAATTCATCCTGACAGGCCCAACTCCTTTGGGTCCTGCCTTCCTCCAGATCAAATCTCAGCTGTTCATTCACATGATCAGACGGTCAACATTAAAACCACTTTCCCTTGCCCCCACCTCTTTCCATCCTTGCATCTTATTGATATCGCGCTCTCTCACAGCCGTCCGATATAAAGACCCAGATCTAATGGTAGACGCGCGGTTTCGCGTGAAGTCATGCCTGAAAGTTAATTCTCCAAATCCTACGTGATATTGGTGGTTTTGAAAGGCCATGTTTCGGCCTCCGACGCATATCGCTTTCAAAAAGGTTAAACCACCTATCCGCCTTTTTGTTGCGCGATACTGCTGGTTTCTATAGCCGAAACCGCTTTCTCCATTTACATTGTGTCTCATCGTGTTCAACCTCCACCTTGATCTCTGCAGATCAACAGCCAGTATTCAATCCAGCCATTACATTATTGCCCTCCGCCTTCGTCCAAGGGACTTTGTAGATCAACATCCACTAATCTAATCTGACGGCCCAGAATCATCCACGAAACCCCAATTTTCCTCTATGCCTTTTCCATTGCTGATTAAGGTTTTTAACCCCTTTTCTTTGTATTTTCTATCATTTCATTATAATGTGGCCCTTTGCATTATATTTCCCCGGATCAATCCCGACTGTTGATCTCTATAGATCAACGGCCCTAACTTAATCTCACCACCGTTTAAATCAACCGCTTCCCTTTGAACCTCAACGCGCAATCTCCCCCACTGGATGCTTTCATCCAACGGCCACGCTCTAAACCTAAGCCTCCAAAGCAGTCTAACCCAAATACGCAGGATTTTCTTAATATTTTTTTTATTTGTGTAGGTTTTAAAGGTTTTTCAAGTGTTTTAAAAGAAAAATAAAAGTCGAGGATGACGATTCTCTAGGCTTTTAGTCATCAAAGAGTAACCATCTACAGGGTTCCATACCAGGTTTCGTCATTGCATCATGAGCATTGATGCCATAAGAACCCTTTACGCACCTGCACATCAATAAGACATAGCAAAGATTAATTGAAACAGAGAGTATCAGTGTTGAAGATCAAATCAAACCAGAGATGAAGAATTAAGGATGGTTTACACAGTTTGGGTGGATTATAGCTAAAATCGACAATCAAACACCTAATCCATTCAATTAAACGCAGTTTAAGGAACAGAAGACAGAATATAGGCGGAATTAACCCTAACACCCAGAGTTAAAGCAAATTAACAGTGTTTAAAGAAGGACAAAGCAATTCAACAACTCGAGAAGCCTCCACTACCACATCAGAGGCTAATTGAATCCTCTCAGCTACCAAAGGACACCTGTAGCCTCAAAGAATTCAAAAGGCGGCGTATTTACCACTAGAACAGAGGATATTTGTCTCAATACAGTCGAACAGTTATTCCAAGCCAAAGAGACTTATTGCAAACTGTCAGCAGAGTTATTACAAAGATAACACAAAGCCTTAAAAGTCAACAAAATCATCCCAGAGAGCTTAATACTTAATGTAAAAAAAATTAATACAAAGGAATATCTGAAATCTTATCCATTGAGCCCCTCAAATGCCGAGAAGCATTAAACTGTATTAATTGAACTTAGAATATCTTTTATCCTATCCCACCTCCTCATTTCTTCTATAAATACTTCTGTAGAAGATGAGATAATGTTGGTCACTGCATATCTGTTGCCTATAAATAGTTTACCGAAGCTGCTGTAAGCTATGTTTGTAATTGAAGATACCTAAGTTGAGATGAGAAGTTTGAAGCCGTAGAGAACCATTGGACTTGAAGATTGTAACTAGTTTGAAGTATCAAATACAAGCTGATTTATGGGATCCTGGTCTATGTCAACGGTGATGTTTTTCTTATCATAAATCGTTATTTTATTTCTGTTTTCACTCTGTCCATCTTCTCTAATAAAGAAAAACAATTATAGAGTTAGGATTTACTGTAAAAGGTACCCTGCTCTTACTGATAAGATTTATCTACATGTTTTCTTCCAAATTGTGTTGCTTAAGAATGATTTAATTCAGTCCAAACAGTTAGGAATGATGGCGTTCCCTCGTCCTACTGTCTAAGATAAATATTGTTCTTGAATGTTATTTTCAGTTCTGCCAAGTAAAGATGAACTAGGGAAGTCTATGGTGAGCCCTGTCCTCTAGTTTTATCTCCAAAGGTTGTCTGAAAATTCCTCTAAAAGTATGTTGAAAGCAGGATAGGTTCAAAGTCCTTACCTGATCTTAGACTATTTTTTGTTATCTTATATGTTGTCTTGATAAGTTTTCTAAGTAAAGCAGAGATAGGGAAGTCTATGGTGAGCCTTGTCCTCTAGTCTCTTCTCCAACAGTTGCTTTGAAAAGTCTCCCTTTGTGTTTTAAATGTTTTCTATTGAAAGTGCATCAAAAGTCGGCTTGTTTCGAAGTACTTACTAGATCTTAGATTACTTTATGTCTTTCTTAAGTGTATGTCGAAAGCATGATAGTTTCAAAGTACTTACTTGATCTTAGGCTACTCTTTTTCCTTCATTTGTTTAAATTCCCCTTCTTGTTGTATCATTTCAACTTTAAAGAGATCCTTAGACATAGATGACTTGCCCCATGGACCACTCTTGAACTTTGTTATTTCAATTAAATCCTACTATGAATCCATATCCCAATGGATTGAAGTTGTTTCTTGCCTATCTTCTTAGCTGAATCAATTTTCACTTTCATTCATCTTCACCCTTCATTTAGACTTCCTTCACCTTCACATATCTTTTCCCAACCAAAATCAAACAAAACCTTGTTCTTCATAACCAGCCTAATATCACACATTAAAGCCTTTAAAGATAAATCAATCTTTGCACTTATAGAGAGATCCCTCTCTGGATTCAGGAGGGCTAGATCCTAGAATCCCAAAGTGGTTCAAGTGTTCTCTCCGCAGTTCTAGTCTCACCAATCTGCTGGAATTACGGGGAGCTAACAGTGGTATCCAATGTATGTGATAGTTGTAGAGCCTCCTCGGCCGATGGCTACATTCTTGCCTCCAGTAATTGTTCTTTCCAGCGCAGGTCCTCGATTTTCGTTTGAATTACCCGGCCCTCCTGTAGGCGGGCAAGGCGTTGTGTAAGAACGAGAGTAGGCATCGCTATCCTAATATATGTGAACTGCTTCTCCTTTACACACAACTCGTTGCACAACTATTGTACCATAGGGTCATTCTGAACTGATGTCCAGAAACCCATGGCCTCATCCAAAATCTTGTCACACTGCGTGACTCTGGCAACGATACTATCAGTGGCTTGCTTTACTTCAGTAGCCCTCTTTTCTCTGACCTTAGGTGGAGTTTCTGGCTGCAATTTCATTTGTAGATCAGAAATTTTATGCTCGAACGTAGCTCTGACCATTTGGACTTTGGTGCACGAAGCCTTCAATGCGGAAGACAGCTCTTCTAACTTATCTTTTGGGGTAGTTGTGGCAAGGAATGCTAGTAATTCACTTCAAACTTGGTGGATCTTTTCTTCAAGCACAGCGCGCAGAGCTTCGACTATGCGGAAGGCTTCCTCTGTGGCTTTTTGTTTCCATTGTGCTTCTGCGGCTTGCTTCTTTAATTCCACTATAGTTGTGCCAGCATGGGCCTCACAGAACTGAAGCTCATCTACAATCATAGAATGTATCATGTGTAGTTTCCCTGTAGGTAAAACAGACAAATTAATGTTAATATAACCACAACATCTTAACTGGGCGCACCGGCTGGGGTCGATATGGATGGCTAGCATGGGGATTTGAAACTTAATGCAAGCTTGTAAAAATGGTTTGATTTCTTCATCTACCCCTGCTTCCTTCTTTGGTTTACCTAATGTTTATGCGCTTCCCTCTGCAAATTATTTTCGCGCTTCAGCAAAAGTCTCTTTTGTGCGTTGTAAATTAAATCCCTCTTTGTTTTCAGGTGCCTTATGAATCCATAAGTCAATAACCGGTTGCTTTCCCTTATCTTCATTAGTGGTTGCACCGCTCCTAGTGACCACATTCACACTAGGATTTTCCTCATGGGTTTCTTCTCTAACCATTTGAAGATTTTGCATCGGAGTCTATGTCTTATTCTTCCTCATTTTAGCAATCAGAACAGGGAAATATTCTATCACATGGTCAAAATGTCTACAATACCTGCATGATTGTCATGTTGGATTTGGACAGTCGCGCTCATAGTGACCAACATCTCTGCAGTTGTAGAAAATAACCTGCTCCCTTCCTCGACCAACTTATCCACCTCCTCATCCTCTTCCTCTACCCTAAAATACACCATGCCCAGAGGGAGATGTTGGTGAGGTTGGTTCAACCTTCATTCTATAGATTTCATCTTTATCCAACATTATATCATAAGTGCGACAATGTTGCTCATCATGTCCCAGTGATGAACAGACTCTGCAAAACAACTGCTTCAGCTCAGGTTGATATTTTCTAACCCTTGGACAGAAATTTGTTTCATGCAATCCCACAACTTGAAAAATTGTGTACCATATTGTGCTTTTCAGTGGACTAACTCCTCCAGTGTTCAGATAATTATTGAAGACAAGACATTGATCCTTATGGTGTCCAACAGCTTTAAATTTTATGCACTAGACCTCCGCTCATACCTCCTTTCCCTTATCTTTGGGCAGATTCTAAATCTCCAAATGCATTGCCTCTAAATGATTCTGAAACTGTTGAGTTCCAAGCGTAATAGGTGTTATGGTAGCTTCTAATTTCATTTCAATATCCACAGCCTCAGCCTGCATGGAAATCTTCTGTTGAACCAAGGGTTGGCGCAGACGTGGGAGTAGCATAGAATAAACCACTCTTTGTGTTGGGTATCATCGATGGTAAATCCACCATCTCTGATAGTGTGCTTCAGCCTCTGATCTGCTTCTCACACAGATTCATTAACCTCTTGATGAATCCCTTTCATTTATGTAACCAATTGCGTGTATGATTTAGGTTTCTTTAATTTTTCCTTTAGGGCATCTTTCACTTCATCCAGAGTGGAATTAGGGTCTTCTTGGACATATCTGATATACCAATCTAATGCACGATCTTGGAAAGCTATGAATAATTCACTTTCTTAATATCATCATTATCAACCTGTTGAGCCTGCCATACATCATTAGTCACAAAGCAAATGTGCTCGGTGTCTTCATTCCCAATACCTCTGAAAGTTGGTAGCTTCATCGATGCGGCCATATCTGCGCCTAGCGGAGGTGGTGGAGGTGGTGATGGACTGCATGGTGGAGTGGGAACTTTGTGAGATGCGTTTGGAAGTGGAGTGGATGGGATCTGAAATATGGTCAAGGATCTTTCCTGATTTGATGAAAATTCTTCTCGTAATACTCCTTCCTCTTCATAGTGCGCAGATTCACTAGAGCTACTAGTTTCTAGTTCACTGTCACTATCATATCTACACTTCAAAGGGCTATATATAAATCCTTTCTCTTGGTCTTCACGGTTAAGTCTTCTATTGCGTGTAGTGGGACCTCTTTAGGACATTCAAGAAATATGTTGACATAGAGATCCATGTACACATAATAGCATATTCAGTAATAACTTCAAAGAGCAATGTAACTTACCTCTACGACCCTTAAAAAACCTTATTTCTACTTCAGAATATGACACAGACTGATCAATGGAAAATTCAGTCACAAATCCTCCCAAAATACGATCGATCCAATGATCTACCGCGCGGGTGATCTTATTGTCTATATTTTATAATTTTTGAATCAATTCAGGAGTCCACTCAGTGACTTCATCGTCCTTCGCTCAGGTATTGAATTCAGTCAATCATGACAACCACTCCTGCAGCTTAGTTGCAAAGGAGAAATAGAATTTCTTGTGAACTTCTTTATACATGTACTTCTATACTCACTCTTCATCAGATAACGTAGTACTTTGATTCTCTTGGAGTGTGAATTCAAGGATCTTTCTATCCAACCAATCCTTCAATTTGTTCCACGAAGGGTGCCACAACATCAAATCTCTCTCAAAATGATCACGGTCCCAACAAGGGAACCATTGTTCGATTGAGGGGTCCTAACCCAGGTTCAGACTTTATCGTGCAACCAACAAACCCTCCAACTACTGGCCCTTTCGGAAATGACCTACTTGCGTAGATCAAAGTCTCACCCAAAGCAGTATGGGGGGTGCTGGAACCAGGTTTCCACACCCTAAGGGAGAAAATAATGTGGTGGCCCTAAATAGGTCAATTGCAGAACTTATATAGATCGTAACATATGTGCGTAAATACAAAATAATACTTATCAAATCCCAGATAACTTTGTCGCAGATATATAAGAACATATCGAGATCTATGTAATGTGTAATCACTTAGGCAGTTTCATCCATGTATTAACCATCAATATAAATTCATGCATAAATAACAGATCTACTTGCACATATACACTTAAGCATAACAGAAGTAAAGCGAACTTGAAACAGAACCAATAAACAGATAACACAATGCATAACATAGTTGCTTCACCAAAAAATTCTTTGTATTAGATTCCAAGCAATTCAGTACATCAGACTTTCACTTACACTTTCCACTTCCGTGCACACAGCCAGCGGAGCCTGCACATAGCCAGTATTAGGTCTTTGCGCACACAACCAGTAGGATCCTTTCTACCCATACCCAGACTCAAACCCTTACAAAAAGTGTCACAAATGTATAAACACTTAGATCCAAAACATGAATTAGGTTCTAATTCCTTAGACTCGATCTATCTATTTATATTTGTTTGAGCGCGTAGATACTATGGTCTCAAACCATGGTTTGAGGCCCATAGTTTACTCTTAAACCCCTTTTACATAAAAGAGGGACTTTGACCTGACCCAAAGCCCCTTGACATTTTCCCACAGTGCGCATATACAAAACCTATATAAAAAGATATCCAAAATGTACCCCAGGGGACCCCGTTCCAACAATCGCACAATCACATGAACAAGAAAGCGAAATAATTTCAATCTCACAACACAAAGCTTTATCTAGGGAAAGCCTCAGTTGAAAACTTCACTATCTGTATATTGCATAAGTCAATAATATGAAACAATATAATGCTTCTCTCATGCTTGAGAGCTCTCTACACTATCTCTGAGTATCTCACTCGGATCTAAGCAGGTTTGGTCCAATACTTAACCAATTCCTTTCCCTTGTCTGACCAGCCTTGCTTATGCATTCCTAAGGGAATTGAGCCCCTACTAATTAGTAAATTCCAACTAATTGATTCCAAAATACATCCAAGTCATCCTAATGACCTCATGCATGGCATGTATAATTTTCTAATTATACAACTAATAATTTACTTCCCTTTAACTCCAATCTCAACTAGGTCTTCCTTAGAACTAAAATGCAATAACTATTTGTAGTGAACTAATATTCCCAATTTTAGCCTCAAGCTAAAATGGAATATTATAGTAGCATATTTTAATTTTTCTTAATAAAATGTGTAAGGAGACCCCTTAACCCCTTTGATGGAAAATAACACTCCTTGTGTGAAAGGAGAAATAATAAAGCAGCTAAGATAAACACCCCATGGTGTGAACATGATGAGGATCACCTTGAGTTGGCCATCTTTGAACAAGTCAATAGTGTTTCCTTAGAGGGGTGGCTTGCTTGAGAAGACAACACAGTTTTTGGAGGGAAAGAATTCAAAGTAGAATGGAAACCCTAATTGTGGGACCCATGGTGAAAGAAAGTTCATTTGCTTTATAAGAAAGAAGGAGCGGCTCATTTTGGTTTAGGCTTTGATTCAGAAATTTCGTGGTGAGGACAAGGATTTTCACATCTGGGATATTTAGCAGAATTGCAGTGCTCTTGAGCACTGGGGGTGTTCTCGGGCGGGGATCCCCAACCTCTTCCTCGTGGGAGGAGAGGATTTGAGATGCATTTCATCATTCCAGCATTTTTCCAAGCTCACTCCTTCAGTTGCAGCGTTATTCCTGTAGCAGGTTGATGTTGTGTAGATGGGGTAGCAGCAGAGGAACTCACAGAGTTCTTCCTTACTTGCATTTTCAGTGGAGGATGGATTTATTCATTGGAGGAGCTATAGAGAGGGCTCTTGGACTTCATTTCAGATATATGGCATCAGGCCACTCATTCACCAACTCCCACTATGCAGTCACTTGGAGAAACTGTGTTATTCCATGAGGGCAGTGTTGAGGGAGATTCTTGTGCTCATCAGGAGGAGTGCTTGTGAGTGAAAGGGGATCAGCCCCTTTTCCTTGAGAGAATTATCATAGGAAGGCATCATCATTTCAGATCATCCTCAGCCTCATATTCATTTGGTTTCAGCTGCAGTGACAATTTGTTTGTCACTTTGTATTTTTATCTGACATTTCTAGCAATCTCCATGAGATTGGCTAGAAATCCTATATTCAGCCCATTTTCTCATGTGTGGGAATTTCTTTGTATTCCCTCAACTCTATCATCATTTGCATGTATTCAGTAGTTGCATCTCTCATAGAGACTGTGCAATTATGGTTCTCCGGCATTCTGTGTAGCTGCAGCTACTCCGGCATTACATTGTATATTCATTGGAGATTGGTTCTAGAGCTTGAGGGCTTTGCTCCTCATGATATTTCTGTACAATATTTCTGATATAATAATAAGATGATGGCTGTAGTATTTACCCTCTCATGATACATTTATATTTGCAGAGTTTCAGATTGATGTTTTGCATATTGCTGTAGCTCACTCTTTGGGCTAATTTATGATGTACCTATGGTGGGGAGATCTGTTTAACTCACCTAGATCTATTTGTTTCAAATCTCTTTCTACATTTAGACTCCATATTATATTTATAAGAGGATCCCAGCACCATACAGCATTTTATTTTCAAGTATTTCCTTATACAGCGTTCCCATGGGAGGCATTGCAGGAATTCCTTGAAGGGAACTATTAGCTTTTGACAAGTTCTATTGGCAGAGTCTGCTAGTGGGCCAGGTAGCCTCTAGATCTCATCCTTCCTTGTGAAGGTGACATATCCAGTAAATGCCCCTAACATTCAATCTCTGAAATAGTTCATTGTTGAATGTTAATACTCCTGGAGTTGGGAAAATGGAATATCTCAAGATATTCCCGATGGAGCAGAATATCCCTCATTTGGGATATTACATATCAATTCTTTGATTTATCACTACATGTGAATTAAATCAAACTTAATTCGTTGGACCTCTCACTAGCTCATCCATCGGTTAGAACTAGTTAAATTGATTTGAACTTAAATAATTAAGTAAAACAATTACAACTCAAAATAAACTACAACTGGACCCCCTAAAACTTAGAGTGAACTCTACATGCCTCCAGTATGACCCCCAACTCGAATTGACTGAGCTAAATAACTCTTCCCAACTCGGTTAACTCGTACAAGTTTTCATGTGATGTGGAATTACAATTGCCTTCTAATTTAATTAAGGTAAAAATAAATTAGAAGCCTCTACTTTTTGCCAATTTCAACAATTAATAGGGCCTAATCACCCAAGGAAACAGCACAAGGAAATAAGAATCTTGGGGGGGGGGGGGGAATTGGTTAAGTATTGAACCAATATTTCCTGGTAATCATTGAGACTGATGGAGATAAAGAAGAGCTTTCTTAGCTTGGAGAAAAGCATTGTAATCTTCTCATATTTTCTGACTTATGCAATTCACAGATAACGGTTTTTTAGCTAAGTCATTCCCCAGGAAATACTTTTATGGTTTTGAGATTGAAATTCTTTCTCTTTCTTGTTTTGTGATTTCAATATCTAAATTGGTTTCTGCAACTGGTAAAGTTAAACTATAATGTTTTAACATATTACAATTATCAGTTGAATCTACACGGATTTTCTACACATTCCCATCGAGGAACGTTAGAGCTTCCTTAAACTGAAATTACAAATATATTTTGGTCTCTACTAGCAACCATGTGTGTGTTTCCAGTAGTATCCCAAAGAATGCAAGAATCAATCAAATTAAACTCGTAATAGAGCCATTGTCATTTTTTTAAGTGTCAAGACAACAATCTAATCTACAACCTTGAAGCAATTAAATGTTTTTGGTCCTCACTTTGAGAAAGAAATATCAAATGTGTATTTGGCCCTTTAATACCCTACAAATTACCTTTATCCAAAGGAATTTCCCAAAAAATTCAGACGAACATCCAATGAAATATCCAATGTTTGGCACATTCACTCGGTACTTTTTTAAGTTATCCTCCCTCCATCAATCCTAGCAAAAAATGGAAAATACACAGAGGGCATGGTAGATGGATCCCCCATGTAAAATCTTATAGAAACTCGATTTTCATGGAGTTATAATTTGGCTTTGATACCACTAATCCAAATCTTAGGGGCTAAGATCGAGGAGCCATGAATGCAAAGAGAGGAGGAGAGGGAGCATATAAATTTTCCGTAAAACCATTCCAATAAAAACATTGAACAAAGCACACACAATGCTAGTAACATGTGAAAAGCATGTTGTTTTTATTAAATGAATAAATTCTTTCCGCTACATTATGGTGGATGAATCTTTCCTTTTACAAAGTGAGGCCCATTATTTACAGCCTTATTGAGTTACAATACCATGGGTGGATTCCATTTTCCACTAAGATAACCAATCCACCCCTCCATCAGTTCCAATCCCCTCTTCCTCACAACATTCACCAAATAATAATTAACCCTCAAAAATTCAAGAAATACCTTCCTAACCACATCCTAATTTCTATGAAATTTTGTCCCAATCAAACATTCCTTAGAATATTGAAGAGATGGCTAATGAAGGAGAAAACAATGGGGAAATGAATCCCTTGTAATATGCCCCTTTTTCACTCAGTAGAAACCATTTACTCGCCCTCTTAGGAAGCAAGCCCATATGCATCCAAAATATTTAGAGCCCCTAGATCTGGTATTGGTCTCATCCTTCTAGGATTTTAGATGGTAAAAGAAAATTTAGAGGATAAAATAATTAAAGATTCAACATCCACTAAAGACACCAAAAAAGTAGGAAGAAATCTCCACAAATAAATGAGGGAAGAACAAGCATATATATAAAATAATGGGCAGCTATCACACCATATAAGGTCTCTGCAATCAAAGCACTAGAAACTCCAAAAACCAAGGTATCCTAGATCCTCCATCAAGAGCGATTTAAAAAACTATTGGAAATCTCCTATAACTATAGAGATTTGGGGAGTGAATAAAAATGAACCTAAGTTGAAAATTTAAACTCATTAGAGAACCCATAAATAATTACTCTCTCGAAAATAAAAATGGAGGAAAATTCCATCCTCCACATGAGAAAAATTAACTATAAAATGGTATGGCCAAATTAATCAACCTGAAAGGGGTGTTTTGAGCATGCATATTGTTGTCTTTAATGCATTTCTAGATCCTTCAATAAATCTCCTCTATAGATTAGACAATTTTACGTTTAATTCATAATCCCACATCTAAGCAGTGAAATTTTATTAACGTGCATATGCAAAATGCCTATCATGATAAATTATCATGTTAGTCCTTTTTGTTAATTCTAAAAGGCTCAAATTATGAGTCCAATAGTATAACTGTAGGGGATTTCAATGTCACCATGCATACTTGTGAAAAAAGGTGGCTCTTTGGTTAAAGAACCTTTTAGAGATAGAATGGAATATTTCTCCTTTTCCCTTAACCACGGTGACCCAAACCCAATAAAGGGGAAATACACTTAATCCAATAGATGTCTTAGACTTGGTCACATTATGGTTTGGATTGATCAATTCTTAATCCATGACACCCCAATGGAAGATAATGTGACACCCACCCAACCCCCCCCCCCCCCCCCCCCAACCTCCCCACACCTCTTTAATCTTAGCTTAGTCTGGATTTGATCACTTCCCAATAGCCATCTCTTCCACCTTCCCTAAAAAATATGTCCCACTCCCTTTATGATATAACTCAATTTGGACTGGGAACCTTGAATACCTTGGAATATTTCCCAATGATTGGAATTAATGCATAGATGGCTCTCCAATCTAAATATGGTAGCACATATCAAGAAATTAAAGTAGGCACTCAATGATTTGAAATGATTGCATTAGTTTTGTTGTGCTAAGTGTCTTTTCAATTTATAAACATGTGCATACTTATCTCATTAGTTTGCATAGGGATTGAGGTGTTTGTCCATGAATTAGAGATGATTTTAGGTGAGTTAGAAGCATAAAACAAGCTTAAATAACACTAAATAGCAGTGTAAAATAGAGAAATAATTCACCACATGAAATTTACACAGCAGGCATGATGAAGTAGTTCACCCCTCCTGGGCTACATCTACTGGTCCAGCTCCCAATGGCATGTCCATCTTTCATTATGCTCAAAATTTTGAATATACATGTAGTTACAGTGCTCTAATGGTTGTTTTATCTACACCAATGGCTCCAAAATTCTCCAATTAGTCAAAAATAACTCTTCATTCACTCAGAATGGGCGAAAATTGAGTCTTCTACTCTTTTTCCCAGTTACACCTAGAAAAATTCCACTAAAAGTGGAGAACTCCACTTATCTGGAGTTAAATTAGTAACTCCCGCCGAAAATGGAGCGCTTCCAAATTTTCCACTAGAATTAACTGCAACATTTAAAGTTAGTTGTTGGGTGGCCACATGCCAACCCCAAACCATGGATTACAAACCAGTTGTTGTTGGTGGAACTCCGCATATAACTATGGTAGATAAGCTTGAACTGGGGTTGAAGATATGGGTTAGAAAATACCGCGCATATTTTTTCATTTTAATCGTTGCATGTGACACAATGTAACCGTTAGCTGGCGGGTAACCCATAAACTATGGGTTGTAACATTTATTGTTTTATTCCTCCATGTGACATACCTAATGTGGAACCGCGGGTGAGTTGGGACCGCTGGCAGTTCCAACCCCCAAACTTGTATTCAATGCAGCTTAAATATAAACCGCAGACCAATAGGTTAAGAAACATTGCGGAGAACAGTCGATAAGTGTTGCGCGTGCCATGTGGGAGGTCCCGTGGTCGATTCCTATGGCCTCTAAACAAAATTTTGATATGCCATTTCATGGACACATGGTGACCTTAGGGCTGGCCACGTGTCACCCTATGATTGGCTCTTCAAACAAAATGTACAACTCATTTGACCAATAAAGAAGCAACACTTGTCAAACCCTAATTGATTCTAAGGAAAGGAATATTATTTTGAATATTTTTTTTTTCTGACTGTACCACCACCTTGCTAACTGGGAATCCCAGTCAAACCTTGTCAAACTATCACAAAATTTAATTGTTTGGCAATTTGATCAGAACGCGATATATCCCTCATACGACATCTGTTTTTTGAACCATTTCTAGTTTCAACCCAATCCTGTAACTTTGAGTTTTGAGCAACATTTATGAACTCCTGATCACTCCTCCCCATTGGGAAGCTTTTGGACCCCAAAATACTTGATTACCTATTCAGTAGATGAGGGTACATATCCCTCACCTTTCCAACCTCCATCCATTTTTCCTTGCTTGGTTTAGTGCCTTTGAGCCCAACTCGAAGGTAGTCAACACTTCCCCTCTTAGATGCTCTTGTCATCCTGTCAAGAATTTTATCTTCTTTGAGCTCATCCAAAAATTATAGCGAGAAATATTCAATAGAAGGTAGTTGAACACCACTTCCTTGATCATCAATCAAAGGTGGCTCATACAAACGTAAGTTTTCAACATTAACAACTGAATACATTTGCATATAAGAAGGAAAGTCAAGTTGAAATGCATTATTACCAACTTTCTTTATGATCTTTAATGGACCATAGCAAATGGGTTTGAGCTTTTTACCTTCCCCTTGCATCCTTTCTTTGCTAATGTGCAACCATACCTCATCTCCCTCTTGAAACTTGTGATCAACCCGATGTTTGTCATGCCTCTCTTTGTATTTTCTTTGACTTTTCTCAAGATTTTCTTTAACTTGTTGATGTATAATCTAAATTTTCTCAATGAACTTTCAAGCCTTATCAATGTCACTATGGCCATCAATTGCAACATCCTTCCCAAAGATGAAGTCTAATGGCGATTTTGGAAAATACCCAAAGCATACTTCAAAAGGTGATGTTTGAGTTGAAGAATGCTTTACCCGATTGTAAGCGTGCTGAATGTAATGCAATTTTTCATCCCATAACTTAGGATGTTTTTTGCAATATCCTCTCAATAGATGCACAACGGTTTTTTTCACTACCTCGGTTTGTCCATCTATTTATGGATGAAAAGTGGTACTCTTTTTCAACTTTGTGTCCATCATCTTCCATAGATTTGACCAAAAATTCCCAATGAACCTGGAATCCCTGTCACTAACAATAGAAGTTGGAAATCCAAAATGAACCCAAACATGTTGAAAATAAAGTTCAATAGTTTGTTCAACAGTAATGGTTTTCTTACATGGCATTAGTATACAAATTTTACTGAATCTATCCACAACTACATAAATATAATCATGTTGTTTTCTTGACATAGGTAGACCTCCAACAAATTCCATGGACACACTCTCCCATGGCCTTGATGGTACCAGTAGTGGTGTGTACAACCCAAGCTTCCTATTACTAGGCTTACTTGTTGCACACATAGAACAACCTCTTATAAAATGCAACACACTATCTATCATGTGAGGCCAATAGCAATACCTCTGTAGATGTGCCACTGTTTTTCTTACCCCAAAGTGTCCAGCAATAAGAGATGAATGAGCTTCACTCATGACACTTAGCCTCTCTCCTTGTGGTATACACAAATTTCCCAAATTAAATAGCAAATTGTTATGCATGTGCTAATATTTTTCTTCAACTTGATTCCCTTCACTCAAACTAGCATACACATCTTGAAAATCAATGTCATGTGCATATTTTTCTATGTAACTCTCATGTACAACAGAATCATTTTTTAGTAAAGTAGATGCACTAATGATTGGTCTTGAAAGCATATCTGCAACTTTATTGAAAGTACCTTTCTTGTACCTTATAACCAAGTGAAACTGTTGAAGAAATCCCATCCACCTGAAATGTCTTGATTGCTGCAATTTTGTTTGTGACTGCAAGTACTGTAATGGTTGGTGATCGGTATGCACAATAGTCTCTTTACCCATCAAGTAGTGTTTCCACTTCTTGACACTTTGTACCAACGCATATAGTTCTTTGTCATATGTAGGATAATTTGTCACAACACCATTAAATTTTTCAGAATGAAAAGTGATAGGCTTACCATGCTACAAAAGTACTGCGCCCATGGCATAATCACTAGCATCAATTTGAATCCCGAATGGCTGTCTCAAATTTGGTAATGCGAGGATTGGAGCTGAAATGATCTTGTCTTTTAAATATTCGAAAGCTTGCTTTTTTTTGCCTCCCCATTGGAAGCATTTCTTCACACTTGTCACTGCATGCATAGGAGCTGCGATGGAAGAAAAGTTAGAAATAAACTTTCTCCAATATTGAGCTACGCCTAAGAAAATTCTTACCTCGGTTACTATTTTGGGTGTGGGCCAATTCACAATGGCTTCCACTTTAGAAGGATCAATTCTCAACTCTCCTCCTCCTACAATATGTCCAAAATATACCAAAGAAGTCTTTCCAAACTCACACTTTGACATCTTAAGAAACAATTTCTCTTTCTTCAAAATATCAAGCACTCTACTCACATGCAAGACATGATCTTCTCTTGTTTTGCTGAAAATCAATATGTCATCTAAGTACAAAATCACAAATTCATCAAGGAATGGACACAAAACACTATCCATAACACGCATGAAAGTTGCTGGTGCATTACACAAACCAAATGGCATAACTAGCCACTCAAAGAGTCCTTGTTTGGTTTTGAATGCAGTTTTCCATATATCACTTTCTGCAATTCTTACTTGATGATATCCACATCTTAAATCTAACTTAGTGAAAAAAATTTCTTCTTTCAACTAATCAAGAAAATCATCTATTATTGGGAGTGGATAACAATTTTTTATCGTAATCTTGTTCAAAGCTCGAAAATCTACACACATGCGCCAAGTCCCATCTTTCTTTGGTATCAAGATTATGGATGAACCACATGGCGAGGTTTGGCCTTAAGATTCCTTTGTCCAAAACCTCCTTGATTTGCCTCTTTATTTTAGCATTCTCCATTATCTACATCCAATACATACCAATGTTTGGAAGAGGACAATCTTGCTGCAACTTAATCTCATGTTGAATCTCTCTTTTTGGAGGCAACCCTGTTGGCACTTGAAACATATCATGATGTGCATTAACTACATCATATAAATCTGATTTCAACTTAGGATCACATCCCTCAAATGATTCATGATTAACATCAACTTTAGGCTTAATAATTAGAAGAACATAATTCTTACTTGAATTTACCAGCCTCTTTACCTGTCCAACACTTACCATAGCAATCTTTGTCTTCTTGTGATGTGCTATAACAATGAACTGCTTGCCATATTTGAATAAATGATATTTGTTCTCATGAAAATGGAAGATTGCTTTCCTGTCATACAAGTAAGGACTCCCCAACACAATACATGTTATGTCAAGTGGAACCACATCTAATTCAATTGTGTCAACAAAATTTGCAGTGATTGCACACCGCAATATACATTTCTTTGAAACCTGCAGCTTTGCATCCTTACAAATCCAACCTAATGGATATGGTTTTGGATGTGGTATGGTCTCAAGGTTAAGTTTCTTGACCAAGTATTCAAAGATTAAGTTTTCTTGTGACCCACTATAAAACAATGTGTCAATCTTGGTATGTTTGGATATGACCCTCACATGAAATAGTTCTATTCTTTCTTCTTCTTTTGGCGCATATATGTCACAGTTTGATGTACTAGTACTAGGTTTAGTTTCAATTTATTTTCCCTTCATGTTCTTCAATCACATGACTATAATCTTATATTCATCACTTGAATCATCTCCTAAATCATGTTGAGTTGTAGCAGCAGTTTTATGTTTCCCTTTATTATTGGGTTTCTTTGGCCTCATTTCAGGATGTAATTTCCAACAATGAGTTTCATCATGGCCTTCTTTTGAAAAATGTTTACAAAACAATTTTTCTCCCTATTTCTTAACATATGCATTCTTTTTTCTTTTACCTTTTGAGGTATTCTCTTTGTTTTTACCCTTAAAAGGTTTCTTTCTACCCTCTTCAGAAATGTTCTTCCCTCTAGCTTCTAGATGTGTGGCCTGAACACATACTCCATATAGACTTGTGGGGTTAAACATGAGAATAGTATGTTTTAGGTAGCTATGTAAGCCTTCTATGTACTTGAGAAAAGTATCTTGGCTCTGCAAATATACCCCTAATAAAAGATCTCTTCTCCTAAATTCTTGGGTGTATTCTTGCACATTTTGTCCCTTTAATTGCCTAAAGTTCTGCTAGTTCATGATGGCTTTCTGCATATGAGCTAATGGATAAAATTTTTGTTTTATAGAAGTAATGAAATCTGACCATGATAGAATAATCTTACCATGTTTCTTGATTTCCTCCTTTGTCTTGGCTTCCCACCAAACAAGTGTTGCACCTTCCATTCTCAATGAAGCTAATTGGATTTTGGTATCATCATCTTGAAGGTTCTAGATTCTCAAATAGACCTCCAATTGACTAATCCAATTACCAAGATTTTATGCATTGACTTCACCATTAAACATTGGCAATTCAAACTTAACATCAAGTTTTAAAAAAGGACTTTTACCAATGTTCTTTGACTTTTGTGGCTGATGTAATGAAAAAGAAGTAAAGGATGATGATGATGAGGGTGAGGATGATGACTCTCCATTGCCTCCATTTCCTCCATTTCTCTTCTTTGAATTATCTCCATCATTGTGACCTCCTAAAGATCCTTTTCCTTCCTTATGAAGTTTGGATCCTTCTCCTTCCAGTCTCTCATTCCTTTCTTGATAAAGGATTCTAACCATCTCAGTCATGTCAAGGAATGCTTTACTGAACACTCTTTCTTCCTTCTTGGGATCAACTTCTTCATGGATTTCTCCTTCCTCTTGAGGCATGCTTAATGGAGCTTCTGCTTCTTTAGGAGGTGAACTAGGTGGTGGAGATTGTGGAAATATTTCTCTCATTTGCTTTGGCTCTTCTTGATACCCTTCTGCTTCCACCAATTTTCCTTCTCCTCTCTTGAGCTTGAGCCTTGTAAGAATCTAATATTTGCAAACAGTTAAACAATTATTTGCACTAAACATCACTAAAGAATAAAACTCTAGCTCTGATACCAATCTGATCTGAAATGACTGTATTATTTTTGTTGTGCTCAGTGTCTTTTCAGTTTATAAACATGTGCATACTTGTCTCATTAGTTTGCATAGGGATTGAGGTGTTTTTCCATGAATTAGAGATGATTTAGGTGAATTAGAAGCATAAAACAAGCTTAAATAACACTGAACAGGAATTTAAAATAGAGAAATAAGTCACCACATGAAATTTACATAGCAGGCGTGATGAAGCAGTTCACCCCTCCTGGGCTACATCTGCTAGTCCAACTCCCAATGGCATGTCCATCTTTCATTATGCTCAAAATTTTTCAAATACATGTAGTTAAATTGCTCTAATAGTTGTTTTCTCTGCACCAATGGCTCTAGAATGATCCAATTAGTCAAAAATGACTCTTAATTCACTCAAAATGGGCGAAAATTAAGTCTCCTCTTTTTCCTAGTTACACCTATAAAAACTCCACTAAAAGTTGAGAACTCCACTTATCTGGAGTTAAATTAGTAACTCCCGCCCAAAATGGCCCACTTCCAAATTTTCCACCGGAATTAACTGTAAAATTTAAAGTTATTGGTTGGGTGGCCACATGCCAACCCCAAACCATGGATTACAAACCGGTTGATGTTGGTGAAACTCCGCATATAACTGTTGTAGATAAGCTTGAACCGGGGTTGAAGATATGGGTTAGCGGAGATCGCGCGAAGTTTTCATTTTAACCATTGCATGTGGCACAACATAACCGTTATTTGGCAGGTAACACATAAAATATGGGTTGTAACGTTTATTTTTTTACGTCGCCATGTGACATACATAATGTGGAACCGCTAGCGGTTCCAACCCCCAAACTTGTATTCAATGCAACATAAATATAAACCGCAGACCAATAGGTTAAGAAACATTGCAGAGAACAGTCGGTAAGTCTTGTGTGTGTCAGGTGGGAGGTCCTGTGGTCGATTCCTGCGGCCTCCAAACGAAATTTTGATATGCCATTTTAGGGACATGTGGCTGCCTTAGGGTTGGCCACGTGTCACCCTATGATTGGCTCTTCAAACAAAACGTACAACTCATTCGACCAATAAAGAAGTGACACTTTTAAAACCCCAATTGGTTCTAAGGAAAGAAATATTCTTTGGAATATTCTTTTTTGCTGACTATACCTCCACCTTGCTGACTGGGCATCCCAGTCAACCCTGGTCAAACTGTCGCAAAATTTACCTGTTTGGCAATTCGATCAGAATGAAATATCTCCCTCATACGACATCGTTTTTTCGAACCATTCGCAGCGCCGAAATCAGGAATATGAGATCTATGAAACCATCATGGTTTCAAACCAATCCTGTAACTTTGAATTTTCAGCAAAATTTATTAACTCATGATCACTCACGGTATGGATAAAGAACATAAAAAAAATGTGGTTCATCCACTCTTTCACTCAACCATCAATGGGAAAAAATAATGACCATTTAAACTAGTTTCCAATGTCTCATAGTCTCTTAATGGAGGAAAAAACATTATATCAAAAACTTCAAAAAGGGTTGAGAAATGAAGAAGAAAATTGGCATTCAAAGTCTCAGAGCATATGGTTGAATACAAGGGAAAAAAATACAAATAATTTTCCACAACCAAGCTAAAAAATGCATTTGAAAGAGTAATTAAAGTACAATAACATCGGAGGAAGGAAAAATCCTAGACACATTTAACCAAATTAAAGAGGAAATGATGGATCATTATGAAAATTTGTATAGGGAAGAGGCACCAAAAGATGAATAAACTAAAGAAAGTATGTTGGAACATATTCCCAATATAACCACATAGGAGTAAAATGATAATCTAATTTAGTATATTTAAAATAAAATAAAAACGTTTGGGAAGCTTTGAATTCCTTTGACCATAATAAAGCTTTGAGTTTTTATGGGTTCTTTACTTACTTATACAAAATATGTTGGGTAATAATAAATATTGATCTAACACACATGGTCTCTTATGTTCATTATTCTTCAAATATGGGAGTAGGGATAAATTCAACATTACTAGCATTGGTACCAAATGAGATAAATTCATCCTTTTTAAACCAATTTCAACCTATCTCCCATTGTAATCTCTTGTACAATATCATTATGAAATTCATCTTTAAAAGGATAAATCTTCTTATATATAACTAATATTTGAAAATCAATGGGGATTTATACAAAAAGGAAAATAATTGACAGCATCATCCTTGTTTAAGAGGAGATCCACTCTATTAGGGTGAGGGGTGAAAAAAAAAAATAGTCAAGTTGGCCATGGAAAACGCCTTTGATTGAGTTTAAGATGGATTTCAATTTGTCATTCTCCTCAATTTTGGATTCATCCCTAAATTTATTGCATGGATATAATCTTGCACTAGCTCCCCTTCAATCTCTCCAATGATCAATGGCAGGTAATGAAGTTTTGTCATGGCAACTTGTGGTCTCAAATAAGATTCCATCTATCTCCCTTCTTTACATTGTCTTGGTTGATTCTCCTAGAAATATATTAGAGTACGAAATAAGGTTGGGAAACCTTCATGAGTTAAAAATAGTCAAGGGATTAGAATAGGTAAATCAAACACAATTTTCAAATGATACGCTTCTAGTGGGAGAAGCTTCAACAATTATAGTAGTAAGATTTAATGTTATTATGGATCAATTTTTGCAAGACCCAAGTGGTTTAATAAATAAAAGGAAAAGTCTCTCACTCACATAGAATTCTAACAACTCTATAAAGGTAGAATTATAGAAATTATTTTAGATTCCAAATCGAGGAAATAATCCACCTTTATATACTTAGAGCATACCCATCAGTTTTAAGACATTCCAACACCCCTCCTAGTAGTCATTCGTGGAAAAAAATAAAGGAAAATTCCTCCAATGGGGAGTCTGATGGCTCAATTAGGTTGGGAGACTGTTACACAGTAATTTGTCACCATGCTCATTTCATGTCCCTGATCCTGAAATGTCTCGTGACAGACCTTGTGCAATGTTTGCACCATGAATAAATATGTGAAGGCATCCCCTGAAGATTAAAAGAAAACTGCCTTGGAATATTTACTTAATAAACTTGGTCAAAACCCTAGTTTCTTAGGTCAGCGCATTTCCTAGTTTCATGCTCGCGTTGATGTCAGATTAACAGTTCTGGCTTAGCGCTATCAGTGCCCTTATTTCTTGGAAAAACGTGTTTATCCATTTCTAGCAGTGTTTCCTCAAATGGAGGAGAAGCTTCGACCTCTAGAAGTTCTAGAGTGGCAAGTTGTTTGTTAAACGATCGTGATAGAGTTGGGCTCTCCCATTTTAGAGCTTTGATCTCATCCATGGGGCTTTATCCCTTACGAAGTAGACCTTCCTCATCCTTTCATGGGCTCCCAACCTTTTCTCCCTTCCTACAAATTCATGCCCCTCCTTCCACTAATGGTTGGTCATGTGGGGCTAGTCTGAACTCTCGTTCCATTTACATTCTTGCACTATGATAACGCCCAAGTGTTCGAGAGAAGGAATTCTTTAGAGCTTCGGTGAAGGACTAGAATTTTCACCAAAGGGAGGCCTCCAACATCAAGGCCTGGGTTGTAATCTCTTCCTTTCATATTTATCAATAAAAAATTTGATGTTTGCTTTCTATATTTGTCTAATATTTTATGCAAATATTCTGGTACTCCTTGATCTTCTAGATAGCTAATGTTCATGATTATTATGTATTGGAGGACATTTTTTTTGCCTCTTGATCATCTGCAGGTATTTTTATGCCACCAGTAGAAAGGAGCGAACCTAAAAGGATCATGGATCAAGGTCATCATCAACGAGTTCAAACATAGCATTGGGAAAAAGGTACCTCTATCTCTTTTCTTAACGCATTTTTAATATTAGTTAAGAAAGATTTGCATTAAAAAGTATCTCCAAGTTGCTAGACCCACTCTAGGGCTAGAGAGATCGGCTTTGTCCGCAGAGGGGATTTATATTCACAGCAGAATTGGAGACTCCATTGGGGAGCTTAGCCTCTTAGCCTTCCTTTCTCAGACTAATCTTGGATCAGTTTGATCGATCACTAAAATCTAAGCTTGCTTAGGTCTCTGTTAGTTTGCATAGGGTTTGATAGTAATTTCATTGTGTTAGGTTTGGTTTTTGTGTGAAACTAATTTTTGTTTTTCCTTATTTTTAGCGACTAGCATGTTTTCTGTTTACACAGTCATGCTGTTAATGTTGTTCTATATAGCACAACCACACTGATTTTTCTTTCAAAACCCTTCTGCTTATCACAGAAGCGTTGATTTCAGACCTAGCAAAAGTTAAGGTTTCCCCTTCATTTTCCAGTTTGTCCTGGCCACTTAAAAATTTTTGTAGAGTCTCAGTGCCTCCTACCTGTGTGTTTGACTTACTTGTCTTCTTTGAGCGTGTGTTTTCATCTCTTTGACTTGTTTTTGAGTTAAGATGACTTTCACCGTTTCAAAAACCTTTTATCAAATTTCTTCTGATTTGGTTTGAAGTGATTTGTCGTCTGCATATGATCTTACCTTCAACTTAGTGTCAAACATAGGATCACAAAGTGTTTCATTCGCAAGTCTAGATGAGTGTGTCCTTTGTCAAAATTCAAAATAAATTCAAAGTGATTTTCATTTTATTTTTTGATTCGGCTTGTCTTTATCATTTTGAAAAAGGGAGTGAAAATCATTCCATTCGTGTATTTTTTAAATCGATTTTGATTTCCATTCGATTGAAAGAAAAGTGAAAAGTATTGTTTTTTGCATTTCTTCATTCATTTCGTTCATTTTTCTTTTGATTTCATTTCAAAGTAAATATATATATATATATATATATACATATATATATATATATATATATATATATATATTCACATCTTAGTGTAAAAGAGAAATTTTTTCATTTTTTCAATAAGTTGCATTTTTGGAAAAAGTTAATTTGATTGGAAAGAATTGCATTTCGTAGTTTTGAACTAGTTTCGAGGGCATCATTGTTGCTGCATTGATTGCACTTTTGCTTGCACTTCTTCCCTAAATAGTTTAGAATTCATCGAAATGGAAATTTTTTCTTTGTGCATTTAGCCTGCATCATAGGATTCAAGTGACATCGATTTTGAGCCAGAATTGAAACTTAACTCCAGATCAACATTATAATTTGCCCAATTTACCCTGAGGAGCATTTGGAACTAACGAGAACATTTAGTGGTGTAGGCTAGGGACATGTTCCAGCGTCATAAAACGTAGGAGTTGTCCCTAACGATCTATGTTATAGCCCGAGGGTGATATCTTGTCCCACGTATGGAAGTATATTGATGTATGATAAGTATATTTGGAGTTCTCTCATTGAACGGTTACACATTAGACAACACTACTGTGGACTGGACTCCCATGTGTTGAGTATATTTGGGGAGACACCATTAGGTTTCAAGCCTACCATAGGTAACTGAGTCGGCGGCCTTGTAAACGTGATACACAAAACACAACATTCGGGGATATCATTTGTAGTACATTAAGTCCTTGGTCATTTTTTCTATCATTTATCACGAAGGTGTATATTTAGTTCATGAATACTTGGTAAACCTTTATTCCTAGTACACCCTTTTTTATTTATTTTTTGTTAATTCTAAAAGTAACTATCCATGTAAACATCTTACCCGTGCAGTTCTACAGCCTCATTATTGCTTGGTAAATTGTGAATTTTTTCACCTATCCCTTCTTTGAGCTTGTTTTGAAAGGTCATCGTGGTCGAATCAACAGATTCTCCTCATCCCTCCTCTGACAGATCTCAAGAACCTCCTCCTGAGGTCCCTTAGTTCCCAGTTAGACCCCTTGAAGCTCAAGGTGTTGAACTCGTGATTGTCATCAGTGTACAACCCATCTCATCTCGACCACCGCCTGACGATTCTCTTTGGACAACATCAGAAGACTCTGAGACGGAAAGCCCTAAACCATCTACACAGTTTATGGTATTTATTGAGAATCCTCTCTTTGATCCAATTGTGGTCTCACCTCAAGAGGCTTATAGGGCCTTTTTATCAATCGGAGTTCCCCTTCCTGCTTCTCTAGTACCATCTCACTCTGTTTTCCGTCAGTTATTTCCTGGAGAAATGGCATCCAATGTTGATGATGTTCCATTCGTGAGTGCTCCTCAGAGTACTCTATAGGAAAGCATTGTCACCTATATTCTGGAAGCATCCTCTTCTGTATTTACCTCTGAAGGTGAATTTTTCAGCTCCACACTTCATGATTCAGGAAGTGGGACCGAAATATCCTTTAGTCAAGTTGCATCTCCACTTCCACAAGGGTATACCTCTTTGGAAAATCTTATTTCTGGAGCTTTCGATGCCACATATTTATTTTCGGATCTCGTTTGGTCAATGAGTATTCCTCCATCTTTTGGCTTATTCATCTCAAATGTGGTTGTCGTGTCTTAACCTGTTGTTCGACATATAGTCACTATTGGTCAAATGATTTTTTCAATAGGATCCTCTACCCCCTTTTATCCATCTAAAATTACTACAATTCCACTGTTGAGTGGACAATCTATGGTTTCTTCAGTGCCTGGAGGGCAGTCTAATCCTGTTTACATACCTCCCCTCTCGAGTGGAGGGGCACCGAACTCTAGACCTATTCCTGGAGCGGGACAGCCTAATGCTAGTCTGGGTGGGGCATGGTCTTCACAAGAGATGAACACTATCATGGGAGTTATTCCTTCGGGTGGTCAACCTACTTCAATTGCATTAGTATTTTACCAACCCCACAATCAGTATGTAGAAATTATACAAACATATGTATATCAATGGATTATGTTATCAGAAAATCAGACCTAATAGGTTTCCAATCAGGTTAATCTCATGTAACTGTTTCAAACCAATCTTTTGATTAAGGCTTAGTCTCCTCAACCTGAGAGGGCTCTCTCAAGGGTTTATGATTTTTGATACAAATATAGATGGCTAACTCTATGTGGGGTAAAAAGCAGAAAAATGATACAAAATGGTTGTAGATCACATTAGAAAGTGCACATTGGGCTTATGGAGTCATAATAGCTTCATCAAAACCAAAAAATCTACCTAGCATAGAAGTCAAGGCATATCAGAATTCAAGTCAAGGAATACACATGTGAAATAGTAAAACACACAGTCAATTTGTCTATGAAGGAAGTCAGAGCATTAATGATGAATTCTGAGTAACATAAGCAAACATCATTGCAATAGGATATTAAAAAGATGCCATCAGAACAAGAACATACAAGAACTCTTCATGAATCTTGAGTTGGCTAAGTAGAAAACTCTGTATTAAGCTGAAAATAGTCACTTACAATAAACACGGTCTTTTTTCTAAAAAATGTCCAACCCTTATCATTTCGACTTCTTCACCTTTATAGATCACTCACAACATAGGATAACCTTATCCTCATCTAGATACATCGAATTCCTATTTTTTGACACCTTTCCTAACCATGTGACATGGTATTTATTACAAAATGACAGTTGCAAACCTAGTGAACAGTCCTATTAGAAATAGGACTCAAACTCATTAACTCTACTCATAACAAACTTATCTAAAATAGATTACATCATTTTCCAACTGAATTCCCATGAGGTCAAATCCAAATTATAAGCTCCAACACTTTTTGACCTTAATACTGATCACCTACAAACCAGGAAATTGTCCCCTGTTTTCTAGGCTTAGGATCCTTGATGTTCTTGGGACACTTTAACCACCATGAACCCATGACTTCGAAGCCATTTTCTATCAGGAATTGAAATAAAATATGCTCAAAATCATCCATAAGTGCCAGCTATACAAAATCACCATCGAACTGCCCAAAATAGCAAAAACAGACCTGCGCTACAAAAACAACACAGTTTTGTAGCTCTTTTTCGTAGCGCAGTCTTTAACCTATTTTCCCTCAAAAATTTTGTTTTCTTCCTTGAGATTATCTACATATTCATTTAACACATTCTCCTTAGAAATTTTCGGTCCAAATACATAGGTCTGCCCTTCAAAAATTGATGGAAAAGGGTGAAAAAACCTGCTACAGCAGTTTCGTAGTGCATTTCACCCTTTTTGCACTGTTTGCGCTATGAAACTGCTCAGTGAGCAGTTTTGTCCGGATTTATCCAAAATTAAAACCAAAATTTTTCTAAAACTTCAGAAAACTATTGGTTTCATCCAAACAAACAGCCATATGAACTGCAAACACCATTTCCATGAGGTTTATCCTTCATTACCCATTTTATTTTTCCTTTGAATTTGTCATTTTACAGCTTTTCTTTTTAGTTCATCTTGAGACAGTTTTAGCTACAACTCCAAATCTCCCACTTGACCTCTTAGTATTCTATTACTGGCTCTCAAGTGGTTATTGATTACTCTAACAAATTTAGCTTCTTTGATAGCTAGCACTATCCATGTGAAAAATTGTTTTGCACCACTTGGAATCTCAGACCAAGAAACAATTTGGCTTTCCCATACTGCTTTCATCCTCTTAAACTCTATTTTTTCAATGTTGTGCCTTCTGGCCCTCTTTCTTGTCATTGCAATCTCTTAGTTTTCTAGCTTCAATCTCTCCTCAAGCAGTTGACACTCTGTCATGTGTTCCTTTCCCTTCATTGTCTTGCTGGTTGCATGCTCCACTACTGGTGATGAGAGATCAACCACCTCTTCAGGGACTCTGGCTATTTCAACAGTTACTTGGACCTCTTTACTGCCTTCTTTGAGTTTCTTTGCATGCCTAGTTAAAGGTTTCCTTGCTTGAAAAATAAAGGTTGCATTTTCACCCTCAAATTCAAGTTTTTTAGCTGATTTAACTCTTTTTTGTTTGTGTTAATCTACTCCAATGAATTCAGCTTGCACAATGGGTTATTATTCTATATCAATTGCATGAAGGATGTCATCTAAGTTTCCTTTTATCACTGGGCTATCCTCTATATCTGAAACAACTATTTTTCCCTTTGATGTTATTGCTTGGCTTCTTGTCACTCTCTGGATTTCCTGCTTACTGGCCACTTGTTTTTGTTTTGCCTCTTTGACACTTTCTAACCTCTATTTTGCAGGTGATAGAGTTTCTGCAACAAGAACCTGTGTCTTCTCTGCTCTTTTCTCAACTTGTTTTATTGGTTTCAACTTTAAAAACCCCTTTTCTCTTGCAACCACAGGCTGACTAGACTCTGCTACTGGTGGTGAAGGAGTTTTTTTAGTTTTAGGGTTTCTAGCTGGGGTTAGGGTTTCCATTTCAAATCCACTCATAAACAAAAAGGAAGACCAATCCCTGCTTATTTTCCCAAGCTCATTCAAAACCAATAACTTTATAAAACCATGGTGAAACAGAGAGGTTTCACAACCATTAGAATTGGCTTGTACTTTATCAGACATTTTGGTAAGGCACCTATGCAAGTAAAAGGGCAAGTCTAATGATATCCTAACTGTGAAATGCAGCAACAGCTTGAAATGATAAGTATAAACTTTATGGTACCTGCCTTCACATGTAAATCATCTTTGAATGTTGAACAACAGCTTTGCATAGGTGTCTTTGATATAGCATCTAGGTATTTCATTATTCAGGTCCATATCTGCATATTCAGGTTTCGTGAATTCCTTGAATGGTTCCATGTCAAACTTAAAACCTTTAAACCAAAAATCTTGCCCCCTTGGTATTCCTGTCACAGAAGCAATGATCTCAGGTGTGACTGGCACATTTAACATCCCAATTTTGGTATCTGTTCCACTGAAGTGTAAGGAAAACTCTTTAGAAACCTAAGTGTGGCAACCCTGCAGCTTTTCACAAAATCTGAGACAACCTGCTTTGCTAAAAGCCTCCATCACTGTTTGATCCTCATATATAGCCTTCACATTTTCAGGCTCATATCTTAGACAATTCCCCCCTATGTGGACCTTTTTCTCCTCTGCCATGCTTCTTTAGAAAAACCTGTCAGCTTCTCTAGAATCAGTAAAACAGCCTCGCTTGAAATAAATAAACAACCTCACTTGATAATGTTGAAAATAACTTTGGTTGAGAAAATGGAACAGCCTCGCTTGATTATAGTGAATATAGCCTTGGTATAGAACAACTACAGGCTTAAGTTAAATGCTTCGGAACTTAAACAATTGTGTGGAGGCAAATGAAAACTAGAATGACCGAATTAGGCAAGATTTTTGAATTTGACATCTCATCTTACGACTGAATGATGCTCCTATCATGATGATGATGGCTATGAGATGAGTAAGTACTTTGAATCTAACCTCTAACTGACTCACCATACCCTTGTTCTATCATTTCTTAATGGATTTCTGACAAATTCTGGCTTAATTGACATGACGGTTAAGAAACCACGCTTTCGTAGCGCACACAGTGTATTTTGCGCAGTTTGCACTATCAAAGTAGCAGCACTTTCGTAGCGCAAAACCTCTTTTTTGAAATAACGGCGCTAAGAAATGGAGGATTCTTGGCTAATTGTAGAAACTTAGCCCGAAAATTAATGGAATGACCTATAAATGAAAAATGTGAATATTTGATCATGGAATGGACCTCTAAGGACTTTATTTGAATTCAAATGATGACCTTTAAACCTATAAAAACTATGACCTACCCTTAACCAAAACTTAAAATGACTTTCAGACCTATTTGAGACTATGATTAAAAACAAAGTTGACATAAAATGTTTTGAAAAATAAAAAAATTGAGTGATAACAGATTTAATCCTATCAAGCAATTTACAAAATATAGATACTGAATCCTTCTACAAATAAATTGCGGAAAATAAACACGATCGGAAATCACAACAAGTAAAGAAAGAAGAAAATCAGACCACAACACTGATATTTTCCTAGGGAAAGCATGTTGCTAAAAACCCCTCTATCTTCTATTGTATATTCACCAAGGAATCATGAAACAATTATAATGCACTCTTCTCACAAGAGTCTCCTTCACTCTACTTATTGTCTCACACTGATCCAAAAAAAATCGGGCCAACACTTAGCCAATTCTCAACTTGTCTTCAGCCTACCTTGATCACGCAATTTATGAGGAATGCAATCCCTATTCCTTAGGAATTTCAACTTTTCTCAACTGCGCAAGTATCATGGGCAATCTTGTGGTGTTCTAATTGCATATGGGCAGTTTTCTAATAATACAACTGATATTCAACTTCCCTTTAACCTTTGTCTCAACTGGGTTTCCACTGGAACTAACATGCATGCATCTATTAATATTAAATCATCAGTTGCATGGCATATCACTGCATGTGAATTAAATCTAATTTAATTCAATTGATATCTTACTAGTGCAACAAATAGTTACAACTAGTTCAATTGAATTTAACTCACTTAATTGATTTAACTGATTTCTCATGCATTAAACTCATGCACTTAACTACAACTTGAACTCTAAAACACATAAAATCACTCTGTATGCCTCACCAACCACCCTCAACTCGAAACTCATGAGCTAACTGAGTCTATCACACTCAGTTAGATATTACAAGTGTTTATGATCCAGGTGAATATTGGTAGTCACCTGCCTATTCCACTTGGGGCCCCACCATTGTCTCTTTCAGTTTTTCAGTTTCGGCACAACTTACTATTTTTAGTAGTTTTCGGGTCTTGAACTTCTGGAGCCGTTTTGAGGCCCTAAACGACGTTTTTTGGGAAAACCGGGAGAAAAATGGGTCCATCGACCGATGTTGCTCATTAAAAATTTGTATTCCTTGGATAGATATTTCTAACGAGGTATGGTTCACGTCAAACGGAGGTCGTATGCCAAAGTTACGTCCCCGGGAAGTTGAAACACCAATTTACCCAAACGGGACCCATAGTTTTGGCGCTTCATCTCCTAGGGTTAGGGTTTTGGATGTTTAGGTTTTTCCATTTGTTTCTAAATAATAAATAGGACCTCAAGCATCATTGTAACTTAGTTCATAGGCTTATAGCCACCACATCTCTTCTCAGAGATAGCTACCAGTGCCCTAGCTAGTTTATTTCCATTCTGTCTGTAAGAAAATTTCATTTCTTTGATATTAATGAAATGAAGTGTTATTTCCACTGCATCTTTGTATTTATGGTTATATGTTTATTCTGTTGTGTTCCTGCATAAATCCAGATTAGTGGTATCAAAGCATTCTGATTTTTCTCAATCCTTATTTGCATGTCCCCAATGAGGTCAGGGTATAAGGAGTTAGGGCTCGATCTAGTGCAACCTTTGCAAGATCAGTCTCACAAACCCCGACGAACACCCATGGGGGACGAAAAGAAAGATGAGGGAGTAGGAGATCCTATCAAAATATTGCTCGAGGAGGCCCTAGAAAAACAAAGGAACGCGATGATGGATAACTTTTCCCAGATCCTTCAGCGGCTACCCACCGGCAGCGCATCTGCATCCAGCAGCCACTCTGGAGGTGCGACTCCTTTTAAGGTACAAGTAAATTTTGACATTCCCATATTTTAGGGTCAAATAGATGTAGATGACATAGATAGATGGTTGAATATATTAGAAGGATATTTCTTGGTTCATGACTTTTCCGACCGGGAGAAGATTATTTTTGCACTCCTCAAAGCTGCCCCCCATGTCAAGGACTGGTGGGAAACCCACTGTGAGAAAAAGGATGAGATAGAACCCTCTATGTTCTCGGCCATACTCACTTGGAATTATTTTCGAGACGCCTTAAAGGAACAATACTATCCCGTGGGGAGCTATGAGGACAAGTACATACAATGGACCACGCTGCGACAACAAAGGGATCAAGATGTGCATGAGCTGAAGAATCTGTTCCATATCTTGCACACAAAGTTGGGTATCAAAGATTCAGAGAAACATCTAGTGCTAAATTATCGTAGTTGTCTACACATATACATTCAGGAGGAAATGGAGTTCCTCAACATCTCCTCGCTTGGTACGACATACCGGTATGCTGCCAAGATTGAGCAGAAATTCAAACAGAAGAAGCGAGACTTTGGATCTACGAATCAAAAGCAAGGGAAAGGTGCTCCCAAACCGATGAACAAAGGACAAAGCCAAGGCATGGTGACTCAAGACAGCCTGTTGAAGCCACAAGCAAAGAACAACATTGCAAAGCCAAAGAAGAACACGGGAAAGTGGTGTGAGTTCCATAAGAGCTCCACTCACAACACAAGTGAGTGTCGAGCCAAGCAGTCGTTGGTGGCTGAGATGAGGGCTTCTGATTCAAATGCATGTTCCGACTCGGAATCAGAACCTAACAAGGGGAATGACAAAGGGAAACATATTATTGATGCGTAGCCCAATGCCATTGTTTCCACTACGAATATCCAGAAGGAGGAACCAGAAGATCCAGAGGAGGAGGAACGTCTCTTCCACTCCCAGATGTGGGTAAAGAGCTCCCCGGTACAGTTCATTGTCGACAATGGGAGCCAAAAGAACCTTATTTCAGTAGACACCTTGAAGCGGTTGGGCTTGCCGACCACACCTCACCCACATCCATACACCATCGGGTGGCTTAACCAAAGACGAGATCTCTGTGTCAGCCAGCAGTGTTGTCTTCCCTATAGCATCAAGCCCTTCACGGATGAGGTATTATGTGACATTGCTCCTATTGATGTTTCTGATGTATTATAAGGACAAACATACTTGTGGAAGAATCATGTTGTGTATGAGTCTCGGCCTCGTGCTGTTATTGTTACTTTGGGAAATAATTTGTACAGGATACCAGAGGTACCACCTCCTGCCGCTATCTCTTTGGTTACTGCAAAACATTGCAGTAAGCTCATTTCCCAAAACATGAAATTCATCTTCCTAATGATCTGCCCCAAGGGAAAAAAGAAGACTATGGCCACGACCTCTAGACAGGGCTCCTCTGCACGACAACAACAAATGGATAATGTTGTGGAGGAGTACGGTGACATCTTCACCTCACCCATAGGGGTTCCTCTGCACTGTCATGTCAAGCACCTAATTGATCTGACCTCAGGTGTGCCGCTACCCAATGGACCGATCTATCGATTCTCTGTTCTGGAGAACGATGAAATCAAGAGGCAGATTCAAGAGCTGCTGTAGAAAGGTCACATCCGACCAAGTTCATTGCATTGTGGGAGCCCGATAGTGTTGGTACAGAAGAAGGATGGGACGTGGAGACTCTGTATCGACTATTGGGCGCTGAACAAGATCACTATCTGGAATAGGTACCCGATCCCACGGATTGATGACCTTCTAGACCAACTCAAAGGTGAAAAATATTTCAACAAGATTGACTTGAATTCTGGGTATCACCAGGTTCCATTTGAACCCTTCAATGTGTGGAAGACTACCTTCAAAGCCAACGAAGGCCTTTTCAAATGGCTAGTCATGCCTTTCGGGTTGACGAATTCTCCCGCAACCTTCATGAGATTGATGGACAACATATTCTGGACATTCACCAACTCATTTGTAGTGGTGTACATGGATGACATTCTAATCTTCAGCCAGACTTGGGAAGAGCACCTCCACCACATCCGATAAGTCCTCCAAACACTGCGGCAACACAAGTTGTGTGCCGATTTGTAGAAGTGCACTTTTGGCATGACCCAAGTTCAATATCTGGGATACATTATTGATGAAAGGGGGGATCATGTGGATCAAACCAAGATCCAAGTCATTCAATATTGGCCAGCCCCAACCACTATAACAGAACTTCGCAGCTTTCTGGGTCTTGCTAATTTCTACCGTAGGTTCGTGTTGGGATTCTCTCATATCACTTGGCCCTTGAGTCAAGTGACTAAGGGAGGAGCAAGAGAAAAATTATTTTGGTCAGAACCTCAATAGAAGGCATTCACAGAATTGAAAAATAGCATATGTTCTGCCCTAGTGCTCACATTACCAGACTTGCAGTAGCCATTTGAGATCGAGACAGATGCCTCTTACTATGCTATTGGGGCAGTTCTTACTCAACAGGGAAATCCAGTGGCATATCGCAGTGAGACATTGTCTAACACAGTTCACAAGTATCCCACTTATGACAAATAAATGTATTCCATTGTGCAAGCTCGTCGACAATGGAAGCATTACATTTTGGGGAAGGAAACAATCATCCACAAAGACCACCGGCGCCTGCATTTCATACAGACACAAGGGAAGTTGCAGAATGATCGACATCAGAAGTGGTCCACATATCTGCAACAGTTTCATTAGAACATCAAGTACAGGAAGGGTAGCACCAATAATGTTGCAGACTGCCTCAGCTGACCACTGATCGTGGCGCTCACCACCATTCTCAACTCTTATGGGAACAAGACTTCTGATTGGCTACTTCTCTACGAGAGCGACCCATAATTTGGCCACACCTACAAGGCACTCTTGGGGGGTACGCAAGTTCCAAATTTTCACCTCTAAGATGCACTTTTATGTCACCTAGGACACTTTTGTTTTCCTTCAAGCGAGTGTGCCAAGATGATATGGGAAGCACACTACAGTCAAATCGTTGGGAATTTCAGGGTCGAGAATGACATAGATAGATGGTTGAATCTATTAGAAGGATATTTCTCGGTTCATAACTTTTCCGACCGGGAGAAGATTATTTTTGCACTCGTCAAAGCTGCCCCCCATGTCAAGGACTGGTGGGAAACCCACTATGAGAAAAAGGACGAGACAGAACCCTCTTTTTTCTCAGCCATACACACTTGGAATTCTTTCTGAGATGCCATCAAGGAACAATACTCTCCTGTGGGGAGCTATGAGGACAATTACATACAATGGACCACGCTGTGACAACAAAGGGATCAAGATGTGCATGATCTGACAAATCTGTTCCATACCCTGAGCACAAAGTTGGGTATCAAAGATTCAGAGAAACATCTGGTGCTAAAGTATCGCAGTTTTCTGCATAGATACATTCAGGAGGAAATGGAGTTCCTCGACATCTCCTCACTTGGTACGGCATACCAGTATGCTTCCAAGATTGAGAAGAAATTCAAATAGAAGAAGTGAGACTTTGGATCTGCGAATCAAAAGCAAGGGAAAGGTGCTCCCAAACCACAGAACAAAGGATAGAGCCAAGGCATGGTGACTCAAGACAACCTGTCGAAGCCACAAGAAAAGAACAACACCACAAAGCCAAAGAAGGACACGGGAAAGTGGTGTGAGTTCCATAAGAGCTCCACTCACAACACAAGTGAGTGTCGGGCCAAGCAGTCGCTAGTGGCCAAGATGAGGGCTTCTGATTCAGATGCATGCTCTAACTCTGAATCAAAACTTGACAAGGGGAACCACAAAGGGAAACATATTATTGATGCGGAGCCCAATGCCACTATTGTCGCTACGAAGATCCAGAAGGAGGAACCAGAAGATCCAGAGGAGGAGGAACGTCTCTTCCACTCCCAGATGTGGGTAAAGGGCTCCCCAGCACAGTTCATTGTCGACAATGGGAGCCAAAAGAATCTCATTTTAGCAGACACCATGAAGCAGTTGGGCTTGCCAACCAAATCTCACCCACATCCATACACCATTGGGTGGCTTCACCAAGGACGAGATCTCCGCGTCAGCCAGCAGTGTCGCCTTCCCTATAGCATCAAGCCCTTCACGAACGAGGTATTATGTTACATTGCTCGTATTGATGTTTCTGATGTATTATTAGGACAACCATATTTGTGGAAGCATCATGTTGTGTATGAGTCTTGGCCTCGTGTTGTTATTGTTACTTTGGGAAATAAGTTGTACAGGATACCAGAGGTACCACCTCCTGTTGCTATCTCTTTGGTTACTACAAAAAAATGCAATAAGCTCATTTCCCAAACCAAGAAATTTGTCTTCCTGATGATCCACCCCAAGGGCAAGAAGAATATTGTGGCCTTGACCTCCAGACAGGGCTCCTCTGCAGGACAACAGCAAATGGATAAGGTTGTGGAGGAGTACGGTGACATCTTCACCTCACCCACAGGGGTTTCTCTACACTGTCAGATCAAGCACCTGATTGATCTGAACCCAGGTGCACTGCTACCCAATGGACTGATCTATCGACGCTCTGTTCTGGAGAAAAATGAAATCAAGAGGCAGATTGAGGAACTGTTGCAGAAAGGTCAAATCCGACCAAGCTCATCGCCCTGTGGGAGCCCGATCATGTTGGTACATAAGAAGGATGGGACGTGGAGACTCTATATCAACTATCGGGCGCTGAACAAGATCACTATCTGGAATAGGTACCCAATCCCATGGATTGATGACCTTCTAAACCAACTCAAAGGTGAAAAATATTTCAGCAAGATCAACTTGAATTCTGGGTATCACCAAGAACAATTGAACCCTCCAATGTGTGGAAGACTGCCTTCAAAGCCAAGGAAGGCCTTTTCGAATGGCTGTTCATGCCTTTTGGGTTGACGAATGCTCCTGCAACCTTCATGAGGTTAATGGATGACATCTTGCGGCCATTCTGTTGAGTCCCAAATTTGCATCTTTTCCATACACTTTTCCATACCTTTTTCACTCACCTAAACCTCCCAAATTGTCAATATCATGTGCAAAAGAGCATTTAACATGGTTTTTAATTATATTTTTGTGTTTGCTATTTGATCTAGATTTTGTTCATTCAGCTGCGGAATCTTGCCACTTTCCACAGCTCCTGCAACTTTCCGCAGCTATTTTGTGAAACTCTATGCTACAGGTGTCTACAAGGGAAACGAGCCACATGGGCAGGTCAGGAATGACGTGGACATGGTTCGTGTCCTATTGGTTCAAGCAAACTCATCCAAAGAAGCCGCTGTCAAAGGCGTCCACATGGAAGTCAACCATGGAGTTTCATGTCGGCCGGACTCTGTTTCGTGTCACATAAAGGTTCAAACGGCCGTTTCTAAGCCTGCGGAGGTTAAATCGACATCTGTACAGGGTTCTGGAGTCGAATTCAAGCATCCACCTCTCGTAGATCTACTTTCCAACACGGCCATGCTCCTATATCCGTGGACGTAGTGGTCTACGTGCTCTCCACTAGCATGAACTTTAGGAAACATTTATAGTTTGTTGTTATATATATTGCGTTTGCATACGCATATGAAGTTAGTCGATATTAGTGAATGTAGTCTCTGTTATCTTTTGATTAGTCTGCTCTGTAGTGATTACGCTGCACTTGTGCCGTAACATTACCATTCTGTAATGACTTCTTTTTAATATGAGAAGACTCTGTTTTTCAACTTAATTCGTATTTGAGGACCGTTGCCAAGGCTGTGTAGAGGGCCCCTGCTCAGCTAAGGTTTTGTGTATTAGTGTATATTTCTCATTTCGTTTCTTTAGAAATCATTGTATCATAATTCATTCATATGTTCATACTTTGCAGTTGTTTCATTTCTGTTTATACACTTCCATAATTTCCATTTCATTTTTGTCTTTCATGCTTTATGATTGTTAATCACTGATCAGTGTTTATGTTTCATGTTTTAGATAGGCAGCTCGGGCATTTTCATAGCTTTTTGACTAATGACATGGAACTAACATTGTTCTGCTGCTAATTTGCTTTTCATAGCTTTTGTTTAATTTCAGTATTGTTTTGTTCATTTCAGTTTTGTTTATTTGCTTCAGTAGTTAAAATTTAGATATACTAATCTGCTCATAGCATCTTCAGTTGCTCTCCGAAAGCCACAGCTGGACTGATGGTGAGGGATTGTATTATGAAATGTGTAGTTTAGTATTAGTTTCTTTTCTGCAATTTTAGATATACTAATCTGCTCATAGCATCTTCAGTTGCCTCCGAAAGCCACAGCTGGACTGATGGTGAGGGATTGTATTATGAAATGTGTAGTTTAGTATTAGTTTCTTTTCTGCAAATTTAGATATACTAATCTGCTCATAACATCTTCAGTTGCCTCCGAAAGCCACAGCTGGACTGATGGTGAGGGATTGTATTATGAAATGTGTAGTTTAGTATTATTTTCCCTTCTGTAAAATTAGATATATTAAATTGTGCATGACATCTTCAGTTGCCTCCGAAAGCCACAGCTGGACTGATGGTGAGGGATTGAATCATGAATGTATGGTTTGATATTAGTTTACTTTCCCCCGCAAATTAAATATCGCTTACTCAAGTTGTTTATGATTACTTCCGAAAATCATAGCTCGACTAATGATGAAGTTGTAGGTCGAAGATAAATTGATGTAATCTCACTAGATTATTTTGTTGCAATTTTTACCTACATATTTCGTGTTTAGTTGGAGCAAGAACAGTTTAGCCATGCTCACTAGTTTCATCGTGTTGATTTATTAGATTAATGCAGACTTTTCATTTCACAGACATTTTTACTTTCTTGAGTCTTGCCATCAGGGAATTCTCTAATAAGCTTTTGTGTTTCAAGTTAAAAATCATTATAGGGGATATCACTTCCTCGAACAATTATAACCAAACTTGTTTTTCACTTTAGAATTTCCATTTCACCTTAGAAAGACCATAAACGACAAAAAGTTAAGAAAGAGGTTATCTTGCACATATAGTGCGCCGCACTTCATCAGCTTACGATTCCCGGATTGACAATTAAATGCAGCAATTTAGGACACACTAAATTGACCAAACATTTTGGCGCTGTTGCCGGGGAAGTGTAACTAGGTAGCCAATTTCTTAAAAAAAAAAAACAATAAAAATAAGGGAAAAATTGATAACTTCTTGAAGTATGCTCTCCTCTTGCACCTAGTGTGATCCGGAGGATCAGAAAAGAGAGTTATTGGTTCAATAATTTCTTAAGTATGCTCTCTTCTTGCACCTAGTGTGACCTAGAAGATCAGAAAGAGAATTATTAGCCCAACTTAAAAATTAAAAAAATGATGACATGCATAGAGCAAGAGATTCTAGGGGAAGGTTTATAGCTAAAGCCAAGAGTTCGATTTTCACAACTCCATCTTCTTCAAGGCATAGACCAGATTCACCACCATCTATCCCTAGCCTTAAGATTTTTGGAAGTCAAGGAACAGCTGAATTAGAGGATTCTCCTATACCACCTACTAAAACCCACTTAGAAAACAAAGAGACTTTCTCTTATCCTTCCTTGGTAGAAGAACTAGAGGACTATAAGGACTCTAAAGAAACTATCATGACAGAGGAAGTAATAAATAGAGGTGGAGGTAGAAGAGGAGGAAACAATGGAGACAACAATGGTGAAGGAAATAATGGTAGAAATAGGGAAGGAGACAATTTGTTTGGATTCCCTATAGTTGATGAGGAAACTCATGCAACAATGAAAAACATCTCACCATCTGTTCTCCCTAACTTTTATGGATTGCGAAGTGAGGATCCTGAAACATTTCTGTTTGAGTTTGAAGTTGTGTGCCGAACTTATGACTATATGGAAGATTCTCAAAAACTCAAACTGTTTCCTTCAACATTGAAGGGATTTGCTTTGAAATGGTTCATGGGATTAGCCACTCAATCTATCAGGACTTGGAATGAAATGAAACAAACATTTTTGGACAGATACTTGGACTATTGTATGCCCACCAATCACAAGGATGAGGTATTCAAAATGATGCAAAAAGAAGATGAAAATTTGGAAGACTTAATTGAAAGATTTCAATACAACTTGAAAAGAGCAAAGATGAGTAACTTAGATAATGAAACCTTGAAAGCCCTCCTATTAAAAGCCATTAGAGATGAATTGATAGACATTTTAAACATGATGGGGAAAGGAGACATTTCTCAACTTCCATTTCGTGATATAACAGAACTATGTATCCATCTCTCAAGGGGAAAATCTAAAACAGGAAAAGGGCCTAGGGATCCTTCTCTTATTAGGGCTAATAAATCTGCAACTGGATCAGTAAGTAGGGCAGAGATTGGTAACATGCTTGATGAGTTTAAAACTGATATTTTAGGGAGCCTTAGTGAACAACTAGACACCCTTAAAATCCAAAACAAGCAGAAAGCAGAAACAGATGTTTTAGCCATCTTTTGTCCGAAATGTAGAAAGAAACATGCTTTAAGGGAATGTCCCTTGGATGCAAAATTTGTAGAAACATGTATGATTTGCTCAGAAAATCATGAGATCAAGGATTGTCCTTCAATCCCTGGACTCAAAGCCGTTTTTCAAGAAGATCCAAATTCAGTAGAATCTCTCTGTTTTGTCGCAAGGAGACCTTGGCAGGGACAACAATCTCAAGGGTTTAACAACCCTATGAATCTTCAAACCCCACCAAATTGGAATCCTTGGCAACAACCTTGGCCCCAACATCAAAATTTATATCAACCATGGGTACAAGGGATGCAAAATCCTTATGGGAGATTTGCTCAATTTTATCAATATCCTCCATCTTTTCAAAATCAACAAGCTCCACAACTTCCAAGCCCAAATCCACAACTTTCATTGCCATTTCCACAACAACAACCTTCTCAACAAAATTCAAATCCTCAACTCATGCTCCCATACCAATAGAAGACAAATCAACTTCCAGCTCAGCCATTGCCAAATCCTAACAATAAGAATCCTCAAACTACTTATATGGTAGAAGGACAACAATTTCCTACCTATATGATTATTCCTCTCAACGATGTACAACTCAGATCTGGTAGAGTTTTAGAAAAACCTTCTATAGACATTCAAGAGCAAGATACCTCTGAGGAGGACTCTCTTCAAGTCAATATGGGTTCTGAGGAAGAATCTCTTCAAAATTCAAAAATTCAAAAAGAAAAAGAAAAGCTAACATCCACAACTCCTATAGTTGAGCAACCTGTATCTTCATCTACACCTCCTTTTCCGGAAAGACTACAAATTGATAAGGGGGTGGAAAAACAAATCTTGTTGCCCAACTATGACTTTCTAGATGAATTGAAGAATGTATGTATCAAGATTCCATTGCTACAAGCCATTCGAGAAATTCCTATTCTAGCAAAAACCATAAAGGAGTTGAGTTTCAAAAGACCAGGAAGGAAACTAAAAGACACAAGAAAAATCCACCTGGTAGGAAAGATTGCAGACATTATGATGGGAAAAATTACCATGCAGAAGTATGTAGATCCAGGAAGTCCAATTGTCAAGACACATATAAATGGGATAGAAATTTCAAACACATTGATTGACTTAGGGGCTGCTATCAACATTATGAGTAGACAGACTATGGAACAGTTAAAACTTCCTAACCTTCTTTTTACACCTACTTTATTGCAACTTGCAGATCGATCGGTTATTAAACCAGATGGTGTATTAGAAGATATTTCTGTCTCCTTAGATTCTTGGGAATATCCAGTAGACTTTATGATTTTGACTCCCAAAAGTAATCTAGGAGGACATCCAATTATCTTAGGAAGACCTTGGCTGGCCACAGCTGATGCTTTTATTAGTTGTAGATCTGGAGACATGTACATTTCTAATGGTAATTCGATAAAGAAATTCAATTTGTATCCTCCCGCAAGAGCAATTACAGAAATAGGAGACAATGAATGGGTCGATGATGAGAACACTATACAACCTGTCTTTACCATTTCTGAAATTAGTGAGGATAGTCAAATTCTGAATACATTAGAAAATTTTGAGATATCTTCAGAATATGACCCCACACAATTTCAGTTGGAATCTGACATAGAATATTTATCATCTAGACAAATGTCTCTTTACTCTATGGAAGAATTTGGTAATTCTTCTATTGAGATTTTTCCAGAAAAAACATTGAATATCAACAAACATTTGGAGAAGTCACAACAAGAAGAACTAACCAAAATCTTGCAAAAAAATTCTACTGCATTTGCATGGGAGTATACTGACATGAAGGGTATTGATCCTAAGACTTGCATCCATCATATCTATATTGAGGAAAACAGTAGACCAATCAGACAACCTCAAATAAGGATGAATCCAAATCTTAGGGAGATAGTGAAAGAAGAGCTCCAAAAACTTCTCAATGTAAACTTCATTTATCCAATTTCAGATAGCCGATGGGTTTCTCCTTTGGTTATAGCACCTAAAAAGAATGGTAAATGGAGAGTATGCATTGATTACAGGGAGTTGAACAAAGCAACTTTGAAGGATCACTTTCCTTTGCCTTTTATTGATCAGGTATTAGATACATTAGCAGGTTAAAAGTACTTTTCATTTTTGGATGGTTTTAGTGGCTATAATCAAATTCAGGTAGCACCTGAAGATCAAGATAAGACCACATTTACTTGTCCATGGGGAAATTTTGCCTACCGAGTGCTTCCTTTTGGGTTGTGTAATGCACCAGCAACATTCCAAAGAGCAGTACTAGGAATTTTTTCTGATCTAATCCATGATTGTGTAGAGGTTTATATGGATGATTTTACAGTTTATGGTAATTCATTTGAAGAGGCATTAGAAAATTTGGAAAAAGTTCTTATAAGATGCAAAGAAACAAACCTTTCATTAAGCCATGAAAAATGCTTTATGATGTTTTCTGAAGGGATTGTTTTAGGACATCATATTTCAGGAGATGGGATTAAGGTTGATAGATCAAAAGTTGAAGTCATCTCCAAGTTTCCTATTCCAAATTGTCAAAGAGATGTTAGAAGTTTTCTGGGATTTACTGGTTATTATAGAAGATTTATAGAAAACTTCACTAAAATAGCATCTCCACTCTTCAAATTGCTTACAAAAGACTGTGAATTTAAATGGGATCCGGATTGTCAATCAGCTTTTGAAACTTTGAAAACAAGAATATCTGAAGCACCTATTTTGAGAGGACCAAATTGGAAACTTCCTTTCCATATTTCTACGGATGCTTCAGATACAGCTCTTGGAGCTGTGTTGGGTCAAAAAGATTTAATTTCTTATGCTATTTATTACACCAGTAAAAATTTGACTCCCACAGAGTTGAACTATACTGTGACTGAAAAAGAGTTTTTAGCTGTTGTTCATGCAATTAATAAGTTTAGACATTACATAACAGGCTATGAAACTTTTATTCATACTGACCATTCTGCAATTAGATATTTAATGAACAAACCAGTTACTAATGGCAGAGTGACAAGATGGCTTTTACTTTTGCAAGAATTCAATATTACTGTGTTGGATAGACCAGGAAAACAGAATACAGTAGCTGATTTCTTGTCTAGGATTCAAAATACTAAAGAAGATTCTCCTGTAGAAGATAAATTTCCTGATGAATACTTGTTTGCAGTAACTATTAAGACCCCTTGGTATGCGGATATTGCTAACTATTTGGTTACAGGGAAACTACCTTCACATTTATTTCCAAGAGAAAAACGAAAAATTATTCAGGAGAGTTCAAAATATTCATGGATTTCTAACTAATTGTTTAAAACAGGGCCAGATCTTGTGATCAGAAGATGTGTCAGGGAAGATGAAATGCCTGATATTCTTAAGGCATGTCATGATGAACCATGCGGCGGACACTTTGCAGACAAAAGGACGGCCTATAAAATCCTCTCTTTGGGATATTATTGGCCTTCCCTCTTCAAAGATGCAAAACAATATGTCAAAAGGTGTGACAACTGCCAAAGAGTAGGGAAACCTACCCTTTCAAATGAAATGCCATTACAAACACAGGTACTCATTGAACCCTTTGAAAAATGGGCTTTAGATTTCATTGGACCTATTAATCCACCATCTAAGCAAAAGAAGTATATATTGGTTTGTACTGATTATGTTACTAAATGGGTAAAAGCTAAAGCATTAGTATCTGCTACTAAAAATTCAGTTGTTCATTTTCTTTATGAGGATATTTTTACTCGCTTTGGTGTTCCAAGAGAAATTGTGATAGATCAGGGGAGCCAATTCACATCCAATTTGGTGGAAAAGTTGATGGAAGAATATAAAATCAAGCACAGAAGATCTACTCCTTACCATCCACAAGCAAATGGTCAAGTGGAGTCCACAAACAAAGTTCTTGAAAGTATCATCACCAAAACTGCTCATCTACATAGAAGAGATTGGGCAGAAAGGCTTCCAGAAGCCTTGTGGGCCTACAGAACTACATGGAGGAATACAACAGGACATTCTCCCTATGAACTTGTTTATGGGAAATAAGTCTTGCTCCCCATTGAGTTCCAAGTTAAGACCTTCAAGATAGCAGTTCAGTTGGGGATGGACTTATCAGAAGCCCAAAAGCATAGAATGGAGCAGTTGAATGAGCTAGATGAGATCAGACAAGAAGCAATTCTAAGAACTGATCTAGTTCAATATCAAAGAACTAAATGGCATGACAAATATATCAAAGAGAAGAAGTTTCAAGAAGGAGATTGGGCATTGTTATTTGACTCCAAGTTTAAAGATTTTCAAGGGAAATTTTAGACTCATTGGCTTGGGCCATATGAGATTGACAAGATCTTTAGCAATGGAGCTGTAAGAATCAAGACCATTGATGAGTTTCAAACTCCTCTTATTGTGAATGGCCATAGATTGAAATTTTATCATAAGCCACTCTCAAAAGAGGATTTTGTCAAAATGTTTCAAGAAAGTTCTGCAATCAGGCTGGTACAGAAGAATTCTTCTTCTCCACCAGCCTAGCTTTTGTTCTTTTCAGTTTAAAAAATAAATAAAAAATAAAAAATGGTATAAGCCTGAAAACCAATCATTGATTGGCAGTCTTATACAGAAAATATAGGGTGAAAATCAGGGACACCTGACACTCTATATTTTCCAAAAAAAAAATCTCTCTTTTATTTCACAAGCTTTGTCACCACCCGTTCCACTTCATTCCACTTCATTCCATTTCATTTCATTTCATTCCACTTCATTCACTTCATTTCATTCCATTCCATCAATAAAAAAATATTTTTCATGACCATTTCTATCTGGTCATTTGTCATTTGTTCATTTCCATTCATCAAAGTAATAGCTGTGTCAGTTTCCGCAGCTGACATCTGTTTCCGCAGCTGACTCCAGTTTTTGCAGCCAGAAGCAGATTCCACAACTACTACTCTGTTTTCAAAGAGAATGTACAGTTAGATGTTATTTCCATAATTATGAAATAAAATGCAGGTGAGAGGATAAAAAATGAAGACATGGAGCATTCAAGACACCAATGGAGATCAATCAGTTGAAGACCAAGGGCAAAAGGCAAAGATTCCAAAGGTATGAATAAAATTTATTTCAAATATCATTGAAAAACACATTTTTATATAGTTTTGAACCATGAGCTCTATCCATTACGCGCAATGATTATATTGACAGTTCCGTAACCTTTCACGATCTCCATATTATCCTCTTGCATTTATTCACAAACGGTTTCATCATTAAACCCCGATTTTCACTCATGATCCAATATCCCACCGGTGATAATGAAGCGTATTTGATTTGACCAAGGACTCTTACAAGCTGCATCAAGTCACAACCGTTGATTGAAACCTGTTCACATTTATTTCGTAGCCACCAAAATTCAAAATGCGGCTGAATGTGTTATATTCTATCAATCTACTCAGTCCTATATTTGTTATGTTTTCGAAACCCCACTCTGTTCTGTTTTACTCCGTTTCGTTCCTTTTGCTCATTCTCACTCCCGTATATCTACCCACAGTCTCACTCCATTCCGTTTATGGTGCTCATTCCCATTTTATGATACATCCCCACAGCCATTGTGCTTGTTCCTGAGCATTCAACCATTCTACTTCCATTTGAAACCCTCACGAAGGAAAATTTGTGAAAAACAGAGAAGTGAAATGGGTAAATTGCTAAGGGCAGAGCCGGAAGGACCAAAGTTTATAGAGGGATATCCGCAAGCAAAGGAGATATTGAAGAAAGCAAAATGGATGCGTTTTATTCAGAAATTCAGAGGTTATCACAGAGAAGTTACGAAAGCATTTGCAAGGTCATTTGATGGCTCGGAAGCAGAAATTGGAGACCTCAAGTTTTCGGTCAATGAAGCATCAATAGCAACAACCACGGAACTTCTTCAGGAGGGAGAGCGTTGGTTCAAAAATAAAAGCATCAGTGATGAGGCATGGAGAACAATCTTACGAAACCAAGGTATGGACATAATTGTTTTTAAAAGAGGAATTCCTGTGCATGCATTGAAGGAAGAATGGGCCACTTTACTGCTAATTGTTCAGAAATTCATTACATGTGAAGGCCGTTTTGGGTCCATGTACATGTACCATACCAGGCTATTAATGAATTTTCTAGAAAACCAAACTCTTAATCTTCCATATTTTATATTCAATAGCTTGAAGAAAATGGCTGTGACTGTTCAAAAACACTTAGGAGATGTAGAGCCTCATCTATATCACCACGGCCTTATAAAAATTCTGATTGAAAAGGAGCTAAAAGAAAGAAAAGACACATGGGAACAATTTCTAGTTAGAAATTTCTTTGAGGAACCTCAGAAAATTCCTGAAGGTAGTTCAATAAGAAGGAGTAGAAGAAAAAGAATAAATGTTGAAACCCAAATTACTCCTGCTCAGGAAATTCCCGCAGCTAGCACAGCAAGAAGAAGTAGGAGGAAAAGAACAATTGAGGAAATCCAAAACACTCCTACTACTACTATGAAAAGAACTGATAGGGAAGAGAGATTGGTAAAAAGAAAGAAGAAGGAAATCAAGGGTAAGAAGCCAATAACACCAAAAGGGAAAGAAACCATTGAGGCTGTACATAAAACTCCTTCTTCTGAAGAAGAAGATCATCAAGTGCTATCAGAAAGATTAGTCTATCTTCAAAAACAGTCATCTATATCCAAGAAGGCAGAGAAAGGAAAACAAAAACAAAAGGGTAGTGTACCACAGCGTGTGAGGAGAAGCAGCAGACTAAAGGGGAAATTGAGAAAAACGCAAATTAAGGGTCCTCATTTCATTGATTTGGGTGAGGAGACATCTGAACAGTCCCCAACCGACCATAGTCCATCTCAGTCAGTTAGTGAACCTGGTTCATTTCATTCCCAATCAGATAGTGAGCATACTCCATCTTATTCTCAGCAAAATATTGATGTAAGCCCTCCTCGGCCAGATTTTGAACATAACTCTCCTTTACAGCATTTTGGGGACAGCCCAATAAAAATGATACCTGAAATAGACCCCAAGCAGCAGGTGGTATATGACTATATAGAATCTTTGGAAAAGGCAGCCACAGGTCCAAGTACTTCTTCTATTCAACCTCATACATTGCAGGATGATTTAGTTCAATCATTAAAACAGGAAATTTTTGAGCTGGAGCTTTTAAATAGGCACATCAAAAATGAAAATGAAACATTGAAAGAACAAGGCAAGCTGGACAAGATCATCCATGATAATACTATGTTACATTTGGGAATATGGCAAAAGAAGAATAAGAAATTGAAAAGGAAATGCTTGAAATTGAGCAGAGCACTTGTAAATATCAAATTTAGGTGCTTAATGAAGAAACCCAGAATGATGGCAGTTCCAAGGAAGAAGAGAAGAGGATTGGATGTGCTGGCTGAAGTATCAAGGCACATGGACTGAACAAAGAGTATAAAAATTTGGTTCCATGAGGACATGCAACACCTTCACAGTGGGGGTATGTTGAGTCCCAAATTTGCATCTTTTCCATACACTTTTCCATACCTTTTTCACTCACCTAAACCTCCCAAATTGTCAATATCATGTGCAAAAGAGCATTTAACATGGTTTTTAATTATATTTTTGTGTTTGCTATTTGATTTAGATTTTGTTCATTCAACTGCGGAATCTTGCCACTTTCCGCAGCTGCTGCAACTTTCCGCAGCTATTTTGTGAAACTCTATGCTACAGGTGTCTACAAGGGAAACGAGCCACATGGGCAGGTCAGAAATGACGTGGACATGGTTCGTGTCCTATTGGTTCAAGCAAACTCATCCAAAGAAGCCGCGGTCAAAGGCGTCCACATGGAAGTCAACCATGGAGTTTCATGTCGGCCGGACTCTGTTTCGTGTCACATGAAGACCCATACGGTCGTTTCTAAGCCTGCGGAGGTTAAATCGACATCTGTACAGGGTTCTAGAGTCGAATTCAAGCATCCACCTTTCGTAGATCTACTTTCCAACACGGCCATGCTCCTATATCCGTGGACGTAGTGGTCTACGTGCTCTCCACTAGCATGAACTTTAGGAAACAGTTATAGTTTGTTGTTATATATATTGCGTTTGCATACGTATATGAGGTTAGTCGTTATTAGTGAATGTAGTCTCTGTTATCTTTTGATTAGTCTGCTCTGTAGTGATTACGCTGCACTTGTGCCGTAACATTACCATTCTGTAATGACTGCTTTTTAATATGAGAAGACTCTGTTTTTCAACGTAATTCGTATTTGAGGACCGTTGCCAAGGCTGTGTAGAGGGCCTCTGCTCAGCTAAGGTTTTGTGTATATTTCTCATTTAGTTTCTTTAGAAATCATTGTATCATAATCCATTCATATGTTCATACTTTGCAGTTGTTTCATTTCTGTTTATACACTTCCATAATTTCCATTTCATTTCTGTCTTTCATGCTTTATGATTGTTAATCACTGATCAGTATTTATGTTTTTCAGGTTTTAGATGGGCAGCCCAGGCATTTTTATAGCTTTTTGACTAATGACATGAAACTAACATTGTTCTGCTGCTAGTTTGTTTTTCATAGCTTTTGTTTAACTTCAGTATTGCTCTGTTCATTTCAGTTTTGTTTATTTGCTTCAGTAGTTAAAATTTAGATATACTAATCTGCTCATAGCATCTTCAGTTGCCTCCGAAAGCCACAGCTGGACTGATGGTGAGAGATATACTAATCTGCTCATAGCATCTTCAGTTGCCTCCGAAAGCCACAGCTGGACTGATGGTGAGGGATTGCATTATGAAATGTATAGTTTAGTATTAGTTTCTTTTCTGCAAATTTAGATATATTAAGCTGCTCATAGCATCTTCAGTTGCCTCCGAAAGCCACAGCTGGACTGATGGTGAGGGATTGTATTATGAAATGCGTAGTTTAGTATTAGTTTCTTTTCTGCAAATTTAGATATATTAAGCTGCTCATAGCATCTTCAGTTGCCTCCGAAAGCCACAGCTGGACTGATGGTGAGGGATTGCATTATGAAATGTGTATTTTAGTATTAGTTTCTTTTCTGCAAATTTAGATATATTAAATCATGCATGACATCTTCAGTTGCCTCCGAAAGCCACAGCTGGACTGATGGTGAGGGATTGAATCATGAGTGTATGGTTTAGTATTAGTTTACTTTCTGCAAATTAAATATTAGTTACTCAAGTTGTTTATGATTACTTCCGAAAATCATAGCTGGACTAATGATGAAGGGTCAGAAGATAAATTGATGTAATCTGATTTAGATTTATTTTGTTGCAATTTTGAATTTCCTTAAGCATAGTTCTTTTGTATTTAGTTGGCAACAAGAATAGTTTAGTTTTCATGCTCACTAGTTTACTGTTTTTGATTTATTAGATTAGCAGCACCTTTTCATTTCAGCAGCACATTTTCATTTTCCTTTTTAAGTCTTGTCATTGTAAATTTCAAATTGCTTTTTAAAATTTCAAGTTGGTAAATCATTATAGGGGATATCACTTCCTTGAACAAATAACCAAACTTGTTTTCATTTTAGAATTTCATTTCACCTTAGAAAACCAAAAACGACAAAAAGTTAAGAAATAGGTTATCTTGCACATATAGTGCGCCGCACTTCATCAGCTTACGATTCCCGGATTGAAAAATTAAATGCAGCAATTTAGGACACACTAAATTGACCAAACACATTCACCAACTCATTTGTAGTGGTGTACTTGGATGACATTCTGATCTTCAGCTAGACTTGGGAAGAGCACCTCCACCACATCCGACAAGTCCTCCAAACACTGCGGCAACACAAGATGTGTGCCAATTTGGAGAAGTGCACTTTTGGCATGACCCAGGTTCAATATCTGGGATACATTATTGATGAAAAGGGGATGCATGTGGATCCAACAAGGATCCAAGTAATTCGGGATTGGCCAGCCCCAACCACTATAATAGAGCTTCGCAGCTTTCTGGGTCTTGCTAATTTCTACCGTAGGTTTGTGTTGGGATTATCTCATATCACTTGGCCCTTGAGTCAAGTGAATAAGGGAGGAGCGAGAGAAAAATTCTTTTGGTCGGAACCTCAACAGAAGGCGTTCAAAGAATTGAAAAATCGCCTCTGTTCTACCCCAATGCTCACATTACCAGACTTGCAACAGCCATTTGAGATCGAGATAGATGCCTCTGACTATGATATTGGGGCAGTTCTTACTCAATAGGGACATCCAGTGGCATATCACAGTGAGACATTGTCTGACACAATTCACATGTATCCCACTTATTACAAAGAAATGTATTCCATTGTGCAAGCTTGTCCATAATGGAAGCATTACATTTTGGGGAAGGGAACAATCATCCACACAGACCACCAGCTCCTGCAGTTCATACAGACACAGGGGAAGTTGTAGAATTATCGCCATCAGAAGTAGTCCACATATCTGCAACAGTTTCATATGAATATCAAGTACAAGAAGGGTAGCACCAATAATGTTGTAGACTGCCTCAGCCGACCACCAATCGTGGCGCTCACCACCGTTCTCAACTCTTGCGGGCAGGATACTTCTGATTGGCCACTTCTCTACCAGAGTGACCCGAATTCGGCTCTTACAAGGCACTCTTGGGGGGTATGCAAGTTCCAAATTTTCACCTCCAAGATGAACTTTTATGTCACCTAGGACACCTTTGTGTTCCTTCAAGCGAGTGTGCCAAGATGATATGGGAAGCACACTAAAGTCGAGTCGCTGGGCATTTCGGGGTCGAGAAAATAGTATCAGTACTGCAGAAGTATTTCTATTGGCCGAACCTTCGAAAGGATGTCGAGAAGCACATCAGATCCTGCACTGCTTGTGCCATTGCCAAACTGACCATCAAGAAGCAAGGCCTATATACTCCACTACCTACCCCTAGTCGACCTTGGGAATCCATCTCTATGGATTACATGTCGGGCCTGCCTTCTACTAAGAATGGAAATGACTGTGTTTTCGTGGTCGTTGACAGATTCTCGAAGATGGCCATTATGGCGGCCTGCAAGAAGAATATCACCGCAGAAGCCACTGCTAAACAATTCTTTGAACGAGTGTGGGTGCACTTTGGGATCCCACAATCTATCATATCAGATCAGGATAGCAGGTTCATCAGCACATTTTGGTCTAGCCTTTGGTCAATGCTGGACACCAAGCTCACCAAGTCCACAGCTTTCCATCCCCAAACAGATGGCCAGACATAGGTCATCAACAGAATGATTGTACACATTCTCCGCATGTACAATTCAAAGCATCCACGCACATGGAACAAGAGCATCCCCTGTTTACAACATAGTTATAACCAGGCTCTCCACAGTTCAATCGGCCATAGCCCCTTTCAGGTGGGCTTGGGATTCCAGCCACTATGTCCCATTGACGTAGCCATGTCATTTACATCTACTTAGGCTGATTCGGATCATGTCTAGTCTGAAGTTGACAAAGAAAATAGCTTGATCGAGCACATTCAACACATCCGCCAACAGTTTCATGACATATTTGACAGAGCCAATGCTAAGTACAAGAAACGCCATGATCAACGTCGGGCGCCACACAAATTCCAGGTGGGTGACAAAGTATGGCTACATTTGTAGAAGGAGCGCCTCACTGGACCCCACCGCAAGCTTCACCCGCTCCGATACAGATCGTACACAATCACCTAGGCTGTAGGGAACAATTTCTTCGAGATCAGTATTCCACCATTCCTTGGTCTACACCTAGTATTCAATGTGGACCACCTTCGTCCTTACTTCCCACCTCTACTAGACACCTCTGACATTGCAGAAAAACTCACACCAACAGAGTTAAACCCAGACTGCTTGGAATAGGCCACCATAGATTGCATCATGGACATGCAAATCAAGAACACTCGCCAACATAAGATCCAACTGTATCGGGTTGTCAAAGCTAGCCAACTCCTACACCAAGGAAAGTGGTTCACCAGGGACCAAGTTCAGCAGAAATATCCTCATCTCATGGAGGAACTTAACACAATGGGGACCATTGCTTCCTAAGGGGGGAGGAATTATCCAGGTGGATATTGGTAGTCACCCACCTATTCCACTTAGGGCCCCACCATTGCCTCTTTCATTTTTTCAGTTTCGGCATAACTTACTATTTTTAGCAGTTTTTCGGGTCCTAAACTTCCGAAGCCGTTTTGAGGCCCTAAACAACGCTTTTTGGGAAAATCGGGAGGAATATGGGTCCATGGACTGATGTTTCTCACTCAAAATTTGTATTCCTTAGATAGATATTTCTAACGAGGTATGGTTCACGTCAAACGGAGATCGTATGCCAAAGTTACGTCCCCGGGAAGTTGAAACACCAATTTACCCAAACGGGGCCCATAGTTTTGGCGCTTCATCTCCTAGGGTTAGGGTTTTGGATGTTTAGGTTTTTCAATCTGTTTCTAAATAATAAATAGGACCTCAAGCCTCATTGAAACTCAGTTCAGAGGCCTGTAGCCACCACATCTCTTCTCAGAGATAGCTACCAGTGCCCTAGCTAGTTTATTTCCATTATGTCTGTAAGCAAATTTTAGTTCTTTGATATTAATGAAATGAAGTGTTATTTCTGATCCATATTTGTATTTATGGTTATATGTTTATTCTGTTGTGTTCCTGCATAAATCCAAATCAGTGGTATCAGAGCGGTCTGCTTTTTCTCGATCCTTCTTTGCATGTCCCCAACGAGGTTGGGGCATAAGGAGTTAGGGCTCGATCTGGTGGAACCTTTGCAAGATCAGCCTCACAAACCTCGACGGACGCCCATGGGGGATGAAAAGAAAGATGAGGGAGTAGGATATCCTATCAAAATATTGCTCGAGGAGGCCCTCGAAAAACAAAGGAACATGATGATGGATAACTTTGCCCAGATCCTTCAATGACTACCCACCGACGGCGCATTTGCATCCAACAGCCACTCTGGAGGTGTGACTCCTTTTAAGGTACAACTAAATTTTGACATTCCCATATTTGATGGTCAAATAGATGCAGATACCGTAGATAGATGGTTGAAGCTATTAGAAGGATATTTCTCGGTTCATTACTTTTCCAACCGGGAGATGATTGTTTTTGCTCTCCTCAAAGTTGCCCCCAATGTCAAGGACTGGTGGGAAACCCACTGTGAGAAAAAAGACGAGACAAAACCCTCTCTGTTCTTGTCTGTACACACTTGGAATTCTTTCCGATATGCCATCAAGGAAAAATACTATTCCGTGGGGAGCTATGAGGACAAGTACATATAATGGACCACATTGCGACAACAAAGGGATCAAGATGTGCATGAGCTGACGAATTTGTTCCATACCCTGAGCACAAAGTTGGGTATCAAAGATTCAGAGAAACATCTAGTGCTAAAGTATCACAGTTGTCTCCACAGATATATTCAGGAGAAAATGGAGTTCCTTGACATCTCCTCGCTTGGTACATCATACCGGTATTCTGCCAAGATTGAGCAGAAATTCAAACAGAATAAGTGAGACTTTGGATCTGAGAATAAAAATCAAGGGAAGGGTGCTCCCAAACCGCAGAACAAAGGATAGAGCCAAGGCATGGTGACTCAAGACAACCCTTCGAAGCCAAAAGCAATGAACAACACCGCAAATCCAAAGAAGAACACGGGAAAGTGGTGTGAGTTCCATAAGAGCTCCACTCACAACACAAGTGAGTTTCGGGCCAAGCAGTCTCTGGTGGCCGAGATGAGGGCTTCTGAGTCAGATGCATGTTGTGACTCTGAATCAAAACCTGAAAATGGGAATCAAAAATGGAAATAGATTATTGATGTGGATCCCAACGCCATTTTTCCCACTACGAAGATCCAGAAGTAGGAACCGGAAGATCCAGAGGAGGAGGAACGTCTCTTCCACTCCCAGATGTGGGTAAAGGGCTCCCCAATACAGTTCATTGTCAACAATGGGAGCCAAAACCTCATTTCAATAGACACCGTGAAGCAATTGGGCTTGCCGATCACATCTCACCCACATCCATACACCATCGGGTAGCTTCACCAAGGACAAGATCTCTGCGTCAGCCAGCAGTGCTACCTTCCCTATAGCATCAATCCCTTCACGGATGAGGTATTATGTGACGTTGCTCCTATTAATTTTTCTGATGTATTATTAGGACAACCATACTTGTGGAAGCTTCATGTTGTGTATGAGTTTCGACCTCGCGATGTTATTGTTACATTGGGAAATAAGTTGTACAGGATACCAGAGGTACCACCTCCTACTGCTATCTCTTTGGTTACTGCAAAACAATGCAGTAAGCTCATTTCCCAAACCAGGAAATTCATCTTCCTGATGATCTAACCCCAAGGAAAGAAGAAGATTGTGGCCACGACCTCGAGACAGGGCTCCTCTGCACGACAACAACAAATGGATAAGGTTGTGGAGGAGTACGGTGGCATCTTCACCTCACACACAAGGGTTCCTCTGCACTGTCAAGTCAAGCACTCGATTGATCTGACCCCAGGTGCGCCACTACCCAATGGACCGATCTATCGGCACTTTGTTTTGGAGAATGATGAAATCAAGAGGCAGATTCAGGAGTTGTTTCAGAAAGGTCACATCCGACCAAGTTCATCGCCCTATGGGAGCCCGTTCATGTTGGTACATAAGAAGGATGGGACGTGGAGACTCTGTAACGACTATCGGGCGTTGAACAAGATCACTGTCTGGAATAGGTACCTGATCCCGTGGATTGATGACCTTCTTGACCAACTCAAAGGTGCAAAATATTTCAGCAAGATCGACTTGAAGTCTGGGTATCACCAGGTGCCAATTGAACCCTCTGATGTGTGGAAAACTTCCTTCAAAGCCAAGGAATGTCTTTTCGAATGGCTGGTCATGCCTTTCGGGTTGATGAATGCTCCCACCACCTTCATGAGGTTGATGGATGACATCTTTCGGCCATTCACCAACAAATTTGTAGTGGTGTACTTGGATGACATTCTGATCTTCAACCAGACTTGGGAAGAGCACCTCCACCACATCCGACAAGTCTTCCAAACATTGTGGCAACACAAGCTATGTGCCAATTTGGAGAAGTGCACTTTTGGCATGAGCTAGGTTCAATATCTGGGATACATTATTGATGAAAGGGGGGTGCATGTGGATCCAACGAAGATCCAAGTCATTTGGGATTGGCCAGCCCCAACCATTATAACAGAGCTTCGCAGCTTTCTGGATCTTGCTAATTTCTACCATAGGTTCATGTTGGGATTCTCTCATATCACTTGGCACTTGAGTCGAGTGACTAAGGGAGGAGCGGGAGAAAAATTATTTTGGTCAAAACCTCAACAGAAGGCGTTCAAAAAATTGAAAAATCGCCTCTGTTCTGCCCCAGTGCTCACATTACCAGACTTGCAGCAGCCATTTGAGATCGAGACAGATGCCTCTGACTATGCTATTGGGGAAGTTCTTACTCAACAGGGACATCCAGTGGCATATCATTGTGAGACATTGTCTAACGCAGTTCGCCAGTATCCCACTTATGACAAAGAAATTTATTCCATTGTGCAAGCTTGTCGAAAATGGAAGCATTACATTTTGGGGAAGGAAACAATCATCCACACAGACCACCGGCCCCTGCAGTTCATACAGACACAAGGGAAGTTGTAGAATGATCGCCATCAGAAGTGGTCCACATAACTACAACAGTTTCATTTTAACATCAAGTACAGGAAGGGTAGCAGCAATAATGTTGTAGACTGCCTCGGCCAACCACTGATAGTGGCGCTCACCACCGTTCTCAACTCTTGTGGGCACGAGACTTCTGATTGGCTACTTCTCTACGAGAGCGACCCAAAATTCGGCCACACTTACAAGGCACTCTTGGGGGGTACGCAAGTTCCAAGTTTTCACCTCAAAGATGCACTTTTATGTCACCTAGGACACCTTTGTGTTCCTTCAAGCGAGCATGCCAAGATAATATGGGAAGCACACTACAGTCGAGTCGCTAGGAATTTCCGGGTCAAGAAAATAGTAGTAGTACTGCAGAAGTGCTTCTATTGGCTGAACCTTCAAAAGGATGTCGAGAAGCACATCAGATCCTGCACTTCTTGTGCCATTGCCAAACTGACCATCAATAAGCAAGGCCTGTATACTCCGCTACCTACCCCTAGTCAACCTTGGGAATCCATCTCCATGGATTACATGTCGGGCCTGCCTTCTACTAAGCATGGAAATGATTGTGTTTTCATGGTCGTCAACAGATTCTTGAAGATGGCCATTATGGCGACCTGCAAGAAGAATATCACAGCAGAAGCCACTACTAAACTCTTCTTTGAACGAGTGTGGGTGCACTTTGGGATCCCACAGTCTATCATATCAGATCGGGATACCAGGTTCCTTAGCACATTTTGGTCCAGCCTCCGGTCAATGCTGGACACCAAGCTCACCAAGTCCACAACTTTCCATCCCCAAACAGATGGCCAGACAGAGGTAATCAACAGAATGATTATACACATTCTGTGCATGTACAATTCAAAGCATCCATGCACATGGGATGAGAGCCTCCCCTATGTACAACATAGTCATAACCAAGCTCTCCACAGTTCAAGAGGCCATAGCCCCTTTCAGGTGGGCTTGGGATTCCAGCCACTATGTCCCATTGACGTAGCCATGCCATTTGTGGCTATTCAAGCTGATTCAACTCATGTCCAATCTGAAGTTGACAAAGAAAATAGCTTCATCGAGCACATTCAACACATCCGCCAACAGGTTCATGACATATTTGACAGATCCAATTCTAAGTACAAGCAACGCCATGATCAACATCGGGTGCCACACAACTTCCAGGTGGGCGAAAAAGTATGGCTACATTTGCAGAAGGAGCACCTCACTGGACCCCATTGCAAGCTTTGCCCGCTCCGATAAGTGTCGTACACCATCACCAAGGTTGTAAGGAAAAATTCCTTCAAGCTCAGTATTCCACCATTCCTTGGTCTGCACCTAGTATTCAATGTGGACCACCTTCGTCCTTACTTCCCACCTCTACTGGACACCTCTGACATTGCAGAACAACTCACACCAATAGATTTAAACCAAGGTTGCTTGGAACAGGCCACCATAGATTGTATCATGGACATGCAAAACAAGAACACTCGCCAACAGAAGATCCAACTATATCGGGTTGTCAAAGCTAGCCAACTCCTACACCAAGGAAAGTGGTTCACCAGGGACCAAGTTCAGCAGAAATATCCTCATCTCATGGAGGAACTTAACGCAATGGGAACCATTGCTTCCTAAGGGCGGAGGAATGATCCAAGTGGATATTGGTGGTCACCCACCTATTCCACATGGGGCCCCACCATTGTCTCTTTCAGTTTTTCAGTTTCGGCACAACTTATTATTTTTAGCATTTTTTTGGGTCCTCAACTTCCGGAGCCATTTTGAGGCCCTTAACGATGTTTTTTTGGGAAAATTGGGAGCAACATGGGGGACCAATGTTTCTCACTCAAAATTTGTATTCCTCGGATAATCTTTCTGACGAGGTATGGTTCACATCAAACGGAGATCGTATGCCAAAGTTACGTCCCCGGGAAGTTGAAACACCAATTTACCCAAACGGGGCCCATAGTTTTGGCGCTTTATCTCCTAGGGTTAGGGTTTTGGATGTTTAGGGTTTTCCATTTGTTTCTAAATAATAAATAGGACCTTGATCCTCATTTTAACTCATTTCAGAGGCCTGTAGCCACCACATCTCTTCTCAGAGATAGCTACCAGCACCCTAGCTAGTTTATTTCCATTCTGTCTATCAGAAAATTTCAGTTCTTTGATATTAATGAAATGAAGTGTTATTTCCACTACATCTTTGTATTTATGGTTATATGTTTATTCTGTTACATTCCTGCATAAATCTGAATCAGTGGTATCAGAGCGGTCTGCTTTTTCTCGATCCTTCTTTGCATGTCCCCAATGAGGTCGAGGTATAAGGAGTTAGGTCTCGATCTGGTTGAACCTTTGCAAGATCAGCCTCGCAAACCCCGACGGATGCCCATTGGGGATGAAAAGAAATATGAGGGAGAAGGAGATCCCATCAAAATATTTCTCAAGGAGGCCCTCAAAAAACAAACGAACGTGGTGATGGATAACTTTGCCCAGATCCTTCAACGGCTGCTCACCGGCGGCGCATCTGCATCCAGCAGCCACTCTGGAGGTGCGACTCCTTTTAAGGTACAAGTAAATTTTGACATTCCCATATTTTAGGGTCAAATATATGTAGATTCCATAGATAGATGGTTGAATCTCTTAGAAGAATATTTCTCGGTTCATGACTTTTCCGAATGGGAGAAGATTATCTTTGCACTTCTCAAAGCTGCTCCCCATGTCAAGGACTAGTGGGAAAACCACTGTGAGAAAAAGGACGAGACAGAACCCTCTCTATTCTCAGTCGTACCCACTTGGAACTCTTTCCGAGATTCCATCAAGAAACAATATTATCCCGTGGGGAGCTATGAGGACAAGTACATACAATGGACCACGTTGCAACAACAAAGGGATCAAGATGTGCATGAGCTGACAAATCTGTTCCATACCCTGCACACAAAGTTGGGTATCAAAGATTCAGAGAAATATCTGGTGCTAAATTATCATAGTTGACTGCACATATACATTTAGGAGGAAATGGAGTTCCTCAACATCTCCTCGCTTGGTACGACATACCGGTATGCTGCCAAGATTGAGAAGAAATTCAAACAGAATAAGCGAGACTTTGGATCTGCGAATCAAAAGCAAGGGAAAGGTGCTCCCAAACCGCAAAAAAAAGGACAGAGCCAAGGCATGGCGACTCAATACAACCTGTCAAAGCCATAGGCAAAGAACAACACCGCAAAGCCAAAGAAGGACACGGGAAAGTGGTGTGAGTTCCATAAGAGCTCCACTCACAACACAAGTGAGTTTCGGGCCAATCAGTCGCTGGTGGCCGACATGAGGGCTTCTGAGTCAGATGCATGCTCCGACTCTGAATCAAAACCTAACAAGGTGAATGACAAAGGGAAACAGATTATTGATGCGTATCCCGACGCCACTGTTGCCACTACGAAGATATAGAAGGGGGAACCGGAAGATCCATAGGAGGAGGAACGTCTCTTCCACTCCCAGATGTGGGTAAAGGGCTCCCTAGTACAGTTCATTGTTGAGAATGGGAGGCAAAAGAACCTCATTTCAGCAGATGTCGTGAAGCAGTTGGGCTTTCCAACCACATCTCACCCACATCCATACACTATCGGGTGGCTTCACCAAGGACGAGATCTCTGCGTCAGCCAGCAGTTTCACCTTCCCTATAGCATCAAGCCCTTCATGGATGAGGTATTATGTGACATTGCTCCTATATATGTTTCTGATGTATTATTAGGACAACCATACTTGTGGAAGCGTCATGTTGTGTATGAGTCTCGGCCTTGCACTGTTATTGTTACTTTGGGAAATAATTTGTACAGGATACCAAAGGTACCACCTCCTGCCGTTATCTCTTTGGTTACTAAAAAACAATGTAGTAATCTCATTTCCCAAACCAGGAAATTCATCTTCTTGATGATCCACCCCCAGGGCAAGAAGAAGACTATGGCCATGACCTCTAGACAGGGATCCTTTGCACAACAACAACAAATGGATAAGGTTGTGGAGGAGTACGGTGACATCTTCACCTCACCCACAGGGGTTCCTCTGCACTGTCAGGTCAAGCACCCGATTGATCTGACCCCAAGTGCATCGCTACCCAATGGACTGATCTATCAACACTTTGTTCTAGAGAACGATGAAATCAAGACGCAGATTCAAGAGCTACTGCAGAAAGGTCACATTCGACCAATTTCATCACCCTGTGGGAGCATGATCGTGTTGGTACAGAAGAAGGATGGGACGTGGAGACTCTGTATCGACTATCGAGTGCTGAACAAGATCACTGTATGGAATAGGTACACGATTCCATGAATTTATGACCTTCTAGACCAACTCAAAGGACAAAAATATTTCAGCAAGATTGAATTGAAGTCTGGGTATCACCAGGTACCAATTGAACCCTCTGATGCATGGAAGGTTGCCTTCAAAGCCAAGGAAGGTATTTTCGAATGGCTAGTCATTCCTTTCGGGTTGATGAATGCTCCCGCAACCTTCATGAGGTTGATGGACAACTTCTTGCGACCATTCACCAACTCATTTATAGTGGTGTACTTGGATGAAATTCTGATCTTCAGCCAAACTTGGGAAGAGCACCTCCACCACATTTGAAAAGTCCTCCAAACACTGCGGCAACACAAGCTATGTGCTAGTTTGGAGAAGTTTACTTTTGGCATGACCCAGGTTCAATATCTGGGATACATTATTGATTAAAGGGGGATGCATGTATATCCAACCAAGATCCAAGTCATTCGATATTGGCCAGCCCCAACCACTATAACAGAGCTTCGCAGCTTTCTGGGTCTTGCTAATTTCTACCATAAGTTTGTGCTAGGATTCTCTCATATCACCTGGCCCTTGAGTCAAGTGACTAAGGGAGGAGCGAGAGCAAAATTATTTTGGTCAGAACCTCAATAGAAGGCATTCACAGAATTGAAAAATTGCCTCTATTCTGCCCCAGTGCTCACATTACCTGACTTGCAATAGCCATTTGAGATCGAGACAGATGCCTCTTACTATGCTATTGGGGCAGTTCTTACTCAATAGGGACATCCAGTGGCATATCGCAGTGAGAGATTGTTTGACACAGTTCGAAAGTATCCCACTTATGACAAAGAAATGTATTCCTTTATGAAAGCTTGTCGACAATGGAAGCATTACATTTTGGGGAAGGAAACAATCATCCACACAGACCACTGGCCCCTGCAGTTCATACAGACACAAGGGAAATTGCAGAATGATCGCCATCAGAAGTGGTCCACATATCTACAACAGATTCATTTGAACATCAAGTACAAGAAGTGTAGCACCAATAATTTTGAGGACTGCCTCAGTCGACCACCGATCGTGGTGCTCACCACCGTTCTCAACTCTTGTGGGCATGAGACTTCTGATTGGCCGCTTCTCTACAAGAACGACCCAGAATTTGGCCACACTTACAAGGCACTCTTGGGGGTATGCAAGTTCCAAATTTTCACCTCCAAGATGCACTTTTATGTCACCTAGGACACCTTTGTGTTCCTTCAAGCGAGCGTGCCAAGATGATATGGGAAGCACACTACAGTCGAGTCGCTAGGCATTTTGAGGTTGAGAAAATATTAGCAGTACTGCAGAATTATTTCTATTGGCCGAACCTTTGAAAGGATGTCGCGAAGCACATCAGATCCTGCACTGCTTGTGCCATTTCCAAACTGACCATGAAGAAGCAAGGCCTATATACTCCGCTACCTACCCCTAGTTGACCTTGGGAATCCCTCTCCATGGATTACTTGTCGGCCCTGCCTTCTATTAATCATGTAAATGACTGTGTTTTCATGGTTGTCGACAGATTCTCGAAGATGGCCATTATGGCGGCCTGCAAGAAGAATATCACAGCAGAAGCCACTACTAAAATCTTCTTTGAACGAGTGTGGGTGCACTTTGGGATCCCACAGTCTATCATATCAGATCGGGATACTAGGTTCCTCAGCAAATTTTGGTCCAGCCTCTGGTCAATGCTGGACACCAAGCTCACCAAGTCCATAGCTTTCCATCCCCAAACAGATGGCCAAACAGAGGTCTTCAACAAAATGATTGTACGCATTCTGCACATGTACAATTCAAAGCATCCACACACATGGGACGAGAGCCTCCCCTATATACAACATAGTTATAACTGGGCTCTCCACAGTTCAATCGGACATATCCCCTTTCAGGTAGGCTTGGGATTCCAGCAACTATGTCCCATTGACGTAGCCATGCCATTTGCGGCTACTTAGGCCGATTCGGCTCATGTCCAGTCTGAAGTTGACAAAGCAGATAGCTTCATCGAGCACATTCAACACATCTGCCAACAGGTTCATGAAATATTGGACAGAGCCAATGCTAAGTACAAGCAACGCCATGATCAACATCGGGTGCCACACAACTTCCAAGTGGGCGACAAAGTATGGCTACATTTGAAGAAGGAGTGCCTCACTGGACCCTACCGCAAGCTTCACCTGCTCTGATACAAGCCGTACACCATCACCAAGGTTTTATGGAACAATTCCTTCGAGCTCAGTATTCCACCATTCCTTGGTCTGCACCTAGTATTCAATGTGGACCGCCTTCGTCCTTACTTCCCACCTCTACTGGACACCTCTGAAATTGCATAACAACTCACACCAACAGATTCAAACCCAGACTGCTTGGAACAGGCCACCACAGATTGAATCATGGATGTGAAAATCAAGAACACTCGCCAACATGAGATCCAACTATATCAGGTTGTCAAAGCTGGCCAACTCCTACACCAAGGAAAGTGGTTCACCAGGGACCAAGTTCAGCAGAAATTTCCTCATCTCATGGAGGAACTTAACGCAATGGGGACCATTGCTTCCTAAGGGGGGAGGAATGATCCAGGTGGATATTGGTGGTCACCCACCTATTCCACTTGGGGCCCCACCATTATCTCTTTCAATTTTTCAGTTTCGGCACAACTTTCTATTTTTAGCAGTTTTTTGGGTCCTGAACTTCTAGGGCCGTTTAGAGGCCCTAAACAACGTTTTTTGGAAAAATAGGGAGCAACATCAGTCCATTTGCTCCACAGACAAAATTTCTTACTCAAAATTTGTATTCCTTGGATAGATATTTCTAACGAGGTATGGTTCGCGTCAAACGGAGATCGTATGCCAAAGTTACGTCCCCGAGAAGTTGAAATACCAATTTACCCAAACGGGGCCCATAGTTTTGGCACTTCATCTCCTAGGGTTAGGGTTTTGGATGTTTATGGTTTTAATTTGTTTCTAAATAATAAATATGACCTCGAGCCTCATTTTAACTCAGTTCAGAGGCCTGTATCCATCACATCTCTTCTCAGAGATAGCTACCAGCGCCCTAGCTAGTTTATTTCCCTTCTGTCTGTAAGCAAATTTTAGTTCTTTGATATTAATGAAATGAAGTGTTATTTCCGCTGCATACTTGTATTTATGGTTATATGTTTATTCTATTGTGTTCCTGCATAAATCCGGATCAGTGGTATCAGAGTGGTCTGGTTTTTCTCGATCCTTCTTTGCATTTCCCCGACGAGGTCGGGGTATAAGGAGTTAGGGCTCGATCTGGTGGAACATTTGCAAGATTAGCCTCGCAAATCCCGACAAATTCCCATGGGGGATAAAAAGAAATATGAGGGAGCAGGAGATCCTATAAAAATATTGCTCGAGGAGGCCCTCAAAAAACAAAGGAACGTGATGATGGATAACTTTTCCCAAATCCTTCAACAGCTGACCACTGGCGGTAAATCTGCATCTAGCAGCCACTCTGGAGGTGCGACTTCTTTTAAGGTACAAGTAAATTTTGACATTCCCATATTTGAGGGTCAAATAGATGCAAATGTTGTAGATAGATGGTTGAATCTATTAGAAGGATATTTCTCATTTCATGAATTTTCCAACCGGGAGAAGATTATTTTTTCACTCCTCAAAGCTTCCCCCCATGTCAAGTACTGGTGGGAAACCCACTATGAGAAAAAGGATGAGACAGAACCCTCTCTGTTCTCGGCTGTACCCACTTGGAATTCTTTCCAAGACGCCATCAAGGACAATACTATCCCATTGGGAGCTATGAGGACAAGTACATACAATGGACCACGCTGCGAAAACAAAGCGATGAAGATGTGCATGAGCTGACGAATTTGTTCCATAACCTGCGCACAAAGTTGGGTATCAAAGATTCAGAGAAACATCTGGTGCTAAAGTACCACAGTTGTCTACACAGATACATTCAGGACAAAATGGAGTTCCTCGACATCTTCTTGCTTGGTACGGCATACTAGTATGCTGCCAAGATTGAGCAGAAATTCAAACATAAGAAGCAAGACTTTGGATCTACGAATCAAAATCAAGGGAAAGGTGCTCCCAAACCGCAGAACAAAAGAAAAATCCAAGGCATGGTGACTCAATACAACCTGTTAAAGCCACAAACAAAGAACAACACTGCAAATCCAAAGAAGGACACAGGAAAGTGGTGTGACTTCCATAAGAGCTCCACTCACAACACAAGTGAGTGTCGAGCAAAGCAGTCGCTGGTGGCCGAGATGAGGGCTTCTGAGTAATATGCATGCTCCAACTCTGACTCAAAACCTGAAAATGGGAATGACAAATGGAAATAGATTTTTTATGCGGAGCCCAATGCCACTGTTGTAACTATGAAGATCCAGAAGGAGGAACCGGAAGATCCAGAGGAGAAGGAATGTCTCATCCACTCCCAGATGTGGGTAAAGGGCTCCCTGCTACAATTCATTATCAAAAATGGGAGCCAAAAGAACCTCATTTCAACACACACCGTGAAGCGGTTGGGCTTTCTGACCACATCTCACCCACATCCATACACCATCGGTTGGTTTCACCAAGGACGAGATCTCCGCGTCAGCCAGCGGTATCGCCTTCTTTATAGCATCAAGCCCTTCATGGATGAGGTATTATGTGATGTTGCTCATATTGATGTTTTTGATGTATTATTAGGACAACCATACTTGTGGAAGCATCATGTTGTGTATGAGTCTTAGCCTCGCGTTGTTATTGTTACTTTGGGAAATAAGTTGTACATGATACCAGAGGTACCACCTCCTGCCGCTATCTCTTTGGTTACTGCAAAACAATGCAGTAAGCTCATTTCCCAAACCAGGAAATTCATCTTCCTGATGATCCACCCCGAGGGCAAGAAGAAGACTGTGGCCACGACCTCCAGACAGGGTTCCTCTGCACGACAACAAAAAATGGATAAGGTTGTGGAGGATTACGGTGACATCTTCACCTCACCCACAAGGGTTCCTCTGCACTGTCAGGTCAAGCACCCGATTGATCTGACCCCGGGTGCGCCGCTACCCAACGGACCGATCTATCGGCGCTCCATTTTGGAGAACGATGAAATCAAGAGGAAGATTTAGGAGCTACTGCAGAGAGGTCACATCCGACCAAGTTCATCGTCCTGTGGGAGCCCGATCATGTTAGTACAAAAGAAGGATGGGACGTGGAGACTCTGTATCGACTATCGGGCACTAAACAAGATCACTGTCAGGAATAGGTACCCGATCCCACGGATTGATAACCTTCTAGAACAACTCAAAGGTGAAAAATATTTCAGCAAGATCAACTTGAAATCTGGGTATCACAAGGTACCAATTGAACCCTTTGATGTGTGGAAGACTGCCTTCAAAGCCAAGGAAGGCCTTTTCGAATGGCTGGTCATGCCTTTCCGGTTGAAAAATCCTCCCGTAACCTTCAAGAGGTTGATGGACGACATCTTGCAGCCATTCACCAACTCATTTGTAGTGGTGTACTTGGATGACATTCTGATCTTCAGCTAGAATTGGGAAGAGCACCTCCACCACATCCGATAAGTCCTCCAAACAGTGCGACAACAAAAGTTGTGTGCCAATTTGAAGAAGTGCACTTTTGGCATGACCTAGGTTCAATATCTGGGATACATTATTGATGAAAGGGGGGTGCATGTGGATCCAACGAAGATCCAAGTCATTCAAGATTGGCCAGCCCCAACCACTATAACAGAGCTTCGCAGCTTTCTGGGTCTTGCTAATTTCTACCATAGGTTCGTGTTGGGATTCTCTCATATCACTTGGCACTCGAGTCAAGTCACTAAGGGAGGAGCCAGAGAAAAATTATTTTTATCGGAACCTCAACAGAAGGCATTCATAGAATTCAAAAATTGCCTCTGTTCTGCCCGAGTGCTCACATTACCAGACTTGCAGCAGCCATTTTAGATCAAGACAGATGCCTTTGACTATGCTATTGGGGTAGTTCTTACTCAAAAGGGACATCCAATGGCATATCACAGTGAGACATTGTCTGACACAGTTCGCAAGTATCCCACTTATGACAAAGAAATGTATTCCATTGTGCAAGCTTGTCGAAAATGGAAGCATTAAATTTTGGGGAAGGAAACAATCATCCACACAGACCACCAGCCCCTGCAGTTCATACAGACACAAGGAAAGTTGTAGAATGATCGCCATCAGAAGTGGTCCACATATCTGCAACAGTTTCATTTGAACATCAAGTACAAGAAGGGTAGCACCAATAATGTTGCAGACTGCCTCAGCCGACCATCGATCGTGGTGCTCACCACTATTCTCAACTCTTGTGGGCACGAGACTTCTGATTGGTTGCTTCTCTACGAGAGTGACCCAGAATTCGGCCACACTTACAAGGCACTCTTGGGGGCTATGCAAGTTCCAAATTTTCACCTCCAAGATACACTTTTATGTCACCTAGGACACCTTTGTGTTCCTTCAAGTGAGCATGCCAAGATGATATGGGTAGCACACTACAGTCGATTCGCTGGGAATTTCGAGGTTGAGAAAACAGTAGCAGTATTGCAAAAGTATTTCTGTTGGTCTAACCTTCGAAAGGATGTCAGGAAGCACATCAGATCCTGCACTGCTTGTGCCATTGCCAAACTGACCATCAAGAAGCAAGGCCTATATACTCCGCTACCTACCCCTAGTCGACCTTGGGAATCCATCTCCATGGATTACATGTTGGGCTTGCCTTCTACTAAGCATGGAAATGACTATGTTTTCGTGGTCGTCGACAGATTCTCGAAGATGGCCATTATGGCGTCCTGCAAGAAGAATATCATAGCAGAAGCCACTGCTAAACTCTTCTTTGAATAAGTTTGGGTGCACTTTGGGATCCCACAGTCTATCATATCAGATCGGGATAGCAGGTTCCTTAGCACATTTTGGTCCAGCCTCTAGTCAATGTTGGACACCAAGCTCACCAAGTCCACAGCTTTCCATCCCCAAACAGATGGCGAGACAAAGGTCGTAAAAAAAATGATTGTACACATTCTGCGCATGTACAATTCAAAGCATCCACACACATGGGACAAGAGCCTCCCCTATATACAACATAGTTATAACCGGGCCCTTCATAGTTCAATTGGCCATAGCCCCTTTCATGTAGGCTTGGGATTCCAGCCACTATGTCCCATTGACGTAGCCATGCCATTTGCGGCTACTCGGGCCGATTCGGCTCATGTCCAGTCTGAAGTTGACAAAGCAAATAGCTTCATCGAACAAATTCAACACATCCGCCAACAGGTTCATGACATATTAGATAGATCCAATGCTAAGTACAAGCAATGCCATGATCAACATCGGGTGCCACACAACTTCCAGGTGGGCGACAAAGTATGGCTACATTTGCAGAAGCAGTGCCTCACTGGACCCCACCGCAAGCTTCACCCGCTCTGATACGGGCCTTACACCATCACCAAGGCTATAGGGAACAATGCCTTCGAGCTCAGTATTCCACCATTCCTTGGTCTGCACCCAGTATTCAATGTGGACCACCTTCGTCCTTACTTCCCACCTCTACTGGACACCTCTGACATTGCAGAACAACTCACACCAACAGAGTTAAACCGAGACAACTTGGAACAGGCCAACACAGATTGTATCATGGACATGTGATCAAGAACACTCGCCAACAGAATATCCAACTGTATCGGGTTGTCAAAGCTGGCCAACTCCTACACCAAGGAAAGTGGTTCACCAGGGACCAAGTTCAGCAGAAATTTCCACATCTCATGGAGGAACTTAACGCAATGGGGACCATTGCTTCCTAAGGGGGGAGGAATGATCCAAGTGGATATTGGTGGTCACCTGCCTATTCCACTTGGGGCCCCACCATTGTCTCTTTCAGTTTTTTAGTTTCGGCACAACTTACTATTTTTAGCATTTTTTCGAGTCTTGAACTTCCAGAGCCATTTTGAGGCCCTAAATGACGTTTTTTGGGAAAACCGGGAGCAACATGGGTCCATGGATAGATTTTTCTCATTCAAAATTTTTATTCCTCAGATAGATCTTTCTAACGAGGTATGGTTCATGTCAAACGGAGATCGTATGCCAAAGTTACATCCCCAGGAAGTTGAAACACCAATTTACCTAAACGGGGCCCATAGTTTTGGCGCTTCATCACCTAGGGTTAGGGTTTTGGATGTTTAGGGTTTCCCATTTGTTTCTAAATAATAAATAGGACCTCGAGCATCATTTTAACTCAGTTCAGAGGCCTGTAGCTGCCAAATCTCTTCTCAGAGATAGCTACCATCGTCCTAGCTAGTTTATTTCCATTCTGTCTGTAAGAAAATTTTAGTTCTTTGATATTAATGAAATGAAGTATTATTTCCCCTACATCTTTGTATTTATGGTTATATGTTTATTATGTTGCATTCCAGCATAAATCCAAATCTGTGGTATCAGAGTGGTTTTCTTTTTCTCAATCCTTATTTGCATGTCCCCAACGAGTTCGAGGTATAAGGAGTTAGGGCTCGATCTGGTGGAACCTTTGCAAGATCAACCTTGCAAACCCCGACGGACACCCATGGGGGAAGAAAAGAAAGATGAGGGAGCACTAGATCCTATCAAAATATTGCTCTAGGAGGCCCTCAAAAAACAAAGGAATGCGATGTTGGATAACTTTTCCCAGATCCTTCAACGGCTACCCACCGGCGGCGCATCTGCATCCAGCAGCCACTCTGGAGGTGCGACTCCTTTTAAGGTACAAGTAAATTTTTAAATTTTGATATTTGAGGATCAAATAGATGCAGATGCCATAGATAGATGGTTGAATATATTAGAAGGATATTTCTCGGTTCATGACCTTTTCGACTGGGAGAAGATTATTTTTTCACTCCTCAAAGCTACCCGCCATGTCAAGGACTAGTGGGAAACCCACTGTGAGCAAAAGGATGAGACAGAACCCTCTCTATTCTTAGCCATACCCACTTGGAATAATTTTCAAGACGCCATCAACAAAAAATACTATCCCATGGGGAGCTATGAGGACAATTACATACAATGGACCACGCTGTGACAACAAAGGGATCAAGATGTGCATGAGCTAACGAATCAGTTCCATACCCTGTGCAAAAATTTGGGTACCAAAGATTCAGAGAAACATCTAGTGCTAAAGTATTGCAGTTTTCTACATAGATACATTCAGGAGGAAATGGAGTTCCTCGACATCTCCTCGCTCGGTACGGCATACCAGTATGCTGCGAAGATTGACCAGAAATTCAAACAGAAGAAGCGAGACTTTGGATCTGCGAATCAAAAGCAAGGGAAAGGTGCTCCCAAAACATAGAAAAAATCACAGAGCCAAGGCATGGTGACTCAAGACAACCTGTCGAAGCCACAAGCAAAGAACAACACCGCAAAGCCAAAGAAGGACACAGGAAAGTGGTGTGAGTTCCATAAGAGCTCCACTCACAACACAGGTGAGTGTCGGGCCAAGCAGTCGCTGGTGACCGTGATGAGGGCTTCTGAGTCAAATGCATGCTCCGACTATGAATCAGAACCTAACAAGGGGAATGAAAAATGGAAACAAATTATTGATGCGGATCCCAATGCCACTATTGCCACTACGAAGATCCAGAAGGAGGAACCGAAAGATCCAGAGGAGGAGGAACATCTCTTCCACTCCTAGATGTGGGTAAAGGGCTCCCCGATACAGTTCATTGTGGACAATGGGAGCCAAAAGAACCTCATTTCAGCAGACGTCGTGAAGCGGTTGGGCTTTTCGACCACATCTCACACACATCCATACACCATCGAGTGGCTTCACCAAGGATGAGATCTCCGTGTCAGCCAGCAGCGCTGCCTTCCCTATAGCATCAAACCCTTCACGGATAAGTTATTATGTGAAGTTGCTCCTATTGATATTTCTGATGTATTATTAGGAAAACCATACATTTGGAAGTTTCATGCTGTGTATGAGTCTCGGCCTCACGCTGTTATTGCTACTTTGGGAAATAAGTTGTACATGATACTAGAGGTACCACCTCCTGCTGCTATCTCTTTGGTTACTGCAAAACAATGCAGTAAGCTCATTTCCCAAAAAAGGAAATTCATCTTTCTGATGATCTGCCCCCAGGGCAAGAAGAAGACTATGGCCTTGACCTCCAAACAGGGTTCCTCTGCACGACAACAACAAATGGATAAAGTTGTGGAGGAGTACGGTGACATCTTCACCTCACCCACAGGGGTTCCTCTACACTGTCAGGTCAAGCACCCAATTGATTTTACCCCAGGTGCGCCGCTACCCAATGGACCGATATATCGACACTCTATTCTGGAGAACGATAAAATCAAGAGGCAAATTCAGGAGCTGCTGCAAAAAGGTCACATCCGACCAAGTTCATCACCCTGTGGGAGCCCGATCGTGTTCGTATAGAAGAAGGATGGGACGTGGAGACTCTGTATCGACTATCGGGCGTTGAACAAGATCATTGTCTAGAATCGGTACCCGATCCCATGGATTGATGACCTTCTGGACCAACTCAAAGGTGAAAAATATTTTAGCAAGATCGACTTGAAGTCTGGGTATCACCAGGTACCAATTGAACCCTCCGATGTGTGGAAGACTGCCTTCAAAGCCAAGGAAGGCCTTTTCGAATGGTTGGTCATGCCTTTCAGGTTGACGAATGCTCCCGAAACCTTCATGAGGGATATGGATGACATCTTGCGGCCATTCACCAACTCATTTGTAGTGGTGTACTTGGATGAAATTATTTTCTTCAGCCGGAATTAGGAAGAGCACCTCCACCACATCCAACAAGTCCTCCAAACACTGCGGAAACACAAGTTGTGTGCCAATTTGGAGAAGTGCACTTTTAGCATGACCCAGGTTCAATATTTGGGATACGTTATTGATGAAAGGGGGGTGCATGTGGATCCAACCAAGATCCAAGTCATTCGGGATTGGCCAGCCCCAACCACTATAACAGAACTTCACAGCTTTCTGGGTCTTGCTAATTTCTACCGTAGGTTCGTGTTGGGATTCTCTCATATCACTTGGCCCTTGAGTCAAGTCACTAAGGGAGGAGCGAGAGAAAAATTATTTTGGTCGAAACCTCAACAAAAGGCATTCACAGAATTGAAAAATTGCCTCTGTTCTGCCCTAATGCTCACATTATCAGACTTGTAGCAGCCATTTGAGATCGAGACAGATGCCTCTCACTATGCTATTGGGGTAGTTCTTACTCAACAGAGACATCTAGCGGCATTTCACAGTGAGACATTGTCTGACACAGTTCACAAGTATCCCACTTATTACAAAGAAATGTATTCCATTTTGTAAGCTTGTCGACAGTGGAAGCATTACATTTTTGGGAAGGAAACAATCATCCACACAGACCATCTACCCCTACAGTTCATACAAACACAAGGGAAGTTGCAAAATGATCGCCATCAGAAGTGGTCCACATATCTGCAACAGTTTCATTTGAACATCAAGTACAAGAAGGGTAGCACCAATAATGTTGCAGACTGCCTCAGCCAACCACCGATCCTGGTGCTCACCACCGTTCTCAACTCTTGTGGGCACGAGACTTTTGATTGGATGATTCTCTACGAGAGCGACCCAGAATTTGGCCACACTTACAAGGCACTCTTGGGGGCTACGCAAGTTCAAAATTTTCACCTCCAAGATGCACTTTTATGTCACTTGGGAAACCTTTGTGTTCCTTCAAGCGAGCATGCCAAGATGATATGGGAAGCACACTACAGTTGAGTCGCTGGGCAGTTTGGGGTTGAGAAAACAGTAGCAGTATTGTAGAAGTATTTCTATTGGCCGAACCTTCGAAAGGATTTCGGGAAGCACATCAGATCTTGCACTGCTTATGCCATTTCCAAACTGACCATCAAGAGGCAAGGCCTATATACTCTGCTACCTACCCCTAGTTGACCTTGGGAATCCATCTCCATGGATTACATGTCGGGCCTGCCTTCTACTGAGCATGTAAATGACTGTGTTTTCATGGTCGTCGACAGATTCTCGAAGATGGCCATTATGGCGGCCTACAAGAAGAATATCACAGTAGAAGCCACTGCTAAACTCTTGTTTGAACGAGTGTGTGTGCACTTTGGGATCCCATAGTCTATCATATCAGATCAGGATAGAAGGTTCCTCAACACATTTTGGTCCAGAATCTGGTCAATGCTGGACACCAAGCTCACCAATTCCACAGCTTTCCATCCCCAAACAGATGGACAGACAGATTTCATCAATAGAATGATTGTACACATTCTGCACATGTACAATTGAAAGCATCCATGCACATGGGATGAGAGCCTCCCCTATGTACAACATAGTTATAACCGGGCTCTCCACAGTTCAATCGGCCATAGCCCCTTTCAGGTGGGCTTGGGATTCTAGCCACTATGTCCCATTAACATAGCCATGCCATTTGCGGCTACTCAGGCCGATTCGGCTCATGTCCAGTCTGAAGTTGACAAAGAAAATAGCTTGATCGAGCACATTCAACACATCTACCAATAGGTTCATGACATATTGGATGGAGCCAATGCTAAGCACAAGCAATGCCATGATCAACATTGGGTGTCACACAACTTCTAGGTGGGCGACAAAGTATGGCTACATTTGCAGAAGGAGTGCCTAACTGGACCCCACCGCAAGCTTCGCCCACTCCGATATGGGTCGTACACCATCAACAAGGCTATAGGGAACAATGCCTTCGAGCTCAATATTCCACCATTCCTTGGTATGCACCCAATATTCAATGTGGACTGCCTTCGTCCTTACTTCCCACCTCTACTGGACACCTATGACATTGTAGAACAACTCAAACCAACAGAGTTAAGCCCAGACTGCTTGGAACAGGCCACCACATATTGTGTCATGGACATGCAAATCAAGAACACTCGCCAACAGAAGATCCAACTGTATCGGGTTTTCAAAGCTGGCCAACTCCTACACCAAGAAAAGTGGTTCACCAGGGACCAAGTTCAGTAGAAATTTCCTCATCTCATGGAGGAACTTAACGCAATGGGTACCATTGCTTCCTAAGGGGGGAGGAATGATCCAGGTGGATATTGGTGGTCACCCACCTATTCCACTTGGGGCCCCACCATTGTCTCTTTCAATTTTTCAGTTTCGGCACAACTTACTATTTTTAGAAGTTTTTTGGGTCCTGAACTTCTGGAGCCATTTTGAGGCCGTAAACGACGTTTTTTGGGAAAACTAGGAGCAACATGGGTCCATGGACCGATGTTTCTCACTCAAAATTTTTAGCCCTCGGATAGATATTTCTAATGAGGTATGTTTCGCGTCAAATGGAGATCGTATGCCAAATTTACGTCCTCGGGAAGTTGAAACACCAATTTACCCAAATGGGGCCCATAGTTTTTGCGCTTCATCTCCTAGGGTTAGGGTTTTGGATGTTTAGGGTTTTCCATTTGTTTCTAAATAATAAATAGGACCTCAAGCCTCATTTTAACTCAGTTCAGAGGCCTGTAGCCGCCACATCTCTTCTCATAGATAGCTACCAGCGCCCTAGCTAGTTTATTTCCATTTTGTCTGTAAGAAAATTTCAGTCCTTTGATATTAATGAAATGAAGTGTTATTTTCGCTGCATCTTTGTATTTATGGTTATATGTTTATTCTGTTGCGTTCCTGCATAAATCCAGATCATTTTATGAGATAAGGTTACAATTTATTGTCCAATTTAATTAAGGGATAATTAAATTTGACACATTTCCAATTTATTAAATAAATTGAATTGCACACTAATGTATCGCTAGGACCCATCACTACATGACATGTGGTCCCACACTAGTGTGTGTGTTGTCATGTTATTTCTGGATGCCAATTTCATTGTTTCTTCTTGCAAATTTCAACACTCCCTCTCAACAAGAATGGAATCAATTTTATCCGATCTGGTACCTTGGACTGTCCTTTCATGCACACATGCACCTCTTGCATGCAACATGCAACTTATGCATGCAACCCTTCTCTAGTGTTGTTCACACATGAAACTCTTGCATGCAACACTTCTCTAGTGTTTCTCGCACATGCAACTTTTGCATGCAACACTTCTATAAGTAAATCGGTATAATGCATCTATCATCAGAGTTTTCTGACTGCTCCTAGCTACTACACATGTCTACTGGACTCTCTGCGCTGTTGAAATATGCATCCATGCACTATGCATTGCTTCCAAATCTGATCTGCGCTATAGTATCTGACACCTGTCACTCTGATTTCTATCTTCCTAACATATGAATGCATTAATCTAACCGATCCTGCTACTGTTGAACTGTGGGCTCCTCGTAGCCAGGTTCAATCCATGAGACACACCATCTCAATGAATCCTGCCCAATTTATTCTTGGGATTAATTTTGTACATCAACCCACCTCACACCTCGAGGTATAGCTGCATGTACTCCCTCTGCCCATCTGGCTCGAAATTTACCCCTCCTAGAGGTCTTTGCATGAGTGGTTTCTTCCACTCCTTGATCCTCATCTTGTGGTTGCTCCACATCTTGAGATTCATCCTTAGGAACCAAAAGTTCCTCATCTGCATGCAAATCAAGTTCCATCTCAAGGGAAAATCGCATGGCTTTATCACACTTCCCCATAGTACATCCCTTGCATATGTCTATCTACACAAGAGTACCCTTTGGAAGCCCTGTAGAATTTTGTTGCATGACCTTCAAAGCTCCGTGGTGTAGATGGCCCAATCTCTTGTGCCATAACTCACCCTCTGTTACATGTTATTTTGTCACCATGACATTTTACTATCCATATGGGTCTATTACCACCTATATCATATTCCCTTAGAATTCAAAAACCTTAATGTTCCTGAATCAAGCCTTGGAATGGAGAAAAGCTCTGTAAAACCCTTATAAGTATACCTCTGCACTTTTTCTAACCTTTTCCTGCGCATGCGCCACTGTTTGGTCTATAAACTACGGCAACCCCCGCACGTTTTGCCACTATTACCTACGCACCCCCGTGAAAAGAAAAATAAAAGAAAGAGTAAATTCTAGAATCCTAGTTAGTTGAATATTCTCCCAACTGGAAGCTTCTAGAGTCATGCTTAGTTCGAGCTTTATCCCTCCACTCATGGAGCTTATCCCTTGTTCCATGGAGCTAAAATCCCTTCATGAGAGGAATCCATCCCCCTCTTCATGGAACTGAAACTACCTCCATTTCCCTATAAATTGAGCTCAAGTTTCAGGTTGAAGGGTAGATTGTAAATGTAATTGCTGAAGAGAATTCCCAAGAGTGCATACTTTCTACACTAGTGAGTTGTTGTTGGCATGAGAATGATCACACCCTTATGTCCATAACTCCATGATGGTATTCAAAGATGAAGGCTTATCAAACTGAAGAAGAAACAATTGTTCAGAACCCCGGGAGAAATTTTTACTACAACAAGGCATCAGGTTGTAAGATTACTCTTTTTATTCAAGATAACACATATGGATCTCTTTTTCTCATTGAGTTGCTCTTATTATTATTGAAATAAAATAAATACTTAGACTCCTTGATCACTAAGTTGGATTAGCTTTTCTTGATTATTATATTTTGTAGATGCTTTGACTCTTTTGTCTTGTCTTTGATTACAGGTTCTACTTATTGGAGAAGCCTCTTTGGAGCGACAGGATAAAAGACTACATCGAACGTTTGGATTTCAAGGTAGGGGCATGTCCTCTCTACTTTCTTATAATAATTCTAAAATGAAATTAATCTAGAGAAAAAGGTTTCCAAATGGATTTTTGTTTCTAGATACTCGCTGAGTACTAGGGAGATCACTCTTGTCCGCAAGAGGGATTAATCCATGTAACACCCTCATCCCAGCTCACCACTTTTTCTGCTTTACTCATCAATGTTGCGCATCCATCTACATCAATTTTGTTGAGATTCTTCACATGAATCCAAATATTCTTGGCTTTTCTTATGGCTTTGTGTCAAAGGAAAGCTTTCCCTTCACTTAAAACCACATCATAGCCTCTATCCTCCAACATTGAGGCTGAAACTAAATTATTTTGCAAGCCCGGTACATGCATTACATATTTTAATAAGAAGGGTTTACCTTAATGTCTCTGGAAGGTAACTGTACCAATCCTAGTAGCATTGTACCGTTCATCATCACCCATTTAGATATGCATCTGGAGGTCCTTCTCCTCCAAGCTACTAAAAATTTATTTGTCTCTTGTCATGTGGAAATATGCACCACTATCCAAGTACCACATTGATCCCATCGCACTTGAAACCATGTATGTAATGAGCAAGAATTCCAACTCAAATTGCGAGGCCAAAGCCTCACCTGTTGTAGATCCTGAAGCATTCTTATTCTTCTTATTTTGTTAAAAATTAGTGGCATAATTTCCATGCTCATGACAATGAAAACATTTCACTCTGGTCATGTCACACTCCTTGCCTTCTTCGCCAGACTCAAATTTGGAATAGGATTTCTTTCCTTTCCCTTTCTTTGCCTTACCATCCCAGGCACACTTTTCTTCATCATCTGTCTTAGATGAAGATCCATCCCTAGTTTTCCACTTGAATTCTTCTTGCACCAAATCCGACCAAATTTGTTCCCAATCTAGCAGCTTCTCCCTCCCATTGATAGAGTCCTGATAACTATGCCAACTCTTGGGAAGTTCCAAAAGATCTAGGCTCACCAAGTCATCATCTGTGACAATAATTCTGACGCTCCCAAGTTCATCTCGACATTGGAAAAACTTGGTTAAATATTGTGGAATAGTGTCGCCTTTCTCCATTTTGATTTTCCTGAGCATGTCCTTTAGTGCCAATTTTTTGTGGTCACTATTGTTAGAGTCGGTATCTTCATCCCTCTGTCAGAGATCAAATTTCTCTTATTGCATTTCATTTTAGGTGTCTCATTTAGTTCAGTCAGCTGCATTCCATTAGGAGCATGGATCATCTGACGGTAGGGTCTTGTCACTTATATCCCTCATGTCATGTACTTGCTAGTCTATTTCTATTCATCAAAATCATTTACCAATCATGTTTGGTCTCCTGTTTGGCAAAGAGTAATTTTAGGGTTTTTAGTCTCATTAGGTCTAGGATTTCGTTAATTTGGTCTTCAGAGTGTCTAATAATGTCAACAGGCACATGAGGAAGCTTCAAATAAGGTTTCACTACAAAAATTTCATCATCATAATGCTTGATAATGATTTTTCTTCAAAACTCCGTTTTGAAGAAAAATTGTCTCTTTTGTCCTTTTGTAACAAACGCAACGTAATTTTTAAGTTCTTCAGTTGTAATAATGCTTCATTCGCAGCCCTAGTCTCCTTTTCTAAAACTTCATGCCATCCATCCCTGCAAAACATACAAGAAATTCATCATTCAATCCAAAAATCAAAAAGCAAGCAAAACAGAGGTCATTTGAAAAGTGCCAAAGTTTTCAAACATTATAAAGTGGGTTTTTCAAATAAAAAAATAAAATATTTGGTATATATAAGATATTTCCAAATTCAAAACTCCATTTTCATACCAAAGACATCAATGAGCCAAAGAAAATCGTGGAGGAATGAAGAAATAAGTTTGGAAGCCGAACTGTGTTGAAATTGACTGGTGTGGCGCACTGGGCAACTATCGTGGCGCATATACTGAGCGCGGCACATAGGGCTGCTCTTCTCTATGCAAATTTGAACTAGCTCGGGGCATTGAAGGGGCGTGACGCACTGGGCAGTGGTCGCGGCGCATTGAACTGAAACACAAACTTTTGCCATCGCTCACAAAAATCCAAATTGACTCAGTCAATCTTGCTCCAAGTAAGTTCATGTGATCTTCTACTATCCATAAATTCGTGCTTGGTGTTGATTATGTGATTGGTTATGAGAATTTGAATACACAAAAGCCAAACCCTAGAAGTGCCTCCTTAGGGTTTTGAAGTTGGTGTTTTAAAATTGGTTTTGGTGCCAAACATTTTCACCTCCCCACCTTATTTTTCCCATTTCCCATCACTGTTATCCTATCACTACAGTCCATTCCCCTATCTCCCTACATCCCTAAAGCTACTCATATCCATCTCATTCCCATTACCCCTATCCCATTTACAAAATTTCTCCAAATCCCAAGTTTATCCTAAAAAATCAAGTGGCTTTCCCTTGTCCCTAGATTTGTCAAATCACAAGTTTTCAAAAGGTAAATTCCACTTGAAAAAACTTCATTGTCCCCACTGCCCTATTTCCCCAGAGTCCCTCCCACACTACCATACATTTGGCAATTAAAACAAAAACACCCAAATTCTCATTTTCATCTCATACAAGCCAACATACACCTTGCATAGACTTTGGACATCATGGAGACAGATATTGATACATTATATGACCGAGATAGTGATTCCACCACTGAGCTACATGCACCTAGAAGGCCTCGTAAAGGTGGCAGACATGTGAGAGAGGAGCCCACCTCATTGACTGAATTGCAGGATTTTCCACTTGCCATTGCATTTTTTCGAGAACAGTCATGCTATCAGTTTTGTGAAATGATTCCTAGGATCCATCATCATTAGGAGTTGGCTCGTTTGTTTGTATTGCATTTACATGATGTTCAGGTAACTCTTGCTGGTGTAAATTTCACTTTGACACCGGAAACTATTTCTCAAGAAACCGGAATACCGAATGTGGGTGAACAGTGGAACAAAAGACAGCAGGTGGAAAGAGTTCATTATGAACCATATATCAGGCCTAGCTTTGTGAGGCAACTCAGCAGAGTGTTCCCATTCTGGTTTCTAAAGGTTTCCTATGCGCCTATGATGAAACTCATTATCAGATATTTCAGTTGCGAGGGCCGATTTTCACATCTCTATGCCTATCACATCAAGTTATTGATGTATTACACAAGAGTGAGTATGATGAACATACCTTATTTCATGTGTCGGAACATCGAGAGAATGACCACTCTTGTGCAGAGGAAAACTCCCGAGCAGCAGTACAACATTATTTATCACTATGCACTCATCAAGATCGTGGTTGTGCATCAACTTGGATTGCAGGGTATTTCATGGGAGGATTTCATTTCCCGTGATTTCTTCACAACTCCTCAGGTTCCTCCGGAGGTTTTCCATGATGCGGGTGAACCTTCACATCAGTATGGAGGTCAGGAGGTAGAGACTACTAGTGTGCTGACATATGTCACTTATCAGAGAGGCACTAGAGGATTATTTGCAGAAGCCCGGTGAGTACTATCTCCACCTGGGGTGGAAGGGGTCTCGTTGCCATCATCAGCAGCACAGGTACAGGTACCGGACAGAGGTAAGAGGCCTATACAAGATGAGGGGCCTTCAGGAGGCCAAGACACAAGTTTCATACTGATTGATGAGGATTTGAGCTCTCCAAACTCAAAGTTGAGAAAGACTATTCAGGAACAGAAGGCGGAGATAGACACATTGACCGTCAAGTTGCAGAGAGCCCAATGGATCATAAAATACCTGGATCAGTGAAACAAACAGTTGGAATATCAGCAAACAATCATGGAGTTGAAAAACATCAGTGAGAACCGGCAAGCTACCCAAATAAGCCAAACCGAGATGACATCCATTGAGCGGGAGATTGAGGCTGATAGAGAGACTTGGCTTGAGAGGGTCAATATTCATCTTGAGAAGATGTTGGAAAATTCAAAAAATGAAAATAACATGCTAAGGCACATGAAGAACCATTATTGGGCGCGAAATCATGTTTGCAAAGCGAGGATCAAGATCTTGAATGCAAGACTAAAGAAGGCACTAAAGCGTCGCAAAAGGCATGATAGACTCCAAATTTTGGCTGAAGCTTCTTTGGCCCAGCATAGCACTTGATGGTGGGAATTCAGCCCAAATTTCAAGAAATTTGGGAGACTTTTTGTCAATTTTGAAATTTTTGGCCTTAAAACAGATTTTCCTGCCCGACGCGTAGCGCCACTTGGCGCGCGCTTATAATTGGCAGCTCCTCTTGAATAAAACTTTGCATTTCTAGATTTTTCATCAAAATTTATGCATTCCTATCCATTACCTAAGTATTTTGACAAGTTTTGGGTTGCTTGAAGGGTCAAAAACACCCTAAAAATGACCTTTCTGCCACTTTTTGGACACACAGGAAGCAGTGTTGGGAGATTGGATTTTTGGAGGGGAAAATGGCAACCAAATTCAGAAATTCCACTTGGGTTGGAAAGTACACAGGAATATATTTCCAACGAGCTATCCTGTGCTCAATTTTGACTTCCGGAAGGCCCTCAAAATCAGCCTCAAAGTTACGCTACGCATAGAGATTTCAGGCGCGGCACATTGGGAAATTTGGCCTAATTTTCACTTAGCAGTTCAGATTTTCGCCTAGTTTTGGCCAGTTTGAATTTTTTATCCTCATATGTACAAATCTTGATGTAACTTGATGTAATTTCATGACTTTGATGTAATTTTGGCACATTTTTACTCATCCAAGTAGATTCATTCACCAAAAAGTGAGATGTAACTGAATGAATCAGTTTCCTATCTTATAGAGGCAAGTTGTTTCATTGTCTGTTTTCAGTTCTTAGTTTAGATCTTGTTGAAACAGCTCCTAGAATGGTGAGCTCGACCCCTTGAGGCATGGGGATGAGTTATGCTTGTCTATATCTTGTAATTCTTCAGTCATTTTCAGGGTTGGACACTTGGGATTGCTTGGCACTTCATTGTACATTTCATCTCTGCAATTTTGGCAAATGAATAGACCAGGGTTTGCAGCACTCTTTGGGATCCATGTGGTTCTATGTTTTTATGGTGTGTTTCTCTCCGTGATTGTAAGTTCACTGATGTTTTATGTGTATCATTTCCCTTCTCCTTTCTTCTTAAATTAAACAAATGTGTTATAAAGGTGGAATTCATTAGATTGCTTTGCTCTGCCTTGAGTTTTGTTTAAGTTTCCATGTTTTCATCTGTTTGAAGAGGATTCTTGAAAGCCTCTTTCCCTCTTCATCTCCTCGCCATTCTGAACTATCCATCCATTCAATCCAAAGCATCAAAATAATTTTCTTCCTTGCCCCATTCAGAACTCTGCAAAAACTAGGCCTCGTCCCCGGACCCAAAACTGCCTTTCCCTTTGATTCCAAAAAAACCCCCAAAATAAAAATCAAACTCTTTTACTTATATACCTAGCCTAAAATCAGCCTTTATTTCAAGTCATCTCAAGCCCTATTGATAATCTTTGTTGAGATTGACCCGGAGAGAGCCCTCTCCTGATCTGGTAGGGCTAGCTACCAGATTAAGCATGGTTTGATGTTACCCTAGACTCTGCCTTTCTTCAACCTGAGGTAGATTTAGGCATTAACATAGTGGCGACCATACTAGTGAAAAATGGTTTGCTTGTTAGTGTTATTCGTTTTATAATCTACAGACGGAGCCTAAAGTTATGCGAGGTAGCCTTCGAAACGCTCTTGCTTTGCATTAGCGAAAGTAGATAAACGTTGCTTCAGTCAATCTCCGGTCTAGTTTGTAAACGTGACACTTGGCTTGTAAATTGCCCCCAGTACATCATATCATTCTAGACTTTGGATGATGATTTTATAATTTTATAGGCTGAACAAGTTGGTTTTGTCCCTTTGATTTTTGAAAATAATTCAACACACTGGCTTCCAGAAGACATACCAGAGAAAATCCGGATCCCGATCCACCTCCAGTGTATGAAAATACCAATCTTATTTCAATAATCCTTCATCGAGAAAGCCCTGTGATTCCTTTGTTTAAATCTCATTCATGTCCCACTGTTTTTGAGTACCTTGAAGATCTTGAGTTTGACGAAAAATTTGAGTTGTCGTTGTTTGAGACGAAGTCTGAAAGTGCTATTGGTTCTACTGTCATAAATCCTGATTTTATCAAGTATCTTGAAATTTAACAGGCTAATAAATCCATTGACAGTTACATTTTGAATATTCAGAATTCCATTGTGGCAACAAATATCCCTGAGTTCATAGAGTCTGCATCTGCAACTCTTGGGTAATCAGCAGTTACATCTGGTTCACAAGTTCATACCAAGCCTCCTTTCATTCCTACCATTCCCGTGCAACCATCTATTTCTGATCAAAAATCTGCAATAGTATCACCTCCATCCACACCTCATACACCTCATACATCAACTGCTCTGATTCCGCCTATATCCCCAAATCCGATTGTAAATCCACCAAGAGCAGTGGCTACCCGATTTGCACCTCTCGTGTTGCCTCAAAACTTAGATGACATGCCCGCAGATTATCAAAGAAAAATTCCATTGTTTGATGGCACTCCTCAAAGTGTCACTGCTCAGCAACATGTGGACAGAATGGCAGATTTCTTTGACCTTCATGAGGTTGATGCGGAAAACGGAACAATGAGACTGTTTGTTCAAACCTTTGGAGGAGAAGTGAGAAAGTGGTTCAGAGCTTTTCCGCCTAGAAGTATTGCTACATTGGCAAATCTTCAGAGACAATTCTTGGATTGATGGGAAGCGCAGAAAGATCCTCTTTCAATCCTTTCCGAATATGACAATATCAAGCGAAATGTTGGTGAGTCTGTCCAAGACTATTGTATTAGATTCAATTATGTTTATAATGCCATTCCTGCTGATATAAATCCACCTAGGGGTTCAGCTTTGATTAAGTTTCTGGATGGATTCGATCCTGACATGGCTTATCAATTGAGAGAAAGAAGTCCGACTACTTTAGAAGATATGCATAAAATTGCAGTCAGTGTTGAAGCTAATTTGAATGCCAGGAGAGCTAGAATGAGAGCTGAAAAGAAAGTAGCAATAAAGGAAGAGGTTTCCACGTCATATCAACTGCTTCGGAAGATGGAAAAGATGTTTGAAAGATTAACACTTGATAAGCCTGAACCGCATATCAGAAATCCTAACTTCCGTGGTCAGCAGCAACCGCAATTCAGAATCAAGCAAAGAGAGCAGAGAGCACAAGAGCCGACAGTACAGCAGCAAGTGAAGACACCTTTACAACAGAATTTTGTTGGTCCAGAATCATATGATGAAGAGAATGTAATAGGAGAAGAGAATCACTTCTTTACACTTGATGATATGCCAATTTACATCACTGAAGATGAGGAGTATGCAAAAAACTCAGCTGTACAAAAAGACGAGGATTTCATCTTGGCAAATGACAGAGCTCTTGAAGAAGAGTCGGATGAGTATCAGAGGGGATATATGAATGCCTTGATAGCCCAGCAGCGACAATATTCACTCAGAAACAGATATGTCCCTATTAATCCAATTCAAAAGAGAAAGGAAGTTTCATCACCAAAAAATGATTCACCCATGGCGCAGAAGAAGGGAAAAGAGATAGCTGATCCCACTACTAGAAAATCCCCATCAGCAAATGAAAGATCCAATTAGCCAATTGCATCAACGGAGAAAACTAAAAAGAAGGATTTTCCAGCTAAAGAGGTAGAGAAAATTTCAGTTTTTAGCTTAGAAAATTAAATTGCTAAGTTGAAAGTATCCATTCCTTTGACTGAATTGATGAATAATAGCAGCTATAAGGGTCAGGTGTCTAAGATTTTGAATTTAGATCCATTGTCTGATATGGTGAATGTGGAAGATGATCAACCTGAGTTGATTTTTGGTCCAACATTGGATGGTGAGTCTCCAGATAGTGATGCTCCTCCTTTTTATATCAGCCTTAGATTGCATGATTTGTGTTACATAATGCTATGTTTTATTCTGGAGCCTCTCATAATCTCATGCCGAGGGCAATCATGGAGAAATTGGGATTGGACATCACTAGAAAGTATCATGATCTTTATTCTTTCGATTCCAGTAGAGTAAGATGCATTGGGCTTATCAAATATTTGGTGGTCAGTTTGGATCAAATTCCTACTAAAAATGTTTTGATGGATGTGGTTGTGGCGGATATTCCTCCTAGATTTGCAATGCTTCTTTCCAGATCTTGGGAAGTGAAACTGAAGGGAACATTGCAGCTTGATTTCTCCTATGCTACTATTCCTGTGTTTGGTCAGATGAGAAAATTATATCGGGAGAAAAAGATTAAGTATATGATCACCAGTAAGGAGAAACTGGTAAATCATCCAATCAACTATTTACATACAGATTTAGAGTCATTTGTTTTGTATTCAGATAATTTCAATGATGTAAATAGCCAATTAGTTGAAGTAGAAGACATTTCAGAAATCACTGAGAATTTCAGAGAGGTTTTGAAGAAAGAGAGACAAAAACTTGAAAGTTCCGCTGAGAAATCAGCCTTCCGACAGCAACAAAAAGTTGATGGGAAGTAAGCAGAAACAACAGAGCAAACAGAATTTCAGCACTTGGAAGAAGATGAAGATGGTTTATGGACCATGGATTTTGATGGTGCAGTAGGAAGTGATGGTGCTGGAATTGGAATTTGGGTACGCAGCCCTTTTTCCGCCCCAAACAAGGTATCGAGTAATGAAAGGGTCTGTTCTTATAAATTAGCTTTTTATTGTTCAAATAATGAGGCTGAATACGAAGCTTTAATTGCTGGTCTGAAAATTCTTAGAAAGTTGAATGCTAAGAGGATTGCAATTTATGGCGACTCCGAGTTGGTTATCAAGCAAGTGAAAGGTGAATACCAAGCTAAGCATCCTTGAATGTGGGCTTACCGAAATGTAGTTCTTGATATCTTGAAATTGTTTTCAGAATATACTTTGACTTGTGTCCCTCGTATTCAGAATGGTATTGCATATGCACTTGCAAAGGCAGCAAGTAACTTAAAAATTCCGATGAGCTCAAGTAACAAATTTGAAATTCATGTGAAGCATCGTCCGAATGTCCCGGAAAATCAAAGGTATTGGCAAGTGTTTCAAGATGACGAAGAGATTGATGAATTTCTGCAAAATGAAGGAAAATTCAGAGACACTTCAATTGATTTGGAGCATGATGATGGTGGGGCTGATGTGCAATTAAATCAGATGGAAGTTTTGTAGCTGAAGGATAATGTCATTCCTAAAGGTCTAATACCTTTAGAGGAGCTTTTCGATCAAGATGACATAGCTAGAAAACCAACCTTGAGGCCAACCGAAAAGGGAGTTGAAGATGTGAACATTGGATCAGCTGAGAATCCAAAGATGGTGAAATTTTCCAAAGCATTGCCACCATAGGTAAAATCAAAGTATATCAGTTTTTTGTCATCTTTTGTTGATGTATTTGCTTGGGACTATTCAGATTTGAAGACATATGATACAAACATAATTCAGCACACCATTCCGATCAAGCCAAGTCAAAAGCCTTTCAGGTAGAAGTTGAGAAGAATAAATCCAAAGTTGCTGCCCTCAATTGAGAAGGAAGTGAATCGGTTGTACAAGGTTGGTATCATTGTTCTATAAGATTTTCAGATTGGATTTCTAATTTGGTGCTCGTTCGCAAGAAGACAGGTGAGATTCGTTTGTGCATTGATTTTAGGAATCTAAATAAGGTGTCTTTGAAAGATAATTATCTGTTGCCCAAAATGGATCACATACTTCAGCGAGTAGTTGGAGCATCTCGTATATCGCTACTCAATGGTTATTCTGGTTATAACCAAATTCTGGTCCATGAGGATGATAGAGACAAAACAGCGTTCACCACTCCGTGGGGAACTTTCCATTATGCTAAAATTCCTTTCAGTTTGAAGAATGTTGGTGCAACCTTTCAGCGTGCAATGGATATGGCATTTTCAAATGAGAAAGATGTTTTTCTAGTTGTGTATCTTGATGATTTGACATTCTTTTCAAATTCAAATGAAGAACACCTTTACCATTTGAATATTGTTTTTCAGCGGTGTAGAAAGTATGGTGTGTCACTTAATCCGAAGAAGAGTTTGTTTGCCATGGATGAGGGAAAACTTCTTGGTCATATAATATCAAAAGATGGCATCCACATTGATCCAGATCGAGTAGAAGCTATTCAGCAAATTGATCTTCCCCAAAACAAAAAGGAGATTCAATCCTTTAATGGTAAGATGAATTTCTTATGCCGTTTTGTGCCTAATCTTGCAGAACATCTAAGGGAGATTACAAACATGCTTAAGAAAGACAACGTAGTGAAGTGGACTGAGGAGGCTGTAAATTCTTTCAATTTAGTGAAGTTGGCTCTTTCTTCAGCTCCGGTTTTGATCAGCCCGGACTATACTCAGGAATTTATTTTGTTTTCATTTGCTTCGGAGCATACTATGGCAGCAGTATTGATGCAGAAAAGAGATCAGCATGAAAAACCAATTGCTTTTTTCAGCCGAACCATAAGAGATGCAGCCTTAAAGTATAACATCATTGAAAATCAAGCTCTTGCTTTAGTGAAAGCGTTGAAAGATTTTCGAGTATATATTATGAATTCTCATATTCTTTCTTATGTTCCTAATGCTGTTATTAAGGATGTTTTAGTGCAAACAGATCCAGAGGGGAGACGAGGCAAATGGATTGTTGCCTTGTTGGAGTATGATCTGGGGATAAATCCTACAAAGCTTATTAAAGGACAAGGGCTGGCTAAGCTAATGGCTGAGTCAAATTTACATGCCTTGGAAATTAATCTCATTGTTGCTATGTCCGAGGAAAACGAAGAAAGTTCGCTAATTCAGGTATCAGAAATCTTTGTTCATTCTCCTTGGTATTCAGATATTGTATATGTGCTTCAAAATTTGTCACCACCGCCAGGAACGGCTAAAAACAAAAGTAGAACTCTGAAATTGAAGGCTGCCAAGTTTTGTATTTTGAACAATGCACTCTATTGGAAATATCCGGGTGGTGTTTTTCTAAACTGTTTGGTGGGAGAAGAAGCAAAGCAAGTTATGGAAGATTTTCATAAGGGAGATTGCGGAGGTCACCTTTTTTGGAAAACAACGGCCAATAAAATTTTGAGAGCGGGATATTATTGGCTGACACTCTTTGCTGATGTGTATAAGACTGTTAAAGGCTGTCATGAATGTCAGATTTTTGAAGGAAGGAAGAAATTGCAACCTTTTCCGCTTAAGCCCATTGAGGTAAGTGCTCCTTTTCAGCAGTGAGGTTTGGATTTCATTGGTGAGATCCATCCCACTTCTTCAGCTCAACACAAGTGGATCCTCACAACAATAGATTATTTCACGAAATGGATCGAAGAAATTCCCACCAAGAAAGCTACGGATTCGGTAATAATTTCATTCCTTGAGAATAATATTTTGTCCCGTTTTGGTTGCCCGAATAAGTTAATTACTGATAATGCAGCAGCTTTCAAATCAAAAATAATGGTTGATTTTTGTAACAAGTATCACATCACTTTGGGACACTCAACCACTTATCATCCACAAGGCAATGGATTGGCGGAGTCTTCCAATAAATCTTTGGTAACCATTATTAAAAAGTTGTTGGAAATAAACAAGAAAAGTTGGCATAAGAATTTGGTCAATGCGCTTTGGGCAGACAGAGTGAGTCAGAAGAAATCCATTGGTATGTCCCCATTTGAGTTAGTATATGGAGTTGACACAGTATTTCCTACCTCTCTCGCAGTTCCAGTGGTCAAACTTCTGCAGGAAGCTGGCAGTGAAGACGATCATATGCAAAGGAGAATAAATCAAATGATCCATTTGCAGCAGACTAGAGAAGAAGTTTTCCAAAACATGTTCAAGCTGCAAGAGAGAATTGCGCAGCCCTGCAATGTTTGCATATCTATACGCAGGTTCGTCACAGCTAAAGCGTGTATATATGCCAGTTTGTTTCAGCAAAAGCGTGTATGAAATTAAAGGTCAGTTCTGAAATAGTTGCAGATCTATACGCAGGTTTGTCTCTGTGAAAGCACGTATATACGCAGGTTCAGTGAAGTAAAAGCGCGTATGGAATCTAGGGTTTTGCTGAAGTGTGTGGAATGAAATTTCTGATCTGTTTTGTTGTTTTACTTCTATCTGTCAATGATGTATTCATACATATCTGGGTTGTTTGAATGTTGATTATGTTGATTAAAGATCAAGTTGTTGGTTGATTGGTTGATGATTCAATGAATGAATTGATGGGTTTATAAGTTTTAGTTTGATGTGTATTGAGCTTAAATGTGTGGAGTGGGTCCAGTCTAAAAATCTGATGAAAAGTGGCCTACAAGGTATGTTGTGTGGAATTTGTTGGATCCATTATGAAAATTGATGAAACATGGTCCGCAGTGGTGCTTAGGGTCGAAGCCTTCAGTGAGGGGGTTGTAGCTCCCTTCCAGTGGTAGCTGGTAAATGAGAGCAGGGGGTAGTAGCTCCCTTCCAGGAGAGGCCTGTAAATGAGAGCAGGGTAGGTTTCTTCTGTGGAGAGGCCCTCGTAATGAGAGCAGGCACCAAGCCTTTTCCGTGGAGAGTAAAGAGTGGGCTAGTAACGAGAGAATTTAGTAGTTTCTTCTGTGGAGAGGCTGGCAATGAGAGCAGAGGGCAGAGTTTCTTCTGTGGAGAGGCTGGTAACGAGAGCAAGGGGTTCTTTCTGTGAGGCTGGCAACGAGAGCAGGGGTAGTAGTTCCCTAAGAGAGGTCAAACGAGATTGTGTTCTGCATTTCTTCGTAGTGGCTGGAGAGATGGCGGAGGCGGCGCCTGTGGGTGCTCGCGCACGGGTATGAGTTCCGCCACAAAATTAGAACAGTTTTTATAATAAATATTGAAGACAGATACGACAGCAGCGGTGGTTTTCTCCCAAATTGGGTTTCCACCTAAAAATACTGGTGTTCATGTGTGTTTCTTATGTGTGATGGTTTATTTTTTTATTACTGCACATGCTTACTGCTTACTAAACATCTGATGAATGAATGATGCAATGATGTAAGTAAAGAATTAAATTCATAATATCTCCATTACGCAAGTTTTTAAGGATATCCGTGTATACGCAATTCTGGGTTCAAGAAAGTACGTATGGTTCATAGAGACAGTGCACTTTCTACCAAATTTTAAACACTGATTCTCCTCTCAAGATATTTTTACTCCCTTTGGTATCGTAGTGTGGTCCATCGAAGGAGTCAGATCGTTTGAAGGAGATCCGTCACAATGGGAAGGAAGCAAAAGAAGAGGGCTACTCAGAGAACCATAGTGCATCGCACAGAAATGAAGATGATGCAAAAGGTATTAACTGTTTCCAGATCGTCGCTTACAAGCAATGCGATAGTAGCAGACAGTATAATCAGTATTCAGAAGAAATTTGCAGATTAATGTTGAAGATCAATTTAAAAAGAAGGAATCTATCTACAAAGATATGATCTCTAGAATGAATGGACAGATAGAAATGTATCAAAGACTACAGGATAAAGTAACCAATCAAAGTGAAAGACTTGAAGAAGAAATCATCTCTCTCAAAACATATCTAGAAAAATCAAATAAGAAGAATGAAGAACTTTTACAAACTTTTGAAGAACAAGAAAATGGGTTGAAAGAAGAGATTTTAAAATTGAATGATCAAGTAGAAGAAGGAAGAAGGGTAGAAGAAAGTATGAAGAAGCAATGCCAAATATTGGAGGTTGAGGTAAACATTTTAAGAGGTAAATTAGAAGAAAAAGATAAACTCATGAGGTTTCAAGATAGTACTAAGATTCTGAACAATATTCTTAGTAGTCAAAGGTATCCTTCTGTTAAATTTGGTCTTGGTTTTCATGAAACTGTTAAAGGAGAATCTAGTTCACAAGAAAGTGCTAAAGATTCAAAGGATATCAATGCAAAACCTGAAGTGTTGAAAGAAACAAAAGGTCAACCAACAATCATGAACTCTCAAAAGAAATCATTCCCTCCTAACTATAGAAGCATCAATCGATTCTCTCCTTTGATCAATAATGTTGAATGCTTTAAATGTCATAATTATGGGCATGTTGCAGCCAATTGCAGAAGCATATTGTTTCAGTCACAAACAAACAGATTCTACACATAAAGGTACTCAGGTTTCTTTAAGGGATATTGTTTTTCATGTAGCAAGTTTGGTCATAAAGCAACTGATTGCAATAGAAGAAAGAATAGAAAAACACATTATGATCCCTATGCTTACTTTTCTGGTCACACAAGATGTTATGCTTGTAACAAGTATGGACATGTATAAAAAGAATGCAGGATGAATAGATCTGAGAAATTGGATAATTTCCAGCACACAATAAGAAATTTCAAGCAAAGCTGGAAAAAGAAGGAAGACCGGTCAAAAACGTAGGGGATAATAATCCTACTGCAGTCTTCCGCTTCTAAAGCTTACTTCTCATAATGACTGCAGGAGTGATGTGAGATACATTATAGGAATCAGTAATGTATCATCACAAGGGGAGCAATATATGGTGATTCCCATGGTTGGTTTGGTAATTCTGGTTATGTTTATTTCTAACAATGCATCTAATGTGACAACAGAAGACAGGTACAGAATGTATAAATACAGGAGAAAATGGAGCTGTGAAATTTTCAGTATTTCACTTTTCATACGCAGGTTTCATGAAATAAAGCCACGTATACACGCGAGTTCCGTTGGAGACAGAAGCGTATGTTTTTCTGATAAGAAAAATAGTGAGTCAACTCAAGGACAGGAGCACAGTTTTAGGGGGAGCATTAGCCTTGCTGAGAGTAATGCATTGTTGGCATTATGATGGTTCTGAAATATGATCTCTCTCTTGAGGTCTTTTTGGTATTGGTTATAAAAATTCATATTTGTAATTTTATGAAAAGGTTATGTTGAGACCTATGATGTAAATTGTTATATTCAGTCATGTAAGGACTCGTTCCAATTTGTAAAACTCACTTGGTTGGGTACTTGAGTCACATATGTAAATCAACTCGGTTGGATCATTGATGTAAGTATGAGTCCTTGGTGATAGGAAAGGTCATAGAGTCATGTACTTAATTGAAAAATATTCTTGAAGATTCAGCGTGAACTCAAGGGGAGCATGGTCACTTCAGTGCACATAAGATCTATAGAGCTCTTCTTTCTACAAGAGAAGAAAACCTGTTCGGTTTTTGATCCGCTCTTTTCCCTTGATGTCAAAGGGGGAGAGTATCATGGTGTTTGAATAATGGTTATAATCAATGTATCTATCTGTTGTGGTATCAAACACCATCATGGTTTCCATCAAGTCCAAAGGGGGAGATTGTTGGCAATATGATGCAATATGTTGTCCTTGATGGCAACCTACTTGATAAAGTTGCCCTTGATGGAAACTGACTAGATAAGTTGTCTTTGGATAGCAACCTATTTGTTAATGATGTAAATCTGATGTATCTACAGAGCAGTTCAGAAGTAACAAAGAAAGAAATTCCAGTGAGTGCCAGAGTAATGATGAATAAGATATGTCACAAAGAATATGCGGGTTTGTAAAGGCAAAGTAGCGTATGTACACGTAAAAGTACGTACCAAGTAGTGTATGCCTATTTGCACTCTAAATTTATAAAACCAGGGGACATGACCATGGTATTGACCCACAATATTGAGCGTTAGATTATCTATTTGATCCCATCCAGGAATACCATCAGCGGTTAAGTGGTTTTGACTCGTGGTATTGATAAAGGCTAAAACTATATAAGGAGAAGAGGATCATAGTGCAAGGTGTGCATAGGTCTTGGTTTTAATGAATACTTCACTCTGAATTATATCTGCATGGAATGGGTAATAGTTTATTGATTGATATGAATTAATAATGCACCTACGAAGAAAATGATGAAGAGGGATCTCTAGATCTGAAATGACTCTGTATTTTCTATATTTGTTTATGGAATGTTTAGATCTGTGATCTGGCAAATCTTTGCTGAAGTAAAGGGTTGTTGATGAATAAATTTCTCTAAGGAATATCTGCATGGATGAATTCTGTTCTTAATTGATAGATCTGAATCTATGAAGCACCCATGGATATAATGATGGTTCAATATCTCTAGATCTGATGATGATGAATCTCTAGAATATGCGAAGAAGTGATGAAGAAGCAGCGCAAGTCTGCGAAGAAAATGGAGGAAATATGGAGTTACGGCCACAAATGTTCTGAATCTATACGCGAGTTCGTCACGAAGCTAAAGCACGTATATACGCCGAGTTTGTTTTGAGCAAACAACGTATGAAATCAAAGGTCAGTTATGAAATAGTTGCAGATCTATACGCAGGTTTGTCTCTGTGAAAGCACGTATATACGCAGGTTCAGTGAAATAAAAAGCACGTATGGAATCTAGGGTTTTGCTGAAGTGTGTGGAATGAAATGTCTGATTTGTTTTTCTGTTTTACTATTATTTGTCAATGATGTATTCATACAGATCTGGGTTGTTTGAATGTTAATTATGCTGCTGATTATGTTGATTAAAGATCAAGTTTTTGGTTGATTGGTTGATGATTCAATGAATGAATTGATGGGCTTATAAGTTTTAGTTTTGATGTATGTTGAGCTTAAATGTGTGGAGTGGGTCTAGTCTGAAAATCTGATGAAAAGTGGCCTACAAGGTATGTTGTGTGGAAGGAGTTGGATCCAGTATGAAAATTGACGAAATGTGGTCCGCGGTGGTGTTGAGGGTCGAAGCCTTTAGTGAGGGGGTTGTAGCTCCTTCAGTCGTGCCAACTAGAGTAAACGGAAACGGGGGTAATTATCTCCCTTCCCGGGGAGAGTTTGGTAAGCGAGTAGGGGGTAGTAGCTCCCTTCCGAGAGAATTTGGTAAACGAGAGTGAGGGTAGTAGCTCCCCTTCCAGGAAGAGCTGGTAAACGAGAGCCGGGGGTAGTAGCTCCCTTCCAGGAGAGGTTGGTAAATGAGAGCAGGGGGTAGTAGCTCCCTTCCAGGAGAGGCTAGTAAACGAGAGCAGGGGTAGTAGCTCCCTTCCAGGAGAGGCTGGTAAACGAGAGCAGGGGGTAGTAGCTCCCTTCCAAGAGAGGCTGGTAAATGAGATCAAGGGGTTGGAGCTCCCTTCCAGTAGTGGCTGTAGAACGAGAGAAGGTTGCGGCCTTCTGCAGGTCGGTGCCTACGTGCTGGTATGAGTCTGTGCCAGTACAAAATTGTAAGAAGTTTTCTTTATAATAAATATTGAAGACAGAGACGACAACAGCGGTGGTTTTCTCCCAAATTGGGTTTCCACCTTAAATACTGGTGTTCATGTGTGTTGCTTATGTGTGATGGTTTATTCTGTTATTACTACACATGCTTACTTCTTACTAAACATCTGATGAATGAATGATGCAATGATCTAAGTAAATAATTAAATGCATAATAAGATCTCTAGACATACACAAGTTTTCTTAAGGATATCCACGTGTATATGCGAGTTGGGTTCAGTAAAGTAGCGTATGGTTTTAAGAGAAAGAAAAAGTAAAAAGTTTTCAGTTAGCTCTAAATACTGATTCACCCCCCCCTCTCAGTATTTTAATGAAGCTAACCTAGAAATTAGTCTGGCCCTTAGGAATCACCTCGCAACACATAAGGCCCAGAGTGCGGCGCATAGGGCCACTCTTCTCTGTGCAAATTTGAACCAGTGCGATGCATGGAAGGGGCGCGACGCACTGGGCAGTGGTCGCGGCACATTGAACTGAAACACAAACTTTTTCCATCGCTCACAAAAATCCAAATTGACTCAGTCAATCTTGCTCCAAGTAAGTTCATGTGATCTTATATTGTCCATAAATTTGTGCTTGGTGTTGATTATGTGATTGGTTATGAGAATTTGAATACACAAAAGCCAAACCCTAGAAGTTCCTCCTTAGGGTTTTGAAGTTGGTGTTTTAAAATTGGTTTTGGTGCCAAACATTTTCACCTCCCCACCTTACTTTTCCCATTTCCCATCACTGTTATCCTATCACTACAGTCCATTCCCCTATCTCCCTACATCCCTAAAGCTACTCATATCCATCTCATTCCCATTACCCCTATCCCATTTACAAAATTTCTCCAAATCCCAATTTTATCCTAAAAAATCAAGTGGATGTCGCTTATCCCTAGATTTTTCAAATCACAAGTTTTCAAAAGGAAAATTCCACTTGAAAAAACTTCATTTTCCCCATTGCCCTATTTCCCCACAGTCCCTCCCACACTACCATACATTTGGCAATTAAAACAAAAACACCCAAATTCTCATTTTCATCTCATACAAGCCAACATACACCTTGCATAGACTTTTGAAATCATGGAGACAGATACTGATACATCATATGACCGAGATAGTGATTCCACCACTGATCTACATGCACCTAGAAGGCCTCGTAAAGGTGGCAGACATGTGAGAGAGGAGCCCACCTCATTGACTGAATTGCAGGCTTGTCCACTTGCCATGGCATGTTTTTGAGAACAGTCATGCTATCAGTTTTGTGAAATGATTCCTAGGATCCATCATCATCAGGAGTTGGCTCGTTTTTTTGTATTGCATTTACATGATGGTCAGGTAACTCTTGCTAGTGTAAATTTCACTTTGACACCGGAAACTATTTCTCAAGCAACCGGAATACCGAATGTGGGTGAACAGTGGAACAAAAGACAGCAGGTGGACAGAGTGCATTATGAACCATATATCAGGCTTAGCTTTGTGAGGCAACTCAGCAGAGTGTTCCCATTCTGGTTTCTAAAGTATTCCTATGCGCCTCTGATGAAACTCATTATCAGATATTTCAGTTGTGAGGGCCGGTTTTCACGTCTCTATGCCTATCACATCAGGTTATTGATGCATTTCACAAGAGTGAGGATGATGAACATACCTTATTTCATGTGCCGGAACATCGAGAGAATGACCACTCTTGTGCAGAGGAAAACTTCCGAGCAGCAGTACAACAGTATTTATCACTATGCACTCATCAAGATCGTGGTTGTGCATCAGCTTGGATTGCAGGGTATTTCATGGGAGGATTTCATTTCCCATGATTTCTTCACAGCTCCTTAGGTTCCTCCAGATATTTTCCATGATGCAGGTGAACCTTCACATCAGTATGGAGGTCAGGAGGCAGAGACTACTAGTGTGCCGACATATGTCACTTATCAGAGAGGCACTAGAGGATTATTTGCAGCATCCCGGTGAGTACTATCTCCACCTAGGGTGGAAGGGGTCTCGTTGCTATCATCAGCAGCACAGGTACAGGTACAGGATAGAGGTAAGAGGCCTATGCAGGATGAGGGGCCTTCAGGAGGCCAAGACACAGGTTTCATACTGATTGATGAGGATTTGAGCTCTCCAAGCTCAAAGTTGAGAGAGACTATTCAGGAGCAGAAGGCGGAGATAGACACATTGACCGTCGAGTTGCAAAGATCCAAATGGATCATAAACTACCTGGAGCAGTGAAACAAATAGTTGGAATATTAGCAAACAATCATGGAGTTGCAAAACATCCGTGAGAACTGGCAAGCTTCCCAAAGAAGCCAAACCGAGATGACATCCATTGAGCAGGAGATTGAGGCTGATAGAGAGACTTGGCTTGAGAGGGTCAATATTCATCTTGAGAAGCTGTTGGAAAAGGAAAAAAAGGAAAATAACATGCTAAGGCACATGAAGAACCATTATTGGGTGTGAAATCATGTTTGCAAAGCGAGGATCAAGATCCTGAAAGCAAGACTAAAGAAGGCACTAAAGCATCGCAAAAGGCATGATAGACTCCAAATTTTGGCCGAAACTTCTTTTGCCTAGCATAGCACTTGATGGTAGACATTCAGCCCAAATTTCAAGAAATTTGGGAGACTTTTTGTCAATTTTGAAATTTTTGGCCTTAAAACAGATTTTCTTGCCCGACGCGTAGCGCCACTTGGCACGCGCTTATAATTGGCAGCTCCTCCTGAAGAAAAATTTGCATTTCTGGATTTTTCATCAAAATTTATGCATTCCTATCCATTACCTATGGATTTTGACAAGTTTTGGGTTGCCTGAAGGGTCAAAAACACCCTAAAAATGACCTTTCTGACAATTTTTGGACACACAGGAAGCAGTGTTGGGAGATTGGATTTTTGGAGGGGAAAATGGAAACCAAATTCATAAATTCTACTTGGGTTGGCAAGTAGATAGGCATAGATTTCCAACAAGCTATCCTGTGCTCAATCTGGACTTCGGGAAGGCCCTCAAAATCAGCCTCAAAGTGGCGTAACGCATAGAGATTTCAAGCGCGGTGCATTGGGAAATTTGGCCTAATTTTCACTCAGCAGTTCATATTTTCGCCTAGTTTTGGCCAGTTTGAATTTTTTATCCTAATATGTACAGATCTTGATGTAAATTGATGTAATTTCATGACTTTGATGTAATTTTTGCACATTTTTACTCATCCAAGTAGATTCATTCACCAAAAAATGAGATGTAATTGAATGAATCAGTTTGCTATCTTATAGAGGCAAGCTATTTCATTGCCTATTTTCCAGTTCTTAGTTTATATCTTGTTGAAACAGCTCCTAGAATGGTGAGCTCGACCCCTTGAGGCATGGGGATGAGTTATTCTTGTCTATATCTTGTAATTCTTCAGTCATTTTCAGGGTTGGACACTTGGGATTTCTTGGCACTTCATTGTACATTTCATCTCTGTAATTTTGGCAAAGGAATAGACCAGGGTTTGCAACACTCTTTTGGATCCATGTGGCTGTATGTTTTGATGGTGTGTTTCTCTCTATCATTGTAAGTTCACTGATTTTTTATTTGTATCATTTCCCTTCTCCTTTATTCTTAAATTAAACAAATGAGTTATAAAGGTGGAATTCATTAGATTGCTTTGCTCTGCCTTGAGTTTTGTTTAATTTTCCATGTTTTCATCTGTTTGAAGAGGATTCTTGAAACCCTATTTCCCTCTTCATCTCCTCACCAGTCTTAACTATCCATTCATTCAATCCAAAGCATCAAAACAATTTCCTTCCTTTCCCCATTCAGAACTCTGCAAAAACTAGGCCTCATCCCCGGACCCAAAACTGCCTTTCCCTTTGATTCCAACAAAACCCCCAAAATCAAAATCAAAATATTTTACTTATATACCTAGCCTAAAATTAGCCTTTATTTCAAGTCATCTCAAGCCCTATTGATTATCTTTGCTGAGATTGACCCGGAGAGAGCCCTCTCCTGATCTGGTAGGGCTAGCTACCAGATTAAGCGTGGTTTGATGTTACCCTCGACGCTGCCTTTCTTCAGCCTAAGGTAGATTTAGGCAATAACAACTACTACTCTGAAACAGATTTTTCAAATCCTTCCACATTTCATATGGAGTCACTTTTCCATGGAGACTTGAGACAATGTGGTCTTGTACTCCCTCCAATAAGATCCTCCTCACCCTTGCTACCTTCTTTTTCCAAGCATCAAGAAAAGCGACATCTGCTATCGCGGGCTTGGGAATATCCTTCTCAATGAATTCTTTCAACCCGTTGTCCTCCAGCACTGCCTCTAATCTGTATTTCCATGCAATATAATTAGAGCGGCCCTCGAGTGCGTACTCCAATCTCAAGCCATTGAAAGAAATCTTGATCTGTTGTTGCACCAAATAATACTTCTACAAATTCGAATTCTATTCAGTCACAAAGTCAATTTCTTCTCCACTATAGTGATTTCATGTGCTCTGATACCCTATAAAAATTATTCAAACATATGTATATCAATGGATTAAATCCGATCACAACAAGTAAATAAAGAAGAAAATCAAACCACAACAGAGATATTTTCTTGTGGAAAGATCGTTGCTCAAAACCCCCCTATATTCTATTGTATATTCACCAAGGAATCATGAAACAATTACAATTCACTCTTCTCACAAGAGTCTCTTGCACTCTGCCTATCGTCTCACACGGATCCAGACAAAATCGGGCCAACACTTAGCCAATTCTCAGCCTATATTTATTCTACCTTGCTCACACAATTCATGAGGAATGAAATCCCTATTCCTTAGTAATTTCATCCTTTCTCAACTGCGCAAGTATCATGGGAAATTCTGTGGTGTTTTAACTGCATCCAGGAAATTTTATAATAATATAATTGATAGTCAACTTCCCTTTAACCTTTGTCTCAACTGGAACTGACATGCATGTAGCTATTAATAGTAAATCATCAATTGCATGGCATATCACTACATGTGAATTAAATTTTATTTTATTCACTTGATCTCTCACTAGCGCAACAAACAATTACAACTAGTTCAACTGACTTTAACTCACTTAACTGATTTAATTGATTTCTCGTGCATTAAACTCATGCACTTAACTGCAACTTGAACTCTAAAACACATAGATTCACTCTGCATCCCTCACCAACCACCCTCAACTCGAAATTCATGAGCTAACTGAGTCTATCACACTCAGTTAACTATTACAAGTGTTTATGAGATAAGATTACAATTTATTATCCAATTTAATTAAGGGATAATTAAATTTGACACATTTCCAATTTATTAAATAAATTGAATTACACACTAATGTATTGCTAGGACCCATCACTACATGATCTGTGGTCCCACACCAGTGTGTGTGCTGTCATGATATTTCTGGATGCCAATTTCACTGTTTCTTGTTGCAAATTTCAACACGATATTCTCAGGTTCATCAGCCCCTTCAGCAACCGAATGTACAATATTCATATGTTCACTAACCTAACATCCCTCATCAGTATGTTCAACAGTCGAACATACAATATCAGTATGTTCCTCTACCAAGCGCCTCTCAGCAGTATTTCCAACAGCCCCAGCTTCCTGTAGGTTCTATTGTGACTAACCCTCTGTTTGGTCCATACACCCAAACTGGTCTGAATCTCCCTCTGGGTCAACCTGGTGCTCAGTACCAGCCACTTCCACATAGTCAGTACCAGCAAACCCCAACCTGGGCCTCAGTCTGGTGCTCAATATCAAAATATTCTTCAGTACCACCAATCCCAAATGGGACCACAAGATGGACCTTATGTTCAGCAAGGACCAAAGGCTGGAACCCATGTTCAGCAGGGACCACAGGTTGGACCTCATGTTCAGCAAGGACCTTACCCTGGACCCTATATTCTACAAGGTCCACAACCTCAAATCCAGCAAGGGTTTTATCAACAAGCCCAATAGGGTCCCTACACTCAGCAGTCGCTGCAGCAAGGTCCTTACCAGCAATGGAGGAAATATGCGTATTCAGCACAGAATCCGCCCTATTGGGGGTAGAATCATATATCAACCAAGTTGTAACCCTTGACCTTTTTCTCCTCATCATCCTCCCTTCTCATTTTTTTCTATGGTGGAATTGTCAGATGTGTCAAAGATTACAAATGACCCCATCCAACACCAGTTGCATTGGCCGCCAATCTCGACTAAGATCCCAAGAAATTGTCTTAAATTTGAAGGCAAGTCTGGGGAAGACCCCCAAACTCATTTCATGACATACCACTTATGGTGCTCTTCTAATTCTTGGGTCGACGATTCTATTCATCTTTGTCTTTTCCAGTGTACTTTGACTGGTATTGTGGCCAAGGGGTATATTGAGCTCCCTCGAGGACTTTTCTTTGATTTAAACTCTTTGGATATGACTTTCCTCACTCATTTCCATTTACCTGTCCGGTATGAAACCGACACCCACCTACTCACTTCATTGAAGTAGCCAAATTCTATTCACGTTTCAGATCACATTCACAAATTTGAGATCCCTAATCAGTTTTTAACTGAATGGTATAAGAAATCATGCATTCCTAGGATTGCTAAAGATCTTGCCATGGGTGGATGTGTTATGGAAGAGGAATTCATTTCCAGAGCCCAATACCTCGATTCCAAATCCGGGAGTCTATACAAGCTCTTGCCTGACGTGTCGCAACCTTCAACTAATCTTGCATCATATTATTCTCCTACTATGCCTCCGGTTGACGGTGTTATCAATACAGTGACTCATACTTATAGTAGTGAACCCAAAACTTCCTCGAAGTCTAAGTCCACTACTATCGTTGTGCCCTCCACTCCTTCCAATAACTAGAAGAATCCTGGTGTTGGCAATATGATGCAAAGTGTTGTCCTTGATGGCAACCCACTTGATAGAGTGTTGTCCTTGAATGGCAACTCACTTGATGAAGATGATGGAAACCTACTTGATGAAGTTGTGCTTGATAGAATATGTCTTGATGAACTTGTTAAATGATGTAAAATTGATGTATCTACAATGAGTACAGAAGGTAATGAAGAAAGGAACTCAGTATGTGCTAGATCTATGATGAAAAGAGTATGTCTCAAGGCATACGCGGATTTGTCTAGGAGAAGTCGCGTATGCACGCGGGAAATAATGTGCCAAGTCACGTATGGGCAAAAGCACTCATAAAGAACAAAACCAGGGGTAACCACCATGGTATTGACCCATTGTATTGAGTAATGATTCGTCTATGAGACCCCGTCCAGGAATACCATCAGAAGTAATGTGGTTTTGGCTCATGGTATTGAAAAAGGGTAAACCTATATATGGAGAAAAAATTCATTGTGCAAATGATGAGGGAGTGTACAAGATGTCTGAGCTTGAATGAATACTTCTGAAGTATATCTGAATGGAAAGGGTTATAGTTGAATGATAGATATGAATGCATGTTGCACCAATGAAGAAAATGATGAAGAAGGGTATCTAGATCTGAAATGTATTTGTACTTGCTAGATCTGTTTATGGAATGATTAGATCTAAGATGAGGCAAACATCTGTCTGAAGTAAAGGGTAAAATCTGTGTGATGTGTCTGTTCTGAAGAATTGCAATGACCTAAATGTCTGAAGAACCATACGCTAGTTTATTACAGTGGAAGCGCGTATATACGCGGGTTGTATGAAGTGAAATCACGTATGGATTGTGAAATCTGTTTTAAAGTTTGTGCAGATGTATACGCGGGTTTATATGCATTAAGGCGCGTATATACGCGATATCAGAGAAAGGAAAGCGCGTATGCAAACTAGGGTTTGCTGAAGTATGGGATATGAAATGTCTGATCTGTTCTGCTGTGTTATAGCTATCTGTTGATGATGTATGACTGTGCTTAAATGTATGGAGTGGGTCCAGTCTGAAAATATGATGAAACGTGGCCTACAAGTTGTGCTCTATTGAAGTTGTTGGATCCAGTGTGAAAATTGATGAAACGTGGTCCATAGAGGTGCTGAGGGTTGTAGCCTTCGGTCACGGGGTTGTAGCTCCCTTCCAGGAGAGGCTGGTAAACGAGAGCAGGGGGTTGTAGCTCCCTTCCAGTGAGGCTGGTAAATGAGAGCAGGGGGTTGGTGCTCCCTTCCAGGAGAGGCTGGTAAATGAGCGCAGGTGGGTGCCTGCGTGCTGGTAGGAGTCTGCGCCAGTACATATGTTGTAAGATGTTTTCTTTATAATAAAATATTGAAGGCTGAGCAACGGCAGTGGTGGTTTTCTCCCGACTTGTGTTTCCACCTAAAATCCTGGTGTTCATGTGTGATGCTTTGTGTGATGGTTTATTCTATTCTTACTTCACATGTTTACTGTTTATTGAACATCTGATGAATGAATGATGGAATGATATAAGTGAAGAATCAATGACATAATTAGATCTCTGTGTATACACGAGTTTCATAAAGGGTATACGCGTATAGACACGAGTCTGTATCAGGAAAGTAGCATATGGGTTTAAGAAGCAAGAAAAAGTAGAAGTTTTGAATATGCAGTAAATACTGATTCCCCCCCCCCCCTCTCAGTATTTTTCCCAACAATTGGTATCGAAGCCAGGTCCTTCTGCAGAAGCTTGATCGCTTGAAGGAGATCCGTCGCAATGGGAAAGAAGAAAAAGAAGAAGGCTACTCAAAGCAAGGAGATGTCTCAGAAAACATGTATAGAAGAAATTGAAGAAGATGAATCAGGTAGTGATTGGGGTCCTTTTGATAATCTTCTTTGTGCAAACAATGGTGAAGATAGTGAAAATAATGCTATGGACCTAGAAGAAGTTATTAAAGATCAACAAAGAATATTTAATGAAAGAGAATACGCCTACAAAGATTTGATCTCTAGACTAAAAAGGATGCACGATAATGTATCCAATCAAAGTAAAGGACTTGAAGCAGAAATCGTCTCCCTCAAAGAATATCTGGAAAAATCAAAAAGGAAGAATGCAAAATTTGAAGCAGAAAACATCTCTCTGAAAGCAGATCTGGAAAAATCAAATAAGAAGAATGAAGAGTTTAGACGAAAACATCTCTCACAGCTGATCTGGAAAAATCAACTAAAGAAAAATGAAGAACTTGAAGCGAAAATCATCTCTCTCAAAAAGGAATCATATAGGAAATCAAGAACTTCTACAAACATTTGAAGAACAAGAAAATGGGTTGAAAGAAGAGATTTCAAAATTGAATGTTCCAATAGAGAATGGAAGAAGGAAGAAGAAAGCATGAAGAAGCAATGCAGGCTTGGAGGTTGAGGTAAACATTCTCAAAGGTAAATTAGAAGAAAGGATAAACTTTTGAGGTTTCAAGATAGTACTAATATTGGACAATATTCTTAGTAATGATGAGTCTCCCTCACATCAAACTTGAGTCTCAGTTTTCATGAAACGGTTAAAGGAGATTTTAGTTCACAGAGGAGGTGCTAAAGAATCAAAGGACATCAATGCAAAATCTGAAGTGTTGAGAGAAACGAAAGACCTTAGACAATCATGAATTCTCAAAGGAAATCATTCAATAATGTTGAATGCTTTAATTGTCATGATTATGGGCATGTTGCAGCTAATTGCAGGAGCAGACTGTTTCAGCCACAAACTAATAGATCCTACATAGAAAGGTACTCTGGTTTCTTCAAGGGATATTGTTTTTCATGTAACAAGTATGGACATAAAGCTACTGATTGCAATAGAAGGAAGAATAGGAAAGCTCATTATGATTCTTATACTTATTTCTCTGGCCACATGAAATGTTATGCTTGTAACAAGTATGGACATGTAGAAAAGGAATGCAGAATGAACAGATCTGAGAAAGTGGACAATTTCCAGCACACAAATAGAAAGTTCAAGCAAATTTTGAAAAAGAAGGAGGATCGGTCAGAAACGTAGGGAATACTGACCTTACTGCAGTCATCCACTTCTGAAGCTTACTTCTCTTATTGGCTGCAGGAGTGATGTGAGATACATTATAGGTATTAGTAATGTATCGTCACAGGGGGATCAATGTATGATGATCCTCATGGTTGATTTGATTATTCTGGTTATATGTATTTCTGACAGAGCATATGATATGAAGAATACAGGTACAGGAAGGACAAGTTCAGGGGGAGATGAAGGAATGTGAAAAATTTCTATGCTTCACTTTCCATACGCAGGTTCAATGAACAAAAGTCGCGTATATACGCGAGTTACATCAGACACAATCGCGTATGCATTGATGATAAGAGAATCTATATGATAGCTGAAGATCTAGAGCAGAGGTTCAGGGGGAGCATAAGTCTGACTGTTAATAACTGTATTATTGACTCTGTATCTGATTATTTCTCAGTTCTAAATAATGATGATATGATACTTGGTTTCTTATGTTGAAGATCATGGATGAGCCTGGATTGTTACTTGATGAAAAGTATCTGTTGGATGAGATGGAAGTCTTATGATATGGACAGATAATGCAGAGTTTGTTGCTAATGACTTGATGTTGAAGGTGTTCAGGTTGCACAAGCTAAGGAGGAGCCTTGGTCATATGGAAAGGATGTTTGGATGCACATTTTCAGGGGGAGCCCTAGCCTTGCTGAGTATAATGCATTGTTGGCATTATGATGGTTCTGATATATGATCTCTCTTGAGGTCTTTCTGGTATTGGTCATGAAAAGTCATATTTGTAAATTGATGAAAAGGTCATGTTGAGACCCATGATGTAAAATTGTAATATTCAGTCATGTAAGGACTTGTCAAAATTTGTAAACCCACTTGGTTGGGTAGCTGAGTCAAATTTGTAAACCCACTTGGTTGGGTAGTTGAGTTGAGATGTGTAAACCCACTTGGTTGGGTATTTGAGTCTTATATGTAAATCCACTTGGTTGGATCTTTGATGTAAGTATGAGTATTTGGTAATAGAAAGGTCATAGAGTCATGTACTTCATTGAAAAATATGTTTGAAGATTCAGCATGAGCTCGGGGGGAGCTTGGTCACTTCAGTGTATATCAGATCTGCAGAACGCTTCCTTCTACATGAGGAGAAAAACCTTGTGTTGGTTTTGATCTGCCCTTTGCCCTTGATATCAAAGGGGGGGAGTGACATGGTGTTTGAATAAAGGAAAAGAATGGTGTCAAAGAATGGGGAGAGTGCATGGTGTCATTGTATTCTTAATGTATCTATTTGTTGTAGTGATCAAACACCATCGTGGTTGCCATCAAGTCCAAAGGGGGAGATTATTGGCAATATGATGCAGAGTGTTGTCCTTGATGGCAACCCACTTGATAAAGTGTTGTCCTTGAATGGAAACTCACTTGATGAAGATGATGGAAACCTACTTGATGAAGTTGTGCTTGATATAATATGTCTTGATGAACTTGTTAAATGATGTAAAATTGATGTATCTACAGTGAGTACAGAAGGTAATGAAGAAAAGAACTTAGTATGTGCTATATCTATGATGAAAAGAGTATGTCTCAAGGCATACGCGGATTTGTCTAGGAGAAGTCGCGTATGCACGCGGAAAATAACGTGCCAAGTCGCGTATGGGAAAAAGCACTCATAAAGAACAAAACCAGGGGTAACCACCATGGTATTGACCCATTGTATTGAGTAATGATTCGTCTATGAGACCCCGTCCAGGAATACCATCGGAAGTAATGTGGTTTTGGCTCATGGTATTGAAAAAGGGTAAACCTATGTAAGGAGAAGAAATTCATTGTGCAAATGATGAGGGTGTGTACAAGATGTCTGAGCTTGAATGAATACTTCTGAAGTATATCTGAATGGAAAGGGTTATAGTTGAATGATAGATCTGAATGCATGATGCACCAATGAAGAAAATGATGAAGGGTATCTAGATCTGAAATGTATTTGCACTTGCTAGATCTGTTTATGGAATGATTAGATCTGAGATGAGGCGAACATCTGTCTGAAGTAAAGGGTAAAATCTGTGTGATGTATCTGTTCTGAAGAATTGCAATGACCTAAATGTTTGAAGAACCATACGCTAGTTTATTACAGTGGAAGCGCGTATATACGCGGGTTGTATGAAGTGAAAGCGCGTATGGATTTTGAAATCTGTTCTAAAGTTTGTGCAGATGTATACGCGGTTTTATATGCATTAAGGCGCATATATATGCGATATCAGAGAAAGGAAAGTGCGTATGCAAACTAGGGTTTGCTGAAGTATGGGGTATGAAATGTCTGATCTGTTCTGCTATGTTATAGCTATCTGTTGATGATGTATGACTGTGCTTAAATGTATGGAGTGGGTCCAGTCTAAAAATATGATGAAACGTGGCCTACAAGTTGTGCTCTATTGAAGTTGTTGGATCCAGTGTGAAAATTGATGAAACGTGGTCCATAGAGGTGCTGAGGGTTGTAGCCTTCAGTCAAGGGGTTGTAGCTCCCTTCCAGGTGAGGCTGGTAAACGAGAGCAGGGGGTTGGTGCTCCCTTCCAGGAGAGGCTGGTAAACGAGAGGAGGGGGTTGGTGCTCCCTTCCAGGAGAAGCTGGTAAACGAGCACAGGTGGGTGCCTGCGTACTGGTATGAGTCTGCGCCAATACATATGTTGTAAGATGTTTTCTTTATAATAAAATATTGAAGGTTGAGCAACGGCAGCGGTGGTTTTCTCCCGACTTGGGTTTCCACCTAAAATCCTGGTGTTCATGTGTGATGCTTTGTGTGATGGTTTATTTTTTTCTTACTGCACATGTTTACTATTTATTGAACATCTGATGGAATGATATAAGTGAAGAATTAATGAAATAATTAGATCTCTTTGTATACGTGAGTTTCATAAAGGGTATCCGCGTATATACGCGAGTCTGTATCAGGAAAGTAGCGTATGAGTTTTAGAAGCAAGAAAAAGTAAAAGTTTTGAATATGCAGTAAATATTGATTCACCCCCCCCCCCCCTCTCAGTATTTTTCCCAACACCTGGTAAAACCTTTGAGGTAAAATTTTTCTAGTCTACCGCAGTAGAAAAATGCTCGAGAGGTAAGAAAATGGGTAAAGGAAAATCAAAATCTGAAAACCCTAAACGAGATTCAAAAAATTCATCTGCTGATGATTATTCCACACGCAAGCCTATATATCCTTGCCTAATATGTGATGATGATCATTACACCAAGGATTTTCCTCAGTGTGCTGAAGTTGCCCGTATTTTGAAGGGTGCACCCGAGACTCCGACTGTCTTGAAAGAACCTTTTCCTTCTCAACAGAAGCAAATGGTATATCAACCTCAATCATCTAGAAACTCTCAGGTTTTCATGGTTGTAATGGAACTTATTGCTTTTACCATGATATCGAAAGACTACCCCAATCCATCCAAGGCCCCTATGGAACTAGAAGTCACATATCACCCTTCCTCTTCCATGCCTCCTACTTCTGGTCCTCTCCATATTGATATACCTAATAGTGACTCCATCATCCGACTACCCCCAAAAGGTGTTCTTCGGAAATCGTCTTATAATATGAATGCGAGAGCTACGCAACACTACAATATTGTAGAGGATCTAGCTTAAGCAACTTTGGCGATGTCAACTTTGGAGGTCCTTCATTCATGTCCATCACAATGGGAGGCACTAATTTCTGCTATCGGAGGGATCGACCCGTAGATTCCAATCTTATTACTTTCAATCTTGAGAACTTCGTTCCTTACCTCCCATCTCAGGTGGCTTTTTTTATTCAAGTTACCATGATGAGAAAAAATATTCATAGGATTGTTGTTGATGAAGGTGATTTTACCTGCATCATCTTTGTCGCGTGTTGGAAAGCCATCGGCTCTCCTCCATTGAGTCAATCCCTAAATACCTTCAAATCTTTTGATGGTATAGGTTCTCGCCCATATGGTATTCTCAAATAATTTCCCATCCTATTGGAGAGAAAAATGATAACTTTAGAAGTTGAGGTGGTAGGCGCCAATTTGAATTATAATCTCCTTCTTCGACATAGTTGGACTCATTCCATGGTCTGTGTGGTCTCCAACCTTTTCCGTGTCCTCTGTTTTCCTCATCGGGGAAAAATTGTGACTGTCGATCAATTAGCTTTATTTTCCTCTGATTCTTCAACATGCAACATTCCATATGTTGGGAAGACTGCTACCCCCTATGAGAACATTGGACCGGGTCTATTCAAAGACTCATCCCTTAAGGGGATTTTTCCTCTCCCACCTCTGAATGTCGTCGTTTTCAATATGATATCGTTTGGTCACGATCCATGGATTGTTCCCAATCTCTACCAACTCGAAATTTTTGGTGACGTTATGCCTCTGAGCCCTGTTAAACAAATATATCAAAGTATTATTATGGATTATGAGGTTGCATTTGAAACCAACGATCATTCGGTTTCCTCTCTGGACACTTATGCGTATTCTCCCTGGTTTAGTTCTTGGGAATCTGATGATCTCGTGAAGGATACTTTCCCCACCGATGAAAGTATCATGGAGGTAATTTCTCTTGAAGAAACCCCATGGGATGATGGACATCATCTTTCCTTGTTTCTCCCAATCCCAGGTGACATCTTCGACTGTCTATATTCCCATGCTTCGTCTGTGCTGACCGACCCATTTCAGAATCCAATCTTGAATCATGAAGTGTTTTCCGAAGGGAACATGGGAAATATTACTTCAACCATTCTGATCGACATCTCTGTCAAACAGGGGATTTTCAAGAATGTTCATATCAGTGCATCTTGTTCTCCTAATGAGATCAAGATCTATATTGAGATTTTTCAGGAATATCGTGATGTCTTCGCGTTGTGATATGAAGAGATGCTTGGCATTGATCCAAGTATTGTTGTGCACAAAAATACTACCTATCCAGATTCGAATCCCATTCGTCAACGGCTTCATCCTGTGCACCCGAGAAAGGGTGGTGCCATAAAGGGTGAAGTTGAAAAACTTCTCAAAGGTGGTTTTATTTATCCTATACCATTGACAGATTGGGTCTCGAATATTGTTCTTGGTAATAAGTAACAAAAGACCATTGGGGTTGGCATTGATTACCGTGGTATCAATTGAGCCCATCCTAAGGAAAATTACCCCACTCATTTTATTGACCAGATCATTGATGAATGTGTTAGGATTGAGATTTTTTCCTTTTTTGATGGTTTTTATTGCAACAACTAGATTAACATTACTCAAGCTAATCAACACAAAACCACGTTTCTTTGTTCATGGCGACATTTTCCTATAAAAATCTCCCTTTAGTTTGAAGAATGTCGAGGCCATCTTCCAGCGAGCTATGTCATATGATTTTCATGACATCAAACACATAGTTCATAGTGTCTATAGATCAAACCAATATTCTGCTCATTTTGGTAAATTCAGATCACCTAGAACACCTCGAGCCACCTTTCTTTATTTGTCATTACTCTAATTTCTAAGTTGAACCCTCATAAGCCTGTCTTATTTGTCGCATCAGTCGGCTCTTGGCTCTAGTCATTTCCAAAGAGAGCCATCAATGACATCATTCCTCTTAAAGTCGAGGCAATCATCAATTTGCCTCCTCCCCCTTCTGTTCATCAACTACAAATTTTGCAGGGGAAAGCCAATTTCCTCTGTCTCTTTGTACTTAATTATACGGAGCTTACCAAAAGCTTTACTCATTTATTAAAAAATGGAATCCCATTTATATGGGATGAAATTTCCCAAATCTCTTTCAATGCTTTGAAATGAGTCCTCATCAGGGCTCCTCCACTACATCCTCCCAATTATCACCAACGTTTATTGCCTATATTTGGCCACGCCGGCTTGGCCTGTAGCGTTACAATTGCTAGTTCGGGAATGACTTAGTGATAAGAGAAAAATTGTACTACTTGGTCGCAATCTCTTTGATATTCAAACTCGTTATGCTGTATGAAAACTCGTGTTGGATGTTGTTCAGCATTTTCGTCACTACATTCTCCTGCGCAAAAATATGGTGATTTCTGATTGAAAACCCATGACTTACATTCGAACGCGCCAGTTTCTTGGGGGAAAGTACTCTAAATGGATTTCCATCCTTTAAGAGTTCGACTTAGAATTTACTGTTGCTTCAGCGTGCCATTGGGAAGCAGAAACGAGATTGGCATCTCATGCTCTTCTCAGCTCTATGGGCGTACCAAACCTCTACTAAGACTGCCACTGGATACACACCATTCCAATTGGTGTATGGTCTATAGGCCACACTCCCAATCGAGTCTGAAATTCCTTCTCTAAAGCTTTTGTTGAACTACTTCCTGGTAATTCGCCAGAAGAGGAACGTCTACTTTACCTCGAGCGTCTCGATGAGACCTGAAGACTTGTTGTTTTAGTTATTGAAGCACAAAAAAGACGATTTAAAGCTCAATATGACATATTCGTCAACGCCCTCATTTTCTCCAAAGGTGACTTGGTCCTGCTTTATGACCAATCCCATGATAAATTGGGAGTAGGAAAGCTCAAGCCAATGTGGCATGGGCCCTATATCATTCAACGAGTATTGGAAAGAGGAGCCTATGAACTAGAAGATTACGAAGGTAATCTATTGGCTGAGCCCCGAAATAAGCTCTATCTAAAAAAAACAATATTACGCTTAATCATGAGTGTGATACTTTGTATATTAGTGTTTTATTCATTAGTGAGCTTTGATTGGATTTTTTGTGTGATTTTTTTCTTTGCGGACATGTTTCCTTTGCTTACCTTGTATTCCACTTGGTTTGCAGATGTCATCGAATCATTACGTCATTTTTTTTATGGCGCTTTCCATAGCACATGGAACTTGTCTTCCACAACATGGGCACTCTTTTCCCCTGATGGAAAGTTGATTAATTTACAAGGTATTTGTTTGGGTCAAACAACTAACAATATTACCAAATATAGTGCGGTTATCAAGCTATTGTATGATGTTATTGATCTTGGAATTAGAGATTTGGTTGTTAAATTAGACTCACAACTCGTTGTGTTATAGTTAAATGGCCATTATTATGTGTGAAACCCTCAAATTTTGCGTATGTATTTGTGTGTTCGATTATGGGAAAGACATTTTGATTTTATCACATATCAACATATTCCAAGACGTTTAAACACATTAATTGATACATTAGCAAATCATGTATTAGATAGACATTTGTGCAATGTGTAAAAAACCAACACATCATTATGATACACAAGTAGTCGTAGAAACATGCATATATATATATATATATCGTGGTCTCCAACCTTTTCCGTGTCCTCTGTTTTCCTCATCGGGGAAAAATTGTGACTGTCGATCAGTTAGCTTTATTTTCCTCTGATTCTTCAACATGCAACATTTCATATGTTGGGAAGACTGCTACCCCCTATGAGAACATTGGACCGGGTCTATTCAAAGACTCATCCCTTAAGGGGATTTTTCCTCTCCCACCTCTGAATGTCGTCGTTTTCAATATGATATCGTCTGGTCACGATCCATGGATTGTTCCCAATCTCTACCAACTCGAAATTTTTGGTGACGTTATGCCTCTGAGCCCTGTTAAACAAATATATCAAAGTATTATCATGGATTATGAGGTTGCATTTGAAACCAACGATCATTCGGTTTCCTCTCTGGACACTTATGCGTATTCTCCCTGGTTTAGTTCTTGGGAATCTGATGATCTCGTGAAGGATACTTTCCCCACCGATGAAAGTATCATGGAGGTAATTTCTCTTGAAGAAACCCCATGGGATGATGGACATCATCTTTCCTTGTTCTCCCAATCAGGGTGACATCTGACGTCATATTATGCTTATTGTCTTTGGCCAGGCCCATTTTGAGGAATCAATGCCCAGATGTGATATTTCCGAAGGGAACATGGGAAATATTACTTCAACCATTCCGATCGACATCTCTGTCAAACAGGGGATTTTCAAGAATGTTCATATCAGTGCATCTTGTTCTCCTAATGAGATCAAGATCTATATTGAGATTTTTCAGGAATATCGTGATGTCTTCGCGTTGTGATATGAAGAGATGCTTGGCATTGATCCAAGTATTGTTGTGCACAAAAATACTACCTATCCGGATTCGAAGCCCATTCGTCAACGGCTTCATCCTGTGCACCCGAGAAAGGGTGGTGCCATAAAGGGTGAAGTTGAAAAACTTCTCAAAGCCTATTTTATTTATCCTATACCATTGACAGATTAGGTCTCGAATATTGTTCCCTTTAACAAGAAACAAGGGACCATCTGGGTTTGCGTTGATTACCGTGATATCAATTGATTGTGTCCTAAATACAATTACCCCACTCCTTTTATCGACCAGATCATTGATGAATGTGCTGGGAGTGAGATTTTTTCCTTTATGGATGGTTTCTAGCTACAACCATATTAACATTGCTCTATTTGATCAACACAAAACTGCATTTATCTTTCCATGGGGGACATTTTCCTAAAAAAATCTCTTTTTTGGCTTGAATAATAGCAGGGCTACCTTCCAGCAATCTATTTCGTATTATTTTCATGACATCAATCACATAGTTCAACCGTATCTCGACAATATTCCTGCTCATTTTGGTAAAAGTCAAGATCACCTAGAACACCTCAGAGCCACCTTTCTTTGTTGTCGACACTATAATATCAAGTTGAACCCTCATAAGTGTGTCTTATTTGTCGAATCCAGTCGGCTCTTGGCTCTAGTCATTTCCAAAGAAGGCATCAGCATCAATCCTCTTAAAGTCGAGGTAATCATCAATTTGCCTCCTCCCTCCTCTATTCATCAACTGCAAAGTTTGTACGGGAAATCCAATTTCCTCCATCGCTTCATACCAAATTATGTTGAGTTTGCCAAAGGCTTTACTTGCTTATTGAAAAAGTGAATCCCATTCATATGGGATGAAATTTCCCAAAGCTCTTTCGATGTGTTGAAACTACCCCTAGTTAGTGCTCCTCTGTTGCACCTTCCCAATTATCACTGCGTTTATTGCCTATATTTGGCCACCGCCGACAGCACTATCAGTATGGTGCTAGTTCAGGATGACAACGATGATAAAGAGAATTTCTTGTACTACTTGAGTCGCAATCTCTTTGATATTCAGACTCGTTATGCTCATGTAGAGAAACTCGTGTTGGATGTTGTTCAGCATTTTCGTCACTACATTCTCCTGCGCAAAAATATGGTGATTTCTGATTGAAAACCCATGACTTACATTCGAACGCGCCATTTTCTTGGGGGAAAGTACTCTAAATGGATTTCCATCCTTTAAGAGTTCGACTTAGAATTTACTGCTGCTTCAGCGCGCCATTGGGAAGCAGAAACGAGATTGGCATCTCATGCTCTTCTCAGCTCTATGGGCATACTGAACCTCTACTAAGACTGCCACTGGATACACACCATTCCAATTGGTGTATGGTCGATAGGCCACACTCCCAATCGAGTCTGAAATTCCTTCTCTAAAGCTTTTGTTGAACTACTTCCTGGTAATTCGCCAGAAGAGGAACGTCTACTTTACCTCGAGCGTCTCAATGAGACCTGAAGACATGTTTTTTTAGTTATTGAAGCACAAAAAAGACGATTTAAAGCTCAATATGACAAATTCGTCAACCCCCTCATTTTCTCCGAAGGTGACTTGGTCCTTCTTTATGACCAATCCCATGATAAATTGGGAGTAGGAAAGCTCAAGCCAATGTGGCATGGGCCCTATATCATTCAACGAGTATTGGAAAGAGGAGCCTATGAACTAGAAGATTACGAAGGTAATCTATTGGCTGAGCCCCGAAATAAGCTCTATCTAAAAAAAACAATATTACGCTTAATCATGAGTGTGATACTTTGCATATTAGTGTTTTATTCATTAGTGAGCTTTGATTGGATTTTTTGTGTGATTTTTTTCTTTGCGGACATGTTTCCTTTGCTTACCTTGTATTCCACTTGGTTTGCAGATGTCATCGAATCATTACGTCATTTTTTTTATGGCGCTTTCCGTAGCACATGGAACTTGTCTTCCACAACATGGGCACTCTTTTCCCCTGATGGAAAGTTGATTAATTTACAAGGTATTTGTTTGGGTCAAACAACTAACAATATTACCAAATATAGTGGAGTCATCGAGCTATTGTATGATGTTATTGATCTTGAATTAGATATTTGGTTGTTAAATTAGACTCACAACTCGTTGTGTTATAGTTAAATGGCCATTATTAGTAGAAACCCTCAAAATTTTACGTATGTATTTGTGTTTTTGTGTGTTCGATTATAGGAAAGACATTTTGATTTTATCACATATCAACATATTCAGACGTTTATTTATTAATTGATACATTAGCAAATCATGTATTAGATAGACATTTGTGCAATGTGTAAAAACCAACACATCATTATGATACAATATATATATATATATATATATATATATATATATATATATATATATATATATATATATATATATATATATATGAGTATATATATCGGAGTGCATCAAGTTTGTTACATCTAGAATTTCAAAAATATGTGTTATGTTACAAAAATGGCTCTTTGAACGTACATCAGTACAAAAATGTAAAAACGGGGTTGTTATCTTCCCACATGGTTCTTGTGATAGCAGGTGACTGCTCGAATCACTCGTCGGAGTAGACAATGAAATCTGCTTGGAACACCGACCGTATGCCTCTGAAATCGAAGAGGAATGTCATCAAAGGTAGCATACTTTGGGATGCCTCTCGTAAGGCCTACCAATTTCTACTCTAACTCGTCTAGTGTGTTTTCTCCCTCCTCATAAAGGACATCCTCCACCGAGTGGGCTACCCTCCTCTCGATCGATGACATACCGAGTTGTCTCTGAGGACCCATATCTATAAAAACATCATAAGTTTACGTCTCATAATACATAACAAAAACATTCAAAAAGTAAAAAATATTACAAAACAATTTTTACCTGCATCAGTCTATTGTGTGCCTAGCAGAATGGGTAGATCCATATCTCCCCTGAAGTCGATGCCTGCATATGAAAAATCCTCAACCACGATGAGTTGAAGACGCAACCAGCTGAAAAATGCTATAGGGAAATGCATCTTTTGGCCCCCACCCTGGTAGGGCATGATCTTGCACCACATCATCAGTCTCGGGTCCCTTGAGGCTAGATCATGGATCTCCAACCACTGGTACAGGAACAATGGTACTCTCTCTAATAAAAAGGTCACCAAAATGGACTTGTACCCAAATTTTTTTATCCGCCATGTCTTGTACTTGGTTAATTTTCTCTCCATGTTCTCCAATAACCCCTCGCACTAGTTGAACATCAATGGGACCAGATAGTCCATCGCGTACTAGAATTGAGATTTTTTTGCCTCATGCCATGCCTAGGATCCCACCACTCAAGTTATGCAATGAAGGATTGTGCGCAAGGGAAGGAATCTGATAGAGGATATATCTATCTTCCCACTCTCAGTCTTTCGAGCCCCGGGACATAATCTCTGGATGAGAATACTAGTACTCTCACCCCCTACGCGAACTCTGGAGAGCTGGATTCTCTCACCTCTCATGGAAAATCATGTGATGAAATATATGTCCATGACATATAATTCTAATTCCTGGTCCCGATGATGAATATCTTTCAGTCCACATCCCATAGTACAATAAAAAACTGGAGCAACTCCAGCTGAGCTCTCAGCCCCGATGTCTGAACGAATTTCAGTAATCCAGTATTGTGCAATGAATTTACACAATTTTGGTCTTGATGTGCTTGGTGTTCTTCCACCTCGTGGCCTCGTTCTTTCCATTCGATGATCATCTCTATTGGAAACACCTACAAAACATGTTCAAAAGATATTTTAGGAGATTTCATCGAAGTAGTTTTATAAATCATCCATGGAAATGGGTGGATTTCTTGTTTCAAAATCTTCCCCGTGGCCAATGCAACTATCCAAATTAATTCGGCGTTGGTGGCATGTTTCCCTATTGGGCTAAATGAAACTAGCGTGGGTCCGATAGCTCGAAACTGCGCTGACTGCGGGCCATTTTTAGGTTTGAAATCCTTCCTCCATCTCTCTATTTCTAAAACTAAATGCTAAAACAATTGAACTAAAATGAATAGGATGCTTAGGGCTCTTACCTGGCACTGACGGATCGTTGAATGGTGTTCTGGATCGGCCACACCAGTGATCTGAAGTTCGGAGGAGAAATGGATAAAATGCACTTCTCCAATTTACTCAAAATAGAATGGTGAAAATGAATTTATTTTTTGTCTATTTATAGATTTTTGAAATATTTTCACCGTTATTTAATTATTTTTCCTCGATATCAGTGATGTTTTCCATTTTTTTGCAGTAACAGGAATTTCACACTGTTGGTGATTATTTCTAATGCAAACGAGTTATATTTTATCTCTTTTTCGGACTCGATAAACATTTATGACAAAGGAACCCCCCTAGAGTCAACTTTCAGCTCTTTTCTGACTCTCGAAAAAGGAAAATATTGTCGATTACTTGTCATTTCGAACTTGTTAAAGTGAATGAATTAACGTGGTCTCAGTATACATTTACCCTTTTTTCGGGCTAAGTTTTATTATTTATGAAAAATGAATACCTTGATCAAACATGGTCAAGAGGTTCTCTCAGATATCGTTTTCTACCTTTTTGGATTTAAGAGACGACTTATGAAAAGGGACATGATGGAGTTTCCTTTTTGTTGCTTTTCAAACTCCTTAAAACATGAAAAGTTACCAAGTTACCCTTCCATTGGACTTGTTAAATATTAAATGACGAAAGACTTGTCACCATAACAAGATCAAGTTCCTCCTTCCTAGGGCTCGTTAAACTTAATAGGATGGATTCATTCAAAGAATGAACTTACATGCTCAGCATATGCTATCCTATTCATGCTAGCTATAAAAAATAAAGAGGTACTCCATAGCAATAACGGGGGGAAATTGAAACTGGACATCCTATGTGTATTTTAGGGTAGCTTTTCACTCTTGAACATGACACTCATCTACAGTTCGTGTCAGGTTGGGGACATCCTACATTCATCGCATTGCCTCTGCAGGTTTGGGAAATCCATTTTCCTCCTATTTGAACATCATTTTTTTTCATCATGACCTCTAATCCCATTTTGATTCAAATGTTTCCACACTTTGGAGTCATGTCGCCAATATGTTCAAGAGAAGTCTTTTTCACAAACCCAAATCACTCCTGTCATCTTGAGATATATGTTTTTTCGTGTCGATGATGTGGGAATCATTATGACCCTCCTTCGACGAATCACTTCCTGTCAACTTCAGCTCATTATTCAAGAAGGTGGTTTAGAAACTTCTTTTCAGTACCTTGGAGCTTACATGCCTCAATGGAAATTTCTTTATGTTCGACGACAAGTTCACATCATTGGCCTTCAATCGAATGATTCTGCAAGTGTTTAACTTCAACACATTCATTCACACTTTTAGATTGTGTTGTTGTACCTTGAGATCCATCGTCATTATTGGTGGTCTCTCTCATGCATGTTAACATTTTTCATCATTGACCGGTAAGCAGGTGGTTTCTACCATGTTCAATACCAACACATCTATTCGCATGGCTAGATTCATACTTTGGGTTGATTGAGATCACGGTGAAGACCCTGGGTCCCATGTGATTTTGATCTAGGTTGCATGGAGTTGTTGAGTATTCATGATTGTATACATGATCCTATCCATACGGATGAATGCGTCCATACCGCGGATCCATTTCTATGATCTCTTTAGAAGGATGGTTGTGACCATGTCGTGGGTTCGTGTGTTATTTGATGCACAGTGCAGAGTTATGTGGTTAGGAATATTCATACCAGATATGTCATATATTGTAAATGTTTTATTTGGTAGGTTTGTTGGCAATGATCTAAGTTCTTTGCCTTGGTTCATAAATCATTTCAGTCATCACTCCCCATTCTTCCTTCATGGTTTAGGGGGCATCTGTTACACAGTAATTCTTCACCATTCTCATTTCCTGTCCCTGATCCTGAAATTCCCCATGACATACCTTGTGCAATGTTTCCACCATGAAGAAATATGTTAATACATCCCCTGAAGATTCAAAGAAAACTTCGTTGGAAGATTACTTAATAAACTTGGTAAAAACCATAGTTTCCTCGGTTAGGGCATTTCCTAGTTTCATGCTCGCACTGATGCCAGATTGACAGTTTTGGCTTAGCGCTACCATCGCCCTTATTTCTTGGAAAACTACATTGATCCCTTTCTGGCGGTGTTTCCTCAAATGGAGGGGAATATTCGACCTCTAGAAGTTCCAAGGCGGCGAGTTGGTTGTTAAATGGTGGTGATAGAGTTGAGCTCTCTGATTTTAGAGCTTTGATCTCATCCATGGGGGTTTATCTCTTAGGAAGTGGATTGTTGGCCCTCAATTTTGGTGATATTTTACTATCCTAAATCCATATATTTACCACCATATTCCATCTTATTTCATCCATATATCC